>OX336892.1:847500-942500 GCA_946959425.1 Argyrosomus regius | reverse complement strand
TTCCAGGACAGACCACCATTTCTGACATTAAGGTAGTCTACTGTTGAAACAAAAAACAAATGCTGTGATCTGAGGAGCTGAGTTGTTTGATGCAGGTAATCTTTCTGTTAAAAGTCTGGGTGCTTTTATTCTTAGTGTTAAGCTATGCTAACCAGATCACTTAACACACAGACATGAGACTGAACTCGATCGTTTCATCACAAAGAATGTTGAACTATTCCTTTAAGAACCCTGAGGAGGAAAATGCTAAACCTCTCTGGATTAAAAAAAATCAGTAAAGTGGATGTCACCTCACTCAGTCACATTTCTGGGCCACAATATTATATGTCATTGCGTCACTGCACCATTGTGCATCCCCTCATTCTCAATGCATGACTTCCCATCGGTCACTATGAGATCAGCTCACTTCTCCAAGTAAGTTCAATGTCTTTGGAAGCCTTAAATGTTTCATTGTTGGAGCAGGCAGTTTTAACCTTTGTGCCCGCAGCAGCCCCATGCCCCCAGGAAGTCCTACTGTGAAGAGGCCAAAGAGCAGAGACTTAAAACCTGCAAATCCTCCTCACTGATGGCATCTAAGCTGTGACATCCCTCCCTCTCTGATTCACACTAGGTCAAAAGCTGCTGAAAGGAGGGAGCTGGGGAGGGCATGGGATCAAGGTTTGGCTTCTTCTGTGGCTCAGTAACATTTGATTGACCACACAATGCAACAGGTGGAGGATAGGATCAGCTCAGGGCAGAGGAGGAGCTCATCTTTGGAGGAGCCACACTATCCTGGCCTGATGACTATACAGTAGCATGATAAGAACCATAAACTGTTTTTCCCACAAAAACTGAGCTGGTTCTCCACTGGACATCATAGAGTTGGAGAAGACATTTTGAATGAAGAAATAAGACCTTTAGAAAAATCATGATTAATAAAGGATTCAAATAGGTGGAACTAGAAATCTTTGTATTGGGGATTTACATGACTTAGTATTTGTCCTTTGGAGCTGTGACATTAATTGTGATGAGCAACGTGTTTGTACAGAGACTAAACATGTATCCTACATGTGAGATGTTCACTTTCTCTACTCATTACACATGACAAGTTTTGCTAAAACGTCTAACTAATACAAATCTGATGTCTGTTGACATTCATATCTGAGCCTCTTTGTACACACACACACACACACACACACACACACACACACACACACACACACACACACACACACACACAGCACACACAGCTAGGGGGCAAACTAAATGAAATCCAAGCAGGACCCACAAGGGGCACAAGAAGAGTAATTAGCATTCATATCTAAATTAATCCACCTTTAGACAACTGCTTAATGAGAAGCCAAGAATGACACAGATAGCAGCATTAATAGCACCATGAAGGACGCTTCCATCTTCTGTCTGGATAACATAAACTACAAACAGTGACTGTCATGGGGACTATCCAACAATCGGGGCTGGTGTTCCAATGTGTCTGATACTGTTGTCACAGAGAAATAAATAAATTTAGCATTCCACAAATGCAACATTTATCAGTAAACACCCAGTTTAAGAAACATCAAAACTGTGATTTCAAATGAACACTGGCCATGTACTGCAGCAGAGCTAGATCCAGTGAGCCAACATACCCCACAGCAGCTCCCTGACTCTGTTTGACCTGAACTGAACCTTAACTAGTATCACTGAAAACACCTGTGTTTAGCCCATTATTTCATATCACACTTTATATATTATTTATTTATTTCTTTATTTGAGCTTGATTTTATCAGGAATGAATGTTATTTCTAAAAATTGAATTAGTGGAGTTTCTTGTCCTCTTGAAGTGTTTGAGACCATCAGTTGTTGTTCAGGTAGTGCTAGCATACAATAATTAGCTCTATTTAACTACTGTAGTAATTCATATTATGGCAAGAACTACTCAACTAAGTAAAGAGACAAAACAGTCAAACAGAGGAGAGAGTGTGTTCTGCCCACAAATATACACACATATTGATGACATACATGACACATACATTCATCTACATAAATGTTTGTGGCTGTGTAATAATAGTTAGGGCTAGTTGGAAACTTGCTTGCTTGTTTGTTAGTTTCTTTATTCTGTGGCTCTGGCAGTACGCCCGTTATCTCAACATGTTGTTAGCATGCTAGTTAGAATAACATGAAGTGGTATACAGGAGTGTATGGTTTGTTGTTTGCTAAGGATTGCTACTTGATGATGATGGTTTGTTGCTTTATGGGTTAAGCAGCATGTTGCCAGTGACAGCCCTCCGTAGTGAACTGTGTTGGGTTTGGGGGTGCAGGTAAGGACAGGACTGGTTCTGTTGAGCCTTCTCTTGTGTTGTGGGGCCAATTCAACTAAACATCAGTCACTGACAGGGTGATAAACCTGAAGACTGAACTTTTGTCCAGCCTTGTGTAACTTGCACACACAAATATCAGTGACTGTCTAAACAGGGATCAAAGCCAGAAAATCAATAGGTGAGCTGGACACCTTCTGGTAGACTGGTCCCTGGGCAATACAGACTGTCCAGAGTCCAGTGGAAAGTGACCTTATTAGACCAGGAAGAATAACCCGGATCCATAGTCTCACACAGCACTGCACACACAACCACAGCAACACCAGAGATCTTTCAAACTGCACACCTACAGTTTGCAGGGCTGCCAACCTAATCTGTGTACTGTCAGTGTCCTCTTTTCAATCTGCAATGTTATCAGCTACAAATGTGTTTATCAATGCATTGAGTTTGTAACATAGATTTTCTGTTATGATTTTGTATGTGTGCCATAAATTGCTTCGTCTAATTTCTGAGGGAATCCTGGTGTCAGACATTTACAAGTATTACATAGAAATAGCCAATCTTCTCACTAATATAGAGGCATCAGTATTATACTGAAACTGTTTCATAATCATTTAAAAACCTGTATTAACTTTAAACTACATACAGTATAACTAAAAGCTGTAGTAGATTCTGGAGTAGTGAAAGTATCTTTACCTTTTTGTCTTTCATGGTTCCATCAGGATTGAGTCTGAAGCTGCCAACATTGATGGTTTTCTTTGGGTCTACCTGACTGATTGAGTACTTCAGTTCATCCACAATCGCTTTGCATGCTGGGAAACATATATGGTCAGTGATCAGATCAATGTCAGTGATGGCAAAAAGATAAGCTGCAATTCACTGTCAGGAATTTAGTGGACATCATACATGACACATAAAATGAAGATATGAATTCATAAGGTAATTCTTTGTAGCTAAACAGTATATACACACTGCTACAATAAATCTGTGATCAGCTAACAATTACATTTACTACCGTTTTGATAGAGATTATAATTAGACACAGAGTTAGACTGAGACTGCTATGGGCCTAGATCTCTGGGGGACTTCCCATAATGCACTGAGCTCTTCTCTTATATTGCTGCTGTGCATCTCTCCTTCTTGTCTGTTAAAGAAAGTTTAGTGCTTGCTCATAGTGGGAATTGTTGGGTCTATATATAAAGTGCCATGAGATAACTTCTGTTATGATTTGGTGTTGTATAGATAAAAATGGATTGACCTTACCGGGGTACCTGGTTTAACTTTGTCCTACTGTGTATACTGTGCACATAACAGACATTTTGGTACACTTGCTTACAATTTGACTTCCAAATAATGGATAAAAAGTCTTTAAACTTTATCACTAACTTTTGAAATTTGTGTGAGCATCCCAATATCAGACCAATGAACTTAGAGAACAAGACATGAGAATTTTCCTTTAACATCAATGGTATGATTTCTGCCAGTAAAATGCATATGCTTAGAATTTTCAATTTATGGATTGTAGCCACATGGTTGAATGCACTATAACTGACTTTGGATAAAATCAGCTAAATTAATGTAATGTAATGTGATTGATAGTTTTGATAGTTTTCTCCAACAGATGAGATTATGTTACAGTTTTGTGCTTCACAGCAACGTCTGCAATGTGTCATCCTCTAAAATCATTCACACTCACTTGAGACTTACCAGAACAGTAGAGCACCTTGTCCCTCCTCGCCTGGCTGCTACTGATGAATACCAATAGTACCATCACATTCATCTGAATAATCCACAAGGCCATATCGATAACCTAACAGGAAACAGACAGTTATACTGACAGTTTGATTACACAGTATCACATTCTCAGGAAACTTAACTCAGCCGCCAGACAAAAGTAAATCTGCGACTGACTTTTAACCGCTGTCTACTGAAAGACTGCTGGCCAAGGACCCTGAACTATCATGTGTCCATAATCGGGAGATCTGGAATCTGGGTGGAAGGGAAAGGCAAGAAAGAGAACAGTTAGCATTAACTACCCATCAGAAGGCTACTCACCATAGCCAAACACTAACTAACTGTGACAAACAAAGCAACAACAACTAGGACCAGCTGGGCTTGTGGTTAGAGGGCTTTTCAGGTACTCATAGAACTGGAGTCACATCCAGGTAATTCTTATTTCTATGTTGTACAGGCTTTGCTATTGGTTAGAATGATTTGGACATAGCTCACTGACAAGCATAAACATACTACCCAACTCCAGGTAAGACTACAGGCTGTTGTCATCCCGTGACTCAATTACTGTAACGCCCTCCTGATGGGCCTCCCAGTCTGCACAGTGAAACCCTTTCAGATGATCCAGAACCTACCCAAAAGGTCACATGGTACCCTGCTGTTCATTGATCTCCACTGGCTACCTGTAGCAGCCTGCATTAAATTCAAATCACTAATGCTGACTACAAAATAGTCTCCAGTTCTGCTCCCACCTAATTGAATGCCTTTATACAGGCATATGTTACCTCCCGACCATTGACCTCCTACAATGAGCAACGATGACCCGTAATCCAAACAATCCAAACTTTTCTGCCTGTTGTACCCCGTTGATAGATTGTCCTACCAGTTCCTACCAGAGCAGGGGCGTCCCTCTCTACCTTTACAAAACTCCTGAAAAGCCAGTTCTTCAGCGAGTATGTCTCCAAGCACTACCAACAACTGGACATGATAAATCTAACCCTCTACAACTGCAACTAGACAGACAGAAAGACAGACCACAACATAGCCACAGAAATACACATTCAATACAGCACATTTCTCCCCCACCCGTAGCTCCTACACATGGTTCTTTGTTGAGAGATGCTATGGCAAAGGGACAAAACTCCTGCCATAGCGTGGTCGCTAATAGGCCAGGGACCTGTATCTGTGACTGGATGGAAGCAGTATGAACAGGTAGAGGGGGTGGATGGGGTCGTGTGCTATACTGTGTACTCTGTGTGTAGTGACTTTACTGTTGAAGTCTGAGAGGTTGGAGGTGGGGAGACCAATGATTTTGGATGCATGGTGTGTAATGCGTGTGAGTTTGTTCTAATTGGAGGCAGTTGTTGAAAAAGCAGGATGAACAGTACAGGAGAATGGGTTGGAGTTGGACTATGCTTTTGTACAGCAGTAACAGAAGGTGGGAGGCAACAGAAAGTGCTTAAACTTAGCGGACGGCAGAGACTTTGTTGGCAGTGTTTGTGGATGTCAGTGTTGTGTTGAAAGTTCAGTTTATTGTCCAGTATGAGTCTGAGGTATTTGATGCATGGTCCACTGCAGATGACTCTATGAGAGTAGCACTTATTGCTGCACAAACATGTCCTTGTCGCCTACAAAGTATATGGTAAATGGTAAATGAACTGTACTTATATAGCGCCTTTCTAGTCTTCCGACCACTCAAAGCGCTTTTACACTACATATCTCATTCACCCATTCACACACATTCATACACTGATGCAAAGTGCCAACTGCTCAACAGTTAACCATTCATACGCATTCACACACCGATGGCACAGCCTTTGGGAGCAATTTGGGGTTCAGTATATTGCCCAAGGACACTTCATGCAGAGCCGGGGATCAGACCACCAATCATCTAAGTAGTGGACCACCTGCTCTACCTCCTGAGCCACAGACGTCCCTACAAAGCAGCCAGGTATGATCTCTGAAAGTGCATCAGGGATGCCACGAAGAACTACAGGGACAAAGTGGAGTCCGACTACAACAGCTTGATACCAGACGCATGTGGAGTGGACCATGTTGCATCACGGACTACAAAAGGAGTAATAGAGACATTGGTCAGCACACTGCATAGCTCCCGGACGAGCTCAACACCTTCTATGCTCGGTTCAATGTGGAGAACACAGGGCCTGCCATGAGAGCACACACCAACAAGAAAATCAACACACTGACCTTGGAAAGCGCCTGGACCAGATGGTATCCCAGGCCGAGTCCTCAAGGCGTGCTCTGACAAGCTAGCAGTGGTATTCACCAGGATCCTCAACCTCTCCCTGAGTCAGTCCGTGGTCCCCTCCCGCTTCAAGGCATCCACCAAGTGCCACTTGCCTGAATGACTATCGTCCTGTTGCACTGACATCAGGAATTATGAAGTACTTCAAACACAACTGCACATCTCTACCAGACACCCTGGACCCTCTGCAGTTCGCTTACAGAGCAAACAGGGCCAGGGATGACACCATCCCCATGGCAACACACGGTGTTCACACACCTGGACAGAGGGAATACCTATGTGAGAATGCTCTTCGTTGATTACAGCTTGGTATTCAACACTATTATTCCCTCTAAACTCGTCTCGAAGCTTGTCAATCTGGTACTGCAAACCTCCATCTGTAGCTGGATACTGGACTTCTTCTTCTTTAATTTCAATTAATTAATTATAGAAAAAATAACGTGATAAAAAAAAAACAATGCAGATTAATCGGGCTGCGTCCACTAGTAGAATTAGGAAACTTCAGCCCACTCTCCAGCACAGTAGGTGGCGGTAATGCTCCTTAAACGCTCGTTGCCATCCGCCATTAAGTAAAAGAAGAAGAATCAGGCTGTGTGGTACCTGCTGCTGCCACCTTTGAGTGGGGAAAACGTTCTGTCCACACCACCTTTATAAACATGATGGAGGCAACACCTGATGCTAGCGTTAGCAGCCAGCCTCACCAAGCCACACTCGACCTCGACCAGGCGTTCAGATGCAAACTGATGAAGTCTACTAACGACTGATTAACGAACTGCCTCACTAAATGGACTGCAGGTCAATGTCAGTGTTAGAGGACAGGCAGAGGTTTGACAGAGAGCATCCTCTGAGATAACTAAACTTTATTTTGACACATAAGATGTTGGAAAAGTAATGATGTCAAAGAGACTGTTACTCTGCTGTCAGGTTGAGGTTAGAGGTTTGTCCTGAGATGCTCATAATGAATATGAACAGAGAAACTTTTTTTTGTTTTCATATAAAACATATTTCATGTTTCAATGTCTATTTTTCATTGATTTATTCAGCTACTAAATTCAGTTTGATTTGAAACATGTTTGAATGTGTTTGGATGCTCACAGAAAAAAAAAGTGCGATTAATTTAGATTAATTAATCACAGAGCCACAGAGATTTTTTTTTAATTGCTTGACAGCCCTATATGATATATACATACATACAGTGGTGGCCAAAATTATTAGAACACTTGGCACACTTAAGAGGTTTCAGTTGTTTTTGTTGAATTGATCATAAAATACCCATAAAATGAATGAATTATCTACAATGTCATCACTGTGCTCTATAAACCATAGAATAGAGCCATCATAAGGAGATTTAGGTCATTTTACTTAAAAAAAAACAAACAAGCTAGGCCTGTGTCTTGAGATACAGTCCAAGCACTGTAAAGTCACTTTAGACCGCCATGATGCCACCAATTCACACCAGAACCAAAAGAGGAGAGGTGGAAAAAAGAGACTTTCAGACAGACAAGTGAAGCATCTCAAAATTCTCAGTCTTAAGGACCGAAGAAAGACCTCACGAGAACTGCATGACGAGATCAACGCCACAATGACTAATGGAGCAACAGTGTCTTCAAGAAGTGTGTGTCAGAAACTGGGTGAAGAAGGACTTGTTGGCAGAATAGCAGCAAAGAATGTTGGACGGAGGGAGGGGGAGAGATATAGAAATGAGTGTCTCTTGGTGGTGGACATGCTACATATTAAAGTGGATGTGTTCTAATAATTTTGGCCACCACTGTATGTATATATATATATATATATATATATATATATATAAATATAAAACAGGAGCTTTTACACTACAAATCTCATTCACCCATGCACACACATTCATACACTGATGGCATTAGCCGCCATGCAAGGTGCCAACTGCTCATCAGTTTGAGGAGCTAACCATTCATACACATTCACACACCGATGGCACAGCCTTCAGGAGCAATTTGGGGTTCAGTATCTGTATCAGTATCTGCGCAAGGACACTTCTACATGCAGAATGGAGGAGCCAGGGATCGAACTGCCGATGATCTGATTGGTGGACGACCCGCTCTATCTCCGAGCCACAGCCTCCCCTATATATACATATACAGTGGTGGAAAAAAGTTTTCGGACACCCCATGCATTTGTGAAATATTGCATTAAGAATCACTTTTAGGTCTTCAAGTGTAATTTCTTTTAGTTCAGTCACAGCCAAAATACTAAACAAATCCTAAAAAAGCCATAAAAACTTAAAATTGATTGGTTCCATAAAAAATACAGAAGACATTTTGAGTATTGGGTTATTGGGTAACCAGTGATCCTCTAATGAAGGTCGTGCTTTTTTATTAAAAGACACAATATTTGTTGCCGTGCTTCATGCCTATATAAAGCCAGCACATTTGAAAGTTCTTCAGAGACAAAAATGGCTAAAACAAGGAACCTAACGCAGGAAACACGCCTGAAGATACAGATTCTCAGCCAGGAAGGGTACAGCTGCCGTCAGATTGCCAGGAAGTGCAGATGCAGTCCTTCAGCAGTTGGATACACTCTGCAGAAATACAGGCAAACCAACAGCTTGGAAGACAAACCAAGATCTGGGCGTCCAAGGGTTTCTTCAGCAAGAAATGACCGCATCCTGATCCGCATGTGCAGGGAAAACCACCGAATGACATCACAGGAGCTTCAGCAGCAGTGGTCAAACCAAACTGGTGTCCAGTGTTCCACCCGCACTGTACGTGGCCGACTTTTAGAACATGGCTTAAGATCCTACAAGGCTGTCAAGAAGCCCCTCATCAATGAGAGACAGAGGTTAGCCCGGCGTCGTTGGGCCCAAGCACACAAGAACTGGACAGCCAGTTACTGGAAGAAGATTCTGTGGTCAGATGAGTCCAGTTTCCAGCTTTATCTTCCTCCTGCTAATGTGAGGGTAGAGCTCTACTGCGTGCTAATGGCAGGACAACTAAATATTAATTTGATGATGTGATGGTTTATTTATTTTTTGTTCAGTTTTGAACACATTCTCTGTTATTTGTTGACTTTGATACCGACAATGTTGGGAACTGACATATTGAAACTGTCAAGAATTTAGTTTTGTTAGTTTTTCTAGTAAACAATAAACAAAAAATATATAATTTGTATTTGTTTGTGTCTGTCTAATACAAGCACACGTTTTGAAACACAAAAAAATATTTTTCCACAAATATTTCATGATAATATTTGAGATTGTGTAAAATTTTAAGGGTGTCCAAAAACTTTTTTCCACCACTGTATATATGTATCCCACACGGTGTGAAGCTGTCCACCGTGGCCTGCCATAATTACTGTTGCAAATTAGGGTTGTCAAAACAATACTGTGATACTTTTTCCAATATCATGCAAAATGATACAATGTCTGGTAATTATACATGAAATTGTATCTTAAGTAACAAAGTCATTAAAATAAAAGATCTGGAATCCGAGCAATACCATACAGGATCAATTAACATCCCCGCCTCATGTGAGGATGAAGAGAGCAAGATTATCAGGTATTACGGTGAAGACACAGACATTTTTATTTTACAAGCCTGGACCGTGTACAACAGGGAACACAGATGGTTGGTGCCACATACCATTTGAAAACAGAATCACAGATGAAAAACAGGACTTTATAGAAATACAGCTGTCCCTGTGGTGGAGCAGGGCGTGCCGGTGTGTGCAATAAAACACAGAGGTGTCAGATTATATAATACCCATATCAGTTACACTGTCATTCTGTGAGAAACAATGCAACTGGTCCTCAAAATGTGTTCAGTGACATTTATGTTTTTACGAACTCTATGTGCAGTGCAAGTCGTTTATAGTAAAATAAATGTAAAAATATCCTATTTTATGTGCCCAGGACATTTTTTAAAAGAGGCATAAATTATTGTTTTTAATACTAATATTACATTGAAGTTTAAAGTCTCTGTAAAGTAAGAATAAATATGGTAAATGGATATAACACCTTTCTAGTCTTCCGACCACTCAAAGCACTTTACAGTACATATCTCATTCACCCATTCACACACATTCATACACTGATGGCATTAGCTGCCATGCAAGGTGCCAACTGCTCATCAGTTTGAGGAGCTAACCATTCATACACATTCATACACCGATGGCACAGCCTTCAGGAGCAATTTGGGGTTCAGTATCTTGCCCAAGGACACTTCAACATGCAGACTGGAGGAGCCGGGGATCATCTGATTAGTGGACGACCCGCCACAGCCGTCCTTCAGAATATGTTCTGAATTTGTCAGACCAAAGAAGAAAGTGTTATTAACCACCCAGCCAAATTTGAGTGATTAAAAATATTGAATGAAACAATTTATGAAATTAGGTGTCAAAATCGGTTCAAATGAGCAGGATTCAGCTCCAGGACTGTGGGGGCGTGTCTGTTGAAGGCGCTGAAGCAACGCCCACCCGTGGGAGCAGTCAGCAGTCATTTTGAAGCGACTGAAATGTGTCAGATGAGTTCAGAAAATGACATGACTAACTCTGAAACACTCTGATGAATTCATCTCTATCTCTCTGCTAAGGATGCAGGGCTCAGGGTGGCCTCAGCATGTCATCGAACCACCCTTTAAGAACCACCCACAAAATCCTGGACTGAAAACTGGTGAAAAACTGTTTGAACCTCGAACTCCACATTTCAGTAATATATCGTTACTAAACTCTTTTCACATGTTTTTAACAACTATTTTCCAACATATTTAATGTATTCTGAAAGAAATCTCAGAGTTGCCTTTACACAAACTTTAAAATACACCCCTAATGTGGATGCAGTACAACAGTTTGCATACACTGTAGAGGACATGCATTCTGGACAGTAGAAACAACCACAGCTGAGAGACCCAAACTGCTCAGTCCCACCTTCTCAACCTCCAGGCCATGAGGTGTCGTTCCAGGACTGGACGTGAGATGAAGTAGATTCAGACCGGTCTAAATAATGCTGCTGAACAGAGGGGGTTGGCATCAGAATTGTAGTGATTGTAGTGTAGTGGTCTGCATATCCAAGGAAGTAGTTTGACACTGTCAAAGCAGGTTTATATTTATGAGCTGCACAGCCTAAAACACTGTCAGTAAATAGACTACTGTACACCAAACAGTAGTCTCTAATAGTCAGACTATAGTCTGGTCTCTTTTATGCTGACAGTTATTACTTAGGCAACAACTGTACACAGCACTTTGCCAGATCCAGGCCGGTAGGTGTCACTGACTCTTACCTGACACTTCCAGCCAAAGTTACATTATCAGATAACTGATGATAAGTCATGCTGCACACAAGCTGGGAAAAGAGCGACAAATGCGTCAGCCGGGACCACGTTATCGAACAGTGTTCGATCGGTAGATCTGACCTGATCGGACACATGTTCGATAACAACCTGACGGCGCTGTGCCGCTTTGCCTGTGGACAGACGTCCGTCATGTTTTCTGTTTGACAGATGACCAGGGACACTTGATGAATCAATAAAACGTATTAACAATAAGCATAACGCATATTATCTCTATTTGACCATTATTTAATATTGCATGCAAGCTCCTGATGGTGTACTGCTCAGGTGAGACTGACAGGTGAACGTCATATAAAAACCATTAGCTATGTTCTGTTCTAATCTGGACTGATAATGTATTCGGTACATGCCGAATTATAGACGGGCTCAAGTTGAATTGTAAAATGTATTTTATCATTGAAGTTGAACGATGGTCGTTAAACGGGGAGCAGAACCAGTTTAAATTCATAGATTCCGCAGCAGGGTTTGGTTGTCCGTGCAGGACAGCTGATAGCTGATCGGCTAGCCGGCGGACAGTCTTACCTGGTGAGCAGAACAAGCTACACTCAGCCGGTGAACTGTGACAGCGGGCTCGGGATAGTTATAGCGGTGACAGAGCTGTGATCATCGAACTACTTTTCCTGGACATATCAGTGTCTCAGCACAAGTTACTCATCTATCAGCACTGACGCCTTTCATTCATTTTAAAGTACAAGTTTTGTATTTCCGGCCCTGACTTTCAAAGTAAAATCTGTATCGACCTTTATCTGCAATGTTACACTGTTACTGAGATCAAAGTGTACATGTAGGAAGCAATCCACAGTGAGGAACACGTGTTTTTCTGCCATGCTCGTCCTGCCTTACTCTATCATTCTGTCCACATGAGACGACGTGTGCTTCAATGCTGAAGGCTGACAGGAAGTCTCCTCTTCTCTGCCTCCTTCCTTCTGACTTGACGAGCTGACACTGAGCGTTTTTACGTGCCTGTCCACAGTGAAGCCACGTTCAGTCGAGCGTCGACCTGATCAGCCAATCACGTTCCAACCTCAAAGCACGCAGACAAATCACACAGCTACGGTGTCTTCACTTTAGAACGTGAGTGTGTCTCTGACTGAAGACCTGTGACCAGTGTTTAAGCAAGAGAAATAAATGTTCTAAATAAATATTAACAAAGCAGTCTGCCATGAAGAAATACTACAACAATAAAAGCAATCAGTGTGTGTGTGTGTGTGTGTGTGTGTGTGTGTGTGTGTGTGTGTTTATGTGTGTGTATTGGTGACTGTGACACAGGGAGCCAGGTGGTGTCTTCACAGGGGCATCTGACCTGGTTTCCCTGCTACTAATTGAATGTCATCTACAATATCAAGGTCTTTATCGCACAGGTAGATGAAAATGTCCTTAGTACAGCATAACAAGCAGGGGAGTGAAAGCCAGACATTCCAAGTTGGGTGAAAACAGTTATGCAGTAAATAACAGTGCTGCTGAAAGGAATAGATTTGCATAAAAAGCTTTTAGGTGCTGTCAATATTTCAGTATATTGTTTAAAACGTCCACAGTACATTAAGATTATAGTTGGACGCGGCCAGCCTCTGATTTAGTTGTAGTGAGATCTGCAGTTGGACCCTCTTGGACACAGCAAATGTAGTAAGTGTTAGAAAGGAACACCACCACCAACAAAAGGAGAATGTATTGAGGATGCATAATGATATATAGAGTGTAACAATCCAGCAGAAGCTCAGCACATACTTTGTCCGGAAAGCCTCTGGTCAGATGAGGAGATGCATGCTGACCTTTAACTAGACATCCAGACCAGATTAAGATATTTCTTGAACTTTCCTACATCATCATGAGCTGCCAGTGCTGCAGAACATGTGTGTATACACACTGCATACTGTGTACGGTATGTGTAGTGTGTGTGATATTTGCAAAGGTTGATGTTGCTTTGTACAACAGCAAGGTCAAGGTGGATAAACAAGAATTGTGTGACTGTTTTGAACAAATGCAGGGGCCATGACATATACTGTTCAGTGGGTGTGGATATTAAAAGAGCAATTTCATTCTACAAACACCTAAAACAAGTGTCCCCATGAACTCCTACCATTACAACACCCTCCACTGCCAAAATGGAACATAGAGAGGACTCCCCTCAGCCAGACCAATCAAATTATAGCTAAGAGCAAAAATGACATAAATCAAAACAAACTTCAATGCTGTTTGGCTCTAAACAGACACTATACAGTGACAGATTATCTGAACATGATGACTGATCAGAAACTGAGAAAGAAACTAGAAAAATTTCTAAAGAAATTTTGAGTGTGCCTGACTCTGGCCCCGTCGAGCCCTACATTAAATAGCTGTCAGCGTGTGTATGCGCGCGTGTGTGTGTGTTTTGTCTGTTAAGGAGAGAGTTTTCCAAAGTCTTTTATTTTGAAGGGACTCTTATTTTGAAAGAATTTTGTCTAGTGTGTGTGTCTGTGTGTCTGTGTGTGACTGTGTGTGTCTGTGTGTGTCTGTCTGTCTGTCTGTGTCTCCCTCTATCCATCTATCTGTCTGTGTTTATCTCTGTGAGAGAGAAGGATAAAATGGCCGACATTCAAACTGTATTATTGACAGTCATTGTTATTATACAGAGAGTTCAATCAAGTTAATCACAGTCAGGCTTGTGGGGGGCAGTTAAGGAGAAAGTTTTACAGTCTTTTATTTTGAAGGAACTCTTATTTTGAAAGTCTTGTTGTGTGTGTGTGTGTGTGTGTGTGCGTGTGTGTTTTGCCTGTTAAGGGGAGAGTTTTCTAAAATATTGAAGGGACTCTTATTTTGAAAGTCTGTGTGTCTCTCTATTTATGTCTGTGTATGTGTCTGCCACAGAGAAGGATAAAATGGCCGACATTAAAAATGTAGCCCTGATAGTCATTGATATTATAAAGACAGTGAAAACAGCCCCTCCCCCCTCTGCTCCCTGTCTGTGTCTGTGAGAGGGGCCAGGTGGAGCCCACCAATCAGAGCAGAGCAATCAACCGCAGCTGCTGTGTGAGATTAAACAGTGCTGAGAGAGAGAAAAACGTCTGAAAGCCACCCCTCGAACAGAAAGGACTCCTGACCAAACCGTTGCTCCAATCTCTGAACCGACTTTACTGTGAGCATGCTGAGCCCTTCCCGAACGTCTAGAGACCTGTTTTGTGTGATTACCAGGAAGAAATGTCCCCTTTACAGCGATTCAAAGAAATGTTACTTCTGCTTTCCTCGAGAAAATTTCCCGCTTTTTTAACATGGCAGTCTATGGGGCTGTGGATGGGTGTTGCTGCCGCATCTCTGCGTGTGACGCCAAAACTATAAAGGTGACAGCTTCAGCAGTGTTATCACTGCGACCACCACAAATTTTCCTACGTTTCTATGTATAAATTATTTCTGTATAGTGACATTTGCGGCCTTGAGCGCAGTTTACAAATTTATTTTTCAATGAATTTCTCTCTCCCTCTGCCCTCTAGCGATGATGTCACCAACTGTAGCTCGCGAACATTCTACCAATACACACCCATTCATTTTTTGGCGTGGTTTTTGGCGATTTTTGGCAAAACCGTTCGGCGAAACCCTTAGAAAAGTCATAGCCTGCGTCGCCCGGCCGAGCCGGTCGATTTGACACCTTTTTGTGTATGTGCGACAAAAACTGTGGGACGAGTAGCGCGTCAAAAAAAGGGCGTAAGAATAATAATAATAACTAGAAAAATTTCTAAAGAAATTTTGAGTGTGCCTGACTCTGGCCCCGTCGCCCCCATACATTATTATTGACACTGCTCAGCAAATTCAGTATTAATACAACAAGCTGTGTGAGTGAAAACAGCCCCTCCCCCCTCTGCTCCCTCAGGCAGGAGGTTGCCAAGCAACCAGGGCCAACTGCCGGGCCCTAATCAGCAGAGCAGTTAGGTGCACCTGTTAGAATGTCAGTTGGAAATGCCCAGAGAGAGAGACAAAATGCTGAAAGTCACCCGTCGAACAGAAAGGACTCCTGACCAAACCGTTGCTCCAATCACTGAACCGACTTTACAGTGAGCATGCTGAGCCCTTCCTGAACGTCTAGATAACAGTTTTGTGTGATAACATGAAGAAATGTGCCTCTATGAGTGATTCAAAGAAAGGTTACTTCTGCTCTCCTCCAGAAATTTTCCCGCTTTTTTAACATGGCAGTCTATGGGGCTGTGGATGGGTGTTGCTGGCGCATCTTTGTGTGTGACGCCAAAACTATACAGCCGACAGCTTCAGCAGTGTTATCACTGCGACCACCACAAATTTTCCTACGTTTCTATGTATAAATTATTTCTGTAGTGTGACATTTGCGGCTTTGAGCGCAGTTTACAAATTTATTTTTCGACGAATTTCTCTCTCCCTCTGCCCTCTAGCGATGATGTCACCAACTGTAGCTTGCGAACATTCTACCAATACACACCCATTCATTTTTTTGGCGTGCTTTTTGGCGATTTTTGGCAAAACCGTTTGGTGAAACCCTTAGAAAAGACATAGCATACCGATCCCGGCCGAGCCGGTCGATTTGACACCTTTTTTGTGTATGTGCGACCAAAACTCTGGGAGGAGTAGTCGACCGAAAAACGTACGGAAGAATAATAATAATAACTAGAAAAATTTCTAAAGAAATTTTGAGTGTGCCTGACTCTGGCCCCGTCGAGCCCTACATTAAATAGCTGTCAGCGTGTGTATGCGGGCGCCTGTGTGTTTTGTCTGTTAAGGAGAGAGTTTTCCAAAGTCTTTTATTTTGAAGGGACTCTTATTTTGAAAGAATTTTGTCTAGTGTGTGTCTGTGTGTCTGTGTGTCTGTGTCTGTGTGTCTGTGTGTCTGTGTCTCCCTCTATCCATCTATCTGTCTGTGTTTATCTCTGAGAGAGAAGGATAAAATGGCCGACATTCAAACTGTATTATTGACAGTCATTGTTATTATACAGAGAGTTCAATCAAGTTAATCACAGTCAGGCTTGTGGGGGGCAGTTAAGGAGAAAGTTTTACAGTCTTTTATTTTGAAGGAACTCTTATTTTGAAAGTCTTGTTGTGTGTGTGTGTGTGTGTGTGTATGTTTGTGTGTGTGTGCGTGCGTGTTTTGCCTGTTGAGGAGAGAGTTTTCTAAAATATTTTGTTTTGAAGGGACTCTTATTTTGAAAGTCTGTGTGTCTCTCTATCTATGTCTGTGTTTGTGTCTGCGACAGAGAAGGATAAAATGGCCGACATTAAAAATGTAGCCCTGATAGTCATTGATATTATAAAGACAGTGAAAACAGCCCCTCCCCCCTCTGCTCCCTGTCTGTGTCTGTGAGAGGGGCCAGGTGGAGCCCACCAATCAGAGCAGAGCAATCAACCGCAGCTGCCCGTGTGAGATTAAACAGTGCTGAGAGAGAGAAAAACGTCTGAAAGCCACCCCTCGAACAGAAAGGACTTCTGACCAAACCGTTGCTCCAATCTCTGAACCGACTTTACTGTGAGCATGCTGAGCCCTTCCCGAACGTCTAGAGACCTGTTTTGTGTGGTTACCAGGAAGAAATGTCCCCTTTAGAGCGATTCAAAGAAATGTTACTTCTGCTTTCCTCCAGAAAATTTTCCTGCTTTTTTAACATGGCAGTCTATGGGGCTGTGGATGGGTGTTGCTGCCGCATCTTTGCGTGTGACGCCAAAACTATAAAGCTGACAGCTTCAGCAGTGTTATCACTGCGACCACCACAAATTTTCCTACGTTTCTATGTATAAATTATTTCTGTAGAGTGAAATTTGCGGCCTCAAGCGCAGTTTACAAATTTTTTTTTCGAGGAATTTCTTTCTCCCTCTGCCCTCTAGCGATGATGTCACCAACTGTAGCTCGCGAACATTCTACCAATACACACCCATTCATTTTTTGGCGTGGTTTTTGGCGATTTTTGGCAAAACCGTTTGCCGAAACGCTTAGAAAAGTCATAGCACACCATTCCCGATCAAGCCGCACGTTTTGATACCACTTTTGTGTATGTGCGACCAAAACTGCGGGACAAGAAGCGAACCGAAAAATGACACGGAAGAAACGGAAGAATAATAATAAGCCCGAGGAATAGTATATAGTGTGCTCTTTCAGGCACACTCAACTAGAAAAATTTCTAAAGAAATTTTGAGTGTGCCTGACTCTGGCCCCGTCGCCCCCGTCGCCCCCATACATTATTATTGACACTGCTCAGCAAATTAAGTATTAATACAACAAGCTGTGTGAGTGAAAACAGCCCCTCCCCCCTCTGCTCCCTCAGGCAGGAGGTTGCCAAGCAACCAGGGCCAACTGCCGGGCCCTAATCAGCAGAGCAGTTAGGTGCACCTGTTAGAATGTCAGTTGGAAATGCCCAGAGAGAGAGAGAGAAAATGCTGAAAGTCACCCGTCGAACAGAAAGGACTCCTGACCAAACCGTTGCTCCAATCACTGAACCGACTTTACAGTGAGCATGCTGAGCCCTTCCTGAACGTCTAGATAACAGTTTTGTGTGATAACATGAAGAAATGTGCCTCTATGAGTGATTCAAAGAAAGGTTACTTCTGCTCTCCTCCAGAAATTTTCCCGCTTTTTTAACATGGCAGTCTATGGGGCTGTGGATGGGTGTTGCTGGCGCATCTTTGTGTGTGACGCCAAAACTATACAGCCGACAGCTTCAGCAGTGTTATCACTGCGACCACCACAAATTTTCCTACGTTTCTATGTATAAATTATTTCTGTAGTGTGACATTTGCGGCTTTGAGCGCAGTTTACAAATTTATTTTTCGACGAATTTCTCTCTCCCTCTGCCCTCTAGCGATGATGTCACCAACTGTAGCTCGCGAACATTCTACCAATACACACCCATTCATTTTTTGGCGTGGTTTTTGGCGATTTTTAGGCAAACTGTTTGGTGAAACCCTTAGAAAAGTCATAGCATACCGATCCCGGCCGAGCCGGTCGATTTGACACCTTTTTTGTGTATGTGCGACCAAAACTCTGGGAGGAGTAGTCGACCGAAAAACGTACGGAAGAATAATAATAATAACTAGAAAAATTTCTAAAGAAATTTTGAGTGTGCCTGACTCTGGCCCCGTCGAGCCCTACATTAAATAGCTGTCAGCGTGTGTATGCGCGTGTGTGTGTGTTTTGTCTGTTAATTAGAGAGTTTTCCAAAGTCTTTTATTTTGAAGGGACTCTTATTTTGAAAGAATTTTGTCTAGTGTGTGTGTCTGTGTGTCTGTGTGTGTCTGTCTGTCTGTCTGTGTCTCCCTCTATCCATCTATCTGTCTGTGTTTATCTCTGAGAGAGAAGGATAAAATGGCCGACATTCAAACTGTATTATTAACAGTCATTGTTATTATACAGAGAGTTCAATCAAGTTAATCACAGTCAGGCTTGTGGGGGGCAGTTAAGGAGAAAGTTTTACAGTCTTTTATTTTGAAGGAACTCTTATTTTGAAAGTCTTGTTGTGTGTGTGTGTGTGTGTGTGTATGTTTGTGTGTGTGTGCGTGCGTGTTTTGCCTGTTGAGGAGAGAGTTTTCTAAAATATTTTGTTTTGAAGGGACTCTTATTTTGAAAGTCTGTGTGTCTCTCTATCTATGTCTGTGTATGTGTCTGCGACAGAGAAGGATAAAATGGCCGACATTAAAAATGTAGCCCTGATAGTCATTGATATTATAAAGACAGTGAAAACAGCCCCTCCCCCCCTCTGCTCCCTGTCTGTGTCTGTGAGAGGGGCCAGGTGGAGCCCACCAATCAGAACAGAGCAATCAACCGCAGCTGCTGTATGAGATTAAACAGTGCTGAGAGAGAGAAAAACGTCTGAAAGCCACCCCTCGAACAGAAAGGACTCCTGACCAAACCGTTGCTCCAATCTCTGAACCGACTTTACTGTGAGCATGCTGAGCCCTTCCCGAACGTCTAGAGACCTGTTTTGTGTGATTACCAGGAAGAAATGTCCCCTTTACAGCGATTCAAAGAAATGTTACTTCTGCTTTCCTCCAGAAAATTTCCCGCTTTTTTAACATGGCAGTCTATGGGGCTGTGGATGGGTGTTGCTGCCGCATCTTTGCGTGTGACGCCAAAACTATAAAGCTGACAGCTTCAGCAGTGTTATCACTGCGACCACCACAAATTTTCCTACGTTTCTATGTATAAATTATTTCTGTAGAGTGAAATTTGCGGCCTCAAGCGCAGTTTACAAATTTTTTTTTTCGAGGAATTTCTTTCTCCCTCTGCCCTCTAGCGATGATGTCACCAACTGTAGCTCGCGAACATTCTACCAATACACACCCATTCATTTTTTGGCGTGGTTTTTGGCGATTTTTGGCAAAACCGTTCAGTGAAACCCTTAGAAAAGTCATAGCATACCGATCCCGGCCGAGCCGGTCGATTTGACACCTTTTTTGTGTATGTGCGACCAAAACTCTGGGAGGAGTAGTCGACCGAAAAACGTACGGAAGAATAATAATAATAACTAGAAAAATTTCTAAAGAAATTTTGAGTGTGCCTGACTCTGGCCCCGTCGAGCCCTACATTAAATAGCTGTCAGCGTGTGTTTTGTCTGTTAATTAGAGGGTTTTCCAAAGTCTTAGGGTTTTCTAAAGTCTTTTATTTTGAAGGGAGTCTTATTTTGAAAGAATTTTGTCTAGTGTGTGTGTGTCTGTGTGTCTGTGTGTGTCTGTCTGTCTGTCTGTGTCTCCCTCTATCCATCTATCTGTCTGTGTTTATCTCTGAGAGAGAAGGATAAAATGGCCGACATTCAAACTGTATTATTGACAGTCATTGTTATTATACAGAGAGTTCAATCAAGTTAATCACAGTCAGGCTTGTGGGGGGCAGTTAAGGAGAAAGTTTTACAGTCCTTTATTTTGAAGGAACTCTTATTTTGAAAGTCTTGTTGTGTGTGTGTGTGTGTGTGTGTATGTTTGTGTGTGTGTGCGTGTGTGTTTTGCCTGTTAAGGAGAGAGTTTTCTAAAATATTTTATTTTGAAGGGACTCTTATTTTGAAAGTCTGTGTGTCTCTCTATCTATGTCTGTGTATGTGTCTGCGAGAGAGAAGGATAAAATGGCCGACATTAAAAATGTAGCCTTGATAGTCATTGATTAAGATAGCCCCTCCCCCCTCTCCTCCCTCAGACAGGCTTGAGGTTGCCAAGCAACCAGGGCCAACTGCCGGCCCTAATCAGCAGAGCAGTTAGGTGCACCTGTTACAATGTCAGTTGGAAATGCCCAGAGAGAGAGAGAGAAAATGCTGAAACCGCCCGTCGAAAAAGACGGTGTGGTGGCCAAACCGTTTGGCCTATCATTGAACCGACTTCACTATGAGCATCTTGAGCTCCTCCTGATCATCTACATATATATTTGAGGCGAAAATTGTATAAACCTTGGCCTTGGTAGTCATAGAAAGAACAGGTGCTCCCTGCTCCTTTTGGAAATTTCTCCTCTCCCGTTAACATGGGCGTAGATGCGGCCGTGGGTTGGTGTTGCTGCCGCATCTTTGTGTCTCACGCCAAAACTATAAAGCCGACAGCTTCAGCAGTGTTATCACTGCGACCACCACAAATTTTCCTACATTTCTAGCTATAAAATTATTTCTGTAGAGAGACATTTGTGGCCTCAATCGCAGTTTACAAATTTTTTTTTTGACGAATTTTTCTCTCTCTCTGCCCTCTAGCGATGACATCACCCACTCTAGGTCCGGGACATTCTACCAATACACACCCATTCATTTTTTTGGCGTGGTTTTTGGCGATTTTTGGCAAAACCGTTCAGTGAAACCCTTAGAAAAGTCATAGCATACCGATCCCGGCCGAGCCGGTCGATTTGACACCTTTTTTGTGTATGTGCGACCAAAACTCTGGGAGGAGTAGTCGACCGAAAAACGTACGGAAGAATAATAATAATTATAATAATAATAAGAATAATAAGTATGGTGGATAGTATATAGTGTGCTCTTTCAGGCACACTCAATAAGAATAACTAGAAAAATTTCTAAAGAAATTTTGAGTGTGCCTGACTCTGGCCCCGTCGAGCCCTACATTAAATAGCTGTCAGCGTGTGTTTTGTCTGTTAATTAGAGGGTTTTCCAAAGTCTTAGGGTTTTCTAAAGTCTTTTATTTTGAAGGGACTCTTATTTTGAAAGAATTTTGTCTAGTGTGTGTGTGTCTGTGTGTCTGTGTGTGTCTGTCTGTCTGTCTGTGTCTCCCTCTATCCATCTATCTGTCTGTGTTTATCTCTGAGAGAGAAGGATAAAATGGCCGACATTCAAACTGTATTATTGACAGTCATTGTTATTATACAGAGAGTTCAATCAAGTTAATCACAGTCAGGCTTGTGGGGGGCAGTTAAGGAGAAAGTTTTACAGTCCTTTATTTTGAAGGAACTCTTATTTTGAAAGTCTTGTTGTGTGTGTGTGTGTGTGTGTGTATGTTTGTGTGTGTGTGCGTGTGTGTTTTGCCTGTTAAGGAGAGAGTTTTCTAAAATATTTTATTTTGAAGGGACTCTTATTTTGAAAGTCTGTGTGTCTCTCTATCTATGTCTGTGTATGTGTCTGCGAGAGAGAAGGATAAAATGGCCGACATTAAAAATGTAGCCTTGATAGTCATTGATTAAGATAGCCCCTCCCCCCTCTCCTCCCTCAGACAGGCTTGAGGTTGCCAAGCAACCAGGGCCAACTGCCGGCCCTAATCAGCAGAGCAGTTAGGTGCACCTGTTACAATGTCAGTTGGAAATGCCCAGAGAGAGAGAGAGAAAATGCTGAAACCGCCCGTCGAAAAAGACGGTGTGGTGGCCAAACCGTTTGGCCTATCATTGAACCGACTTCACTATGAGCATCTTGAGCTCCTCCTGATCATCTACATATATATTTGAGGCGAAAATTGTATAAACCTTGGCCTTGGTAGTCATAGAAAGAACAGGTGCTCCCTGCTCCTTTTGGAAATTTCTCCTCTCCCGTTAACATGGGCGTAGATGCGGCCGTGGGTTGGTGTTGCTGCCGCATCTTTGTGTCTCACGCCAAAACTATAAAGCCGACAGCTTCAGCAGTGTTATCACTGCGACCACCACAAATTTTCCTACATTTCTAGCTATAAAATTATTTCTGTAGAGAGACATTTGTGGCCTCAATCGCAGTTTACAAATTTTTTTTTTGACGAATTTCTCTCTCTCTCTGCCCTCTAGCGATGACATCACCCACTCTAGGTCTGGGACATTCTACCAATACACACCCATTCATTTTTTTGGCGTGGTTTTTGGCGATTTTTGGCAAAACCGTTCAGTGAAACCCTTAGAAAAGCCATAGCATACCGATCCCCGGCCGAGCCGGTCGATTTGACACCTTTTTTGTGTATGTGCGACCAAAACTCTGGGAGGAGTAGTCGACCGAAAAACGTACGGAAGAATAATAATAACTAGAAAAATTTCTAAAGAAATTTTGAGTGTGCCTGACTCTGGCCCCGTCGAGCCCTACATTAAATAGCTGTCAGCGTGTGTTTTGTCTGTTAATTAGAGGGTTTTCCAAAGTCTTAGGGTTTTCTAAAGTCTTTTATTTTGAAGGGACTCTTATTTTGAAAGAATTTTGTCTAGTGTGTGTGTGTCTGTGTGTCTGTGTGTGTCTGTCTGTCTGTCTGTGTCTCCCTCTATCCATCTATCTGTCTGTGTTTATCTCTGAGAGAGAAGGATAAAATGGCCGACATTCAAACTGTATTATTGACAGTCATTGTTATTATACAGAGAGTTCAATCAAGTTAATCACAGTCAGGCTTGTGGGGGGCAGTTAAGGAGAAAGTTTTACAGTCCTTTATTTTGAAGGAACTCTTATTTTGAAAGTCTTGTTGTGTGTGTGTGTGTGTGTGTGTATGTTTGTGTGTGTGTGCGTGTGTGTTTTGCCTGTTAAGGAGAGAGTTTTCTAAAATATTTTATTTTGAAGGGACTCTTATTTTGAAAGTCTGTGTGTCTCTCTATCTATGTCTGTGTATGTGTCTGCGAGAGAGAAGGATAAAATGGCCGACATTAAAAATGTAGCCTTGATAGTCATTGATTAAGATAGCCCCTCCCCCCTCTCCTCCCTCAGACAGGCTTGAGGTTGCCAAGCAACCAGGGCCAACTGCCGGCCCTAATCAGCAGAGCAGTTAGGTGCACCTGTTACAATGTCAGTTGGAAATGCCCAGAGAGAGAGAGAGAAAATGCTGAAACCGCCCGTCGAAAAGACGGTGTGGTGGCCAAACCGTTTGGCCTATCATTGAACCGACTTCACTATGAGCATCTTGAGCTCCTCCTGATCATCTACATATATATTTGAGGCGAAAATTGTATAAACCTTGGCCTTGGTAGTCATAGAAAGAACAGGTGCTCCCTGCTCCTTTTGGAAATTTCTCCTCTCCCGTTAACATGGGCGTAGATGCGGCCGTGGGTTGGTGTTGCTGCCGCATCTTTGTGTCTCACGCCAAAACTATAAAGCCGACAGCTTCAGCAGTGTTATCACTGCGACCACCACAAATTTTCCTACATTTCTAGCTATAAAATTATTTCTGTAGAGAGACATTTGTGGCCTCAATCGCAGTTTACAAATTTTTTTTTTTGACGAATTTCTCTCTCTCTCTGCCCTCTAGCGATGACATCACCCACTCTAGGTCTGGGACATTCTACCAATACACACCCATTCATTTTTTTGGCGTGGTTTTTGGCGATTTTTGGCAAAACCGTTCAGTGAAACCCTTAGAAAAGTCATAGCATACCGATCCCGGCCGAGCCGGTCGATTTGACACCTTTTTTTGTGTATGTGCGACCAAAACTCTGGGAGGAGTAGTCGACCGAAAAACGTACGGAAGAATAATAATAATTATAATAATAAGAATAATAAGTATGGTGGATAGTATATAGTGTGCTCTTTCAGGCACACTCAATAAGTATGGGGAATAGTATATAGTGTGCTCTTTCAGGCACACTCAACTAGAAAAATTTCTAAAGAAATTTTGAGTGTGCCTGACTCTGGCCCCGTCGAGCCCTACATTAAATAGCTGTCAGCGTGTGTATGCGGGCGCCTGTGTGTTTTGTCTGTTAAGGAGAGAGTTTTCCAAAGTCTTTTATTTTGAAGGGACTCTTATTTTGAAAGAATTTTGTCTAGTGTGTGTCTGTGTGTCTGTGTCTGTGTGTCTGTGTGTCTGTGTCTCCCTCTATCCATCTATCTGTCTGTGTTTATCTCTGAGAGAGAAGGATAAAATGGCCGACATTCAAACTGTATTATTGACAGTCATTGTTATTATACAGAGAGTTCAATCAAGTTAATCACAGTCAGGCTTGTGGGGGGCAGTTAAGGAGAAAGTTTTACAGTCTTTTATTTTGAAGGAACTCTTATTTTGAAAGTCTTGTTGTGTGTGTGTGTGTGTGTGTGTATGTTTGTGTGTGTGTGCGTGCGTGTTTTGCCTGTTGAGGAGAGAGTTTTCTAAAATATTTTGTTTTGAAGGGACTCTTATTTTGAAAGTCTGTGTGTCTCTCTATCTATGTCTGTGTTTGTGTCTGCGACAGAGAAGGATAAAATGGCCGACATTAAAAATGTAGCCCTGATAGTCATTGATATTATAAAGACAGTGAAAACAGCCCCTCCCCCCTCTGCTCCCTGTCTGTGTCTGTGAGAGGGGCCAGGTGGAGCCCACCAATCAGAGCAGAGCAATCAACCGCAGCTGCCCGTGTGAGATTAAACAGTGCTGAGAGAGAGAAAAACGTCTGAAAGCCACCCCTCGAACAGAAAGGACTTCTGACCAAACCGTTGCTCCAATCTCTGAACCGACTTTACTGTGAGCATGCTGAGCCCTTCCCGAACGTCTAGAGACCTGTTTTGTGTGGTTACCAGGAAGAAATGTCCCCTTTAGAGCGATTCAAAGAAATGTTACTTCTGCTTTCCTCCAGAAAATTTTCCTGCTTTTTTAACATGGCAGTCTATGGGGCTGTGGATGGGTGTTGCTGCCGCATCTTTGCGTGTGACGCCAAAACTATAAAGCTGACAGCTTCAGCAGTGTTATCACTGCGACCACCACAAATTTTCCTACGTTTCTATGTATAAATTATTTCTGTAGAGTGAAATTTGCGGCCTCAAGCGCAGTTTACAAATTTTTTTTTCGAGGAATTTCTTTCTCCCTCTGCCCTCTAGCGATGATGTCACCAACTGTAGCTCGCGAACATTCTACCAATACACACCCATTCATTTTTTGGCGTGGTTTTTGGCGATTTTTGGCAAAACCGTTTGCCGAAACGCTTAGAAAAGTCATAGCACACCATTCCCGATCAAGCCGCACGTTTTGATACCACTTTTGTGTATGTGCGACCAAAACTGCGGGACAAGAAGCGAACCGAAAAATGACACGGAAGAAACGGAAGAATAACTAGAAAAATTTCTAAAGAAATTTTGAGTGTGCCTGACTCTGGCCCCGTCGAGCCCTACATTAAATAGCTGTCAGCGTGTGTATGCGGGCGCCTGTGTGTTTTGTCTGTTAAGGAGAGAGTTTTCCAAAGTCTTTTATTTTGAAGGGACTCTTATTTTGAAAGAATTTTGTCTAGTGTGTGTCTGTGTGTCTGTGTGTCTGTGTCTGTGTGTCTGTGTGTCTGTGTCTCCCTCTATCCATCTATCTGTCTGTGTTTATCTCTGAGAGAGAAGGATAAAATGGCCGACATTCAAACTGTATTATTGACAGTCATTGTTATTATACAGAGAGTTCAATCAAGTTAATCACAGTCAGGCTTGTGGGGGGCAGTTAAGGAGAAAGTTTTACAGTCTTTTATTTTGAAGGAACTCTTATTTTGAAAGTCTTGTTGTGTGTGTGTGTGTGTGTGTGTATGTTTGTGTGTGTGTGCGTGCGTGTTTTGCCTGTTGAGGAGAGAGTTTTCTAAAATATTTTGTTTTGAAGGGACTCTTATTTTGAAAGTCTGTGTGTCTCTCTATCTATGTCTGTGTTTGTGTCTGCGACAGAGAAGGATAAAATGGCCGACATTAAAAATGTAGCCCTGATAGTCATTGATATTATAAAGACAGTGAAAACAGCCCCTCCCCCCTCTGCTCCCTGTCTGTGTCTGTGAGAGGGGCCAGGTGGAGCCCACCAATCAGAGCAGAGCAATCAACCGCAGCTGCCCGTGTGAGATTAAACAGTGCTGAGAGAGAGAAAAACGTCTGAAAGCCACCCCTCGAACAGAAAGGACTTCTGACCAAACCGTTGCTCCAATCTCTGAACCGACTTTACTGTGAGCATGCTGAGCCCTTCCCGAACGTCTAGAGACCTGTTTTGTGTGGTTACCAGGAAGAAATGTCCCCTTTAGAGCGATTCAAAGAAATGTTACTTCTGCTTTCCTCCAGAAAATTTTCCTGCTTTTTTAACATGGCAGTCTATGGGGCTGTGGATGGGTGTTGCTGCCGCATCTTTGCGTGTGACGCCAAAACTATAAAGCTGACAGCTTCAGCAGTGTTATCACTGCGACCACCACAAATTTTCCTACGTTTCTATGTATAAATTATTTCTGTAGAGTGAAATTTGCGGCCTCAAGCGCAGTTTACAAATTTTTTTTTTCGAGGAATTTCTTTCTCCCTCTGCCCTCTAGCGATGATGTCACCAACTGTAGCTCGCGAACATTCTACCAATACACACCCATTCATTTTTTGGCGTGGTTTTTGGCGATTTTTGGCAAAACCGTTTGCCGAAACGCTTAGAAAAGTCATAGCACACCATTCCCGATCAAGCCGCACGTTTTGATACCACTTTTGTGTATGTGCGACCAAAACTGCGGGACAAGAAGCGAACCGAAAAATGACACGGAAGAAACGGAAGAATAATAATAAGCCCGAGGAATAGTATATAGTGTGCTCTTTCAGGCACACTCAATAATAAGCCCGAGGAATAGTATATAGTGTGCTCTTTCAGGCACACTCAACTAGAAAAATTTCTAAAGAAATTTTGAGTGTGCCTGACTCTGGCCCCGTCGAGCCCTACATTAAATAGCTGTCAGCGTGTGTATGCGCGTGTGTGTGTGTTTTGTCTGTTAATTAGAGAGTTTTCCAAAGTCTTTTATTTTGAAGGGACTCTTATTTTGAAAGAATTTTGTCTAGTGTGTGTGTCTGTGTGTCTGTGTCTGTCTGTCTGTCTGTCTGTGTCTCCCTCTATCCATCTATCTGTCTGTGTTTATCTCTGAGAGAGAAGGATAAAATGGCCGACATTCAAACTGTATTATCGACAGTCATTGTTATTATACAGAGAGTTCAATCAAGTTAATCACAGTCAGGCTTGTGGGGGGCAGTTAAGGAGAAAGTTTTACAGTCTTTTATTTTGAAGGAACTCTTATTTTGAAAGTCTTGTTGTGTGTGTGTGTGTGTGTGTGTATGTTTGTGTGTGTGTGCGTGCGTGTTTTGCCTGTTGAGGAGAGAGTTTTCTAAAATATTTTGTTTTGAAGGGACTCTTATTTTGAAAGTCTGTGTGTCTCTCTATCTATGTCTGTGTATGTGTCTGCGACAGAGAAGGATAAAATGGCCGACATTAAAAATGTAGCCCTGATAGTCATTGATATTATAAAGACAGTGAAAACAGCCCCCCCCCCTCTGCTCCCTGTCTGTGTCTGTGAGAGGGGCCAGGTGGAGCCCACCAATCAGAACAGAGCAATCAACCGCAGCTGCTGTATGAGATTAAACAGTGCTGAGAGAGAGAAAAACGTCTGAAAGCCACCCCTCGAACAGAAAGGACTCCTGACCAAACCGTTGCTCCAATCTCTGAACCGACTTTACTGTGAGCATGCTGAGCCCTTCCCGAACGTCTAGAGACCTGTTTTGTGTGATTACCAGGAAGAAATGTCCCCTTTACAGCGATTCAAAGAAATGTTACTTCTGCTTTCCTCCAGAAAATTTCCCGCTTTTTTAACATGGCAGTCTATGGGGCTGTGGATGGGTGTTGCTGCCGCATCTTTGCGTGTGACGCCAAAACTATAAAGCTGACAGCTTCAGCAGTGTTATCACTGCGACCACCACAAATTTTCCTACGTTTCTATGTATAAATTATTTCTGTAGAGTGAAATTTGCGGCCTCAAGCGCAGTTTACAAATTTTTTTTTTCGAGGAATTTCTTTCTCCCTCTGCCCTCTAGCGATGATGTCACCAACTGTAGCTCGCGAACATTCTACCAATACACACCCATTCATTTTTTGGCGTGGTTTTTGGCGATTTTTGGCAAAACCGTTCAGTGAAACCCTTAGAAAAGTCATAGCATACCGATCCCCGGCCGAGCCGGTCGATTTGACACCTTTTTTGTGTATGTGCGACCAAAACTCTGGGAGGAGTAGTCGACCGAAAAAACGTACGGAAGAATAATAATAATAACTAGAAAAATTTCTAAAGAAATTTTGAGTGTGCCTGACTCTGGCCCCGTCGAGCCCTACATTAAATAGCTGTCAGCATGTGTATGCGCGCGTGTGTGTGTTTTGTCTGTTAATTAGAGGGTTTTCCAAAGTCTTTTATTTTGAAGGGACTCTTATTTTGAAAGAATTTTGTCTAGTGTGTGTTTCTGTGTGTCTGTGTGTGTCTGTCTGTCTGTCTGTCTGTGTCTCCCTCTATCCATCTATCTGTCTGTGTTTATCTCTGTGAGAGAGAAGGATAAAATGGCCGACATTCAAACTGTATTATTGACAGTTATTGTTATTATACAGAGAGTTCAATCAAGTTAATCACAGTCAGGCTTGTGGAGGGCAGTTAAGGAGAAAGTTTTACAGTCTTTTATTTTGAAGGAACTCTTATTTTGAAAGTCTTGTTGTGTGTGTGTGTGTGTGTGTGTGTATGTTTGTGTGTGTGTGTGTGTGTGTGTGTGTGTGTGTTTGTGTCTGCGAGAGAGAAGGATAAAATGGCCGACATTAAAAATGTAGCCTTGATAGTCATTGATTAAGATAGCCCCTCCCCCCTCTCCTCCCTCCTCCCCCCTCTCCTCCCTCAGACAGGCTTGAGGTTGCCAAGCAACCAGGGCCAACTGCCGGCCCTAATCAGCAGAGCAGTTAGGTACACCTGTTATAATGTCAGTTGGAAATGCCCAGAGAGAGAGAGAGAAAATGCTGAAACCGCCCGTCGAAAAAGACGGTGTGGTGGCCAAACCGTTTGGCCTATCATTGAACCGACTTCACTGTGAGCATCTTGAGCTCTTCCTGATCATTTACATATATATTTGAGGGGAAAATTGTATAAACCTTGGCCTTGGTAGTCATAGAAAGAACAGGTGCTCCCTGCTCCTTTTGGAAATTTCTCCTCTCCCGTTAACATGGGCGTAGATGCGGCCGTGGGTTGGTGTTGCTGCCGCATCTTTGTGTCTCACGCCAAAACTATAAAGCCGACAGCTTCAGCAGTGTTATCACTGCGACCACCACAAATTTTCCTACGTTTCTATGTATAAATTATTTCTGTAGATGGACATTTGCGGCCTCGAGCGCAGTTTACAAATTTTTTTTTCAAAGAATTTCTCTCTCCCTCTGCCCTCTAGCGATGATGTCACCAACTGTAGCTCGCGAACATTCTACCAATACACACCCATTCATTTTTTGGCGTGGTTTTTGGCGATTTTTAGGCAAACCGTTTGCCGAAACCCTTAGAAAAGTCATAGCCCGCGTCGCCCGGCCGAGCCGGTCGATTTGACACCTTTTTGTGTATGTGCGACAAAAACTGTGGGACGAGTAGCGCGTCAAAAAAAGGGCGTAAGAATAATAATAATAATAAGCGCGGGGAATAACATATAGTGTGCTCTTTCAGGCACACTCAATAAGAATAATAAGTATGGGGAATAGTATATAGTGTGCTCTTTCAGGCACACTCAACTAGAAAAATTTCTAAAGAAATTTTGAGTGTGCCTGACTCTGGCCCCGTCGCCCCCATACATTATTATTGACACTGCTCAGCAAATTCAGTATTAATACAACAAGCTGTGTGAGTGAAAACAGCCCCTCCCCCCTCTGCTCCCTCAGGCAGGAGGTTGCCAAGCAACCAGGGCCAACTGCCGGGCCCTAATCAGCAGAGCAGTTAGGTGCACCTGTTAGAATGTCAGTTGGAAATGCCCAGAGAGAGAGACAAAATGCTGAAAGTCACCCGTCGAACAGAAAGGACTCCTGACCAAACCGTTGCTCCAATCACTGAACCGACTTTACAGTGAGCATGCTGAGCCCTTCCTGAACGTCTAGATAACAGTTTTGTGTGATAACATGAAGAAATGTGCCTCTATGAGTGATTCAAAGAAAGGTTACTTCTGCTCTCCTCCAGAAATTTTCCCGCTTTTTTAACATGGCAGTCTATGGGGCTGTGGATGGGTGTTGCTGGCGCATCTTTGTGTGTGACGCCAAAACTATACAGCCGACAGCTTCAGCAGTGTTATCACTGCGACCACCACAAATTTTCCTACGTTTCTATGTATAAATTATTTCTGTAGTGTGACATTTGCGGCTTTGAGCGCAGTTTACAAATTTATTTTTCGACGAATTTCTCTCTCCCTCTGCCCTCTAGCGATGATGTCACCAACTGTAGCTTGCGAACATTCTACCAATACACACCCATTCATTTTTTGGCGTGGTTTTTGGCGATTTTTGGCAAAACCGTTTGGTGAAACCCTTAGAAAAGACATAGCATACCGATCCCGGCCGAGCCGGTCGATTTGACACCTTTTTTGTGTATGTGCGACCAAAACTCTGGGAGGAGTAGTCGACCGAAAAACGTACGGAAGAATAATAATAATAACTAGAAAAATTTCTAAAGAAATTTTGAGTGTGCCTGACTCTGGCCCCGTCGCCACCATACATTATTATTGACACTGCTCAGCAAATTCAGTATTAATACAACAAGCTGTGTGAGTGAAAACAGCCCCTCCCCCCTCTGCTCCCTCAGGCAGGAGGTTGCCAAGCAACCAGGGCCAACTGCCGGGCCCTAATCAGCAGAGCAGTTAGGTGCACCTGTTAAAATGTCAGTTGGAAATGCCCAGAGAGAGAGACAAAATGCTGAAAGTCACCCCTCGAACAGAAAGGACTCCTGACCAAACCATTTGGCCTATCATTGAACCGACTTCATTTTGAGCATCGTCAGCCCTTCCTGAACGTCTACATTACTGTTTTGTGTTATAACATGAAGAATTGTGCCCTCTACGAGCGATTCAAAGAAAGGTTACTTCTGCTCTCCTCCAGAAATTTTCCCGCTTTTTTAACATGGCAGTCTATGGGGCTGTGGATGGGTGTTGCTGCCGCATCTTTGCGCGTGACGCCAAAACTATAAAGCTGACAGCTTCAGCAGTGTTATCACTGCGACTACCACAAATTTTCCTACGTTTCTAGTGAAAAAATTAATTCTGTGGAATGACATTTGTGTCCTCAATCGCACTTTACAAATTTATTTTTCGACGAATTTCTCTCTCCCTCTGCCCTCTAGCGATGATGTCACCAACTGTAGCTCGCAAACATTCTACCAATACACACCCATTCATTTTTTGGCGTGGTTTTTGGCGATTTTTGGCAAAACCGTTTGCCGAAACCCTTAGAAAAGTCATAGCACACCATTCCCGATCGAGCCGCACGTTTTGATACCACTTTTGTTTATGTGCGACCAAAACTCTGGGAGGAGAAGCGAACCGAAAAAAACATACGGAAGAAATATAAGAATAATAATAAAATTAAGTATGGGGAATAGTATATAGTGTGCTCTTTCAGGCACACTCAACTAGAAAAATTTCTAAAGAAATTTTGAGTGTGCCTGACTCTGGCCCCGTCGAGCCCTACATTAAATAGCTGTCAGCGTGTGTTTTGTCTGTTAATTAGAGGGTTTTCCAAAGTCTTAGGGTTTTCTAAAGTCTTTTATTTTGAAGGGACTCTTATTTTGAAAGAATTTTGTCTAGTGTGTGTGTGTCTGTGTGTCTGTGTGTGTCTGTCTGTCTGTCTGTGTCTCCCTCTATCCATCTATCTGTCTGTGTTTATCTCTGAGAGAGAAGGATAAAATGGCCGACATTCAAACTGTATTATTGACAGTCATTGTTATTATACAGAGAGTTCAATCAAGTTAATCACAGTCAGGCTTGTGGGGGGCAGTTAAGGAGAAAGTTTTACAGTCCTTTATTTTGAAGGAACTCTTATTTTGAAAGTCTTGTTGTGTGTGTGTGTGTGTGTGTGTATGTTTGTGTGTGTGTGCGTGTGTGTTTTGCCTGTTAAGGAGAGAGTTTTCTAAAATATTTTATTTTGAAGGGACTCTTATTTTGAAAGTCTGTGTGTCTCTCTATCTATGTCTGTGTATGTGTCTGCGAGAGAGAAGGATAAAATGGCCGACATTAAAAATGTAGCCTTGATAGTCATTGATTAAGATAGCCCCTCCCCCCTCTCCTCCCTCAGACAGGCTTGAGGTTGCCAAGCAACCAGGGCCAACTGCCGGCCCTAATCAGCAGAGCAGTTAGGTGCACCTGTTACAATGTCAGTTGGAAATGCCCAGAGAGAGAGAGAGAAAATGCTGAAACCGCCCGTCGAAAAAGACGGTGTGGTGGCCAAACCGTTTGGCCTATCATTGAACCGACTTCACTATGAGCATCTTGAGCTCCTCCTGATCATCTACATATATATTTGAGGCGAAAATTGTATAAACCTTGGCCTTGGTAGTCATAGAAAGAACAGGTGCTCCCTGCTCCTTTTGGAAATTTCTCCTCTCCCGTTAACATGGGCGTAGATGCGGCCGTGGGTTGGTGTTGCTGCCGCATCTTTGTGTCTCACGCCAAAACTATAAAGCCGACAGCTTCAGCAGTGTTATCACTGCGACCACCACAAATTTTCCTACATTTCTAGCTATAAAATTATTTCTGTAGAGAGACATTTGTGGCCTCAATCGCAGTTTACAAATTTTTTTTTTGACGAATTTCTCTCTCTCTCTGCCCTCTAGCGATGACATCACCCACTCTAGGTCTGGGACATTCTACCAATACACACCCATTCATTTTTTTGGCGTGGTTTTTGGCGATTTTTGGCAAAACCGTTCAGTGAAACCCTTAGAAAAGTCATAGCATACCGATCCCGGCCGAGCCGGTCGATTTGACACCTTTTTTGTGTATGTGCGACCAAAACTCTGGGAGGAGTAGTCGACCGAAAAACGTACGGAAGAATAATAATAACTAGAAAACTGCATTTCCTGCGGAAAGTGCGGTGTGGGTGCCCTCCGCCGCCGGTACAAAGCCCCAGCGGCCCAGGGTTTGAATCCGACCTGCCGCCCTTTTCTGCATGTCATTCCCCCGTCTCTCTCTCCCCACATTTCTGTCACTCTTCAGCTGTCTCTATATTATAAAGCTTGAAAAGGCCATAAAAGATATATCTTAAAAATGTGAAATGAGCTGAAAAGAGTAGAATGGTATAAGAAAGTGTGAAATTAGCTGAAAAAAGTATAATGGTATAAGAAAGTGTGAAATTAGCTGAAAAAAGTAGAATGGTATAAGTGTGAAATTAGCTGAAAAAAGTAGAATGGTATAACAAAGTGTAAAATTAGCTGAAAAAGTACAATAGTATAACAAAGTGTGAAATTAGCTGAAAAAAGTAGAATAGTATAAGGAAGTGTGAAATTAGCTGAAAAAAAGTAGAATGGTATAACAAAGTGTAAAATTAGCTGAAAAAGTACAATAGTATAATTAAGTGTAAAATTAGCTGAAAAAAGTACAATAGTATAACAAAGTGTGAAATTAGCTGAAAAAAGTAGAATAATATAAGAAAGTATAGTATAAATATTTTGAAGGTACTCTTATTTTGAAAGCCTTTTGTCTTGTCTCTGTGTGTCTGTCTGAGCATTGTGTGTGTGTGTGTGTGTGTGTGTGTCTGAGTATGTGTGTGGGGGTGTCTGTCTGTCTTTCTGTCTGTCTGTCTGTCTGTGAGAGAGAAGGATAAAATGGCCGACATTAAAAATGTAGCCTTGATAGTCATTGATTAAGATAGCCCCTCCCCCCTCTCCTCCCTCAGACAGGCTTGAGGTTGCCAAGCAACCAGGGCCAACTGCCGGCCCTAATCAGCAGAGCAGTTAGGTGCACCTGTTACAATGTCAGTTGGAAATGCCCAGAGAGAGAGACAAAATGCTGAAACCGCCCGTCGAACAAGACGGTGTGGTGGCCAAACCGTTTGGCCTATCATTGAACCGACTTCACTGTGAGCATCCTGAGCTCTTCCTGATCATCTACATATATATTTTAGGTGAAAATTGTATAAACTTTGGCCTCGGAAGTCATAGAAAGAACAGGTGCTCCCTGCTCCTTTTGGAAATTTCTCCTCTCCCGTTAACATGGGCGTAGATGCGGCCGTGGGTTGGTGTTGCTGCCGCATCTTTGTGTCTCACGCCAAAACTATAAAGCCGACAGCTTCAGCAGTGTTATCACTGCGACCACCACAAATTTTCCTACGTTTCTAGCGATAAATTATTTCTGTAGAGAGACATTTGTGGCCTCAATCGCAGTTTACAAATTTTTTTTTTGACGAATTTCTCTCTCTCTCTGCCCTCTAGCGATGACATCACCCACTCTAGGTCTGGGACATTCTACCAATACACACCCATTATAAACGCAGAATTTGAGTAAAAACCTGCTCAACTTTGAGCCTTGATAGTTTAAAAACGGTAAAAGATTTTAAAAAGAGTTAAATACGAGTTTAATAGTTTAAGATCTTGTGTACAATTTGTAATTTGAATGAAGTCTGTAGTAGTAGTAGAAGTAGTTTAAAATGTAGAATGTTTGTAGAAGGTTTGTAGAAAGATTTGAAGTTTGTACAATGCATTTCAAATGGTAAAACTTTTGTAGAAAAAGTTGAATAATTTGTAAAATATTAATAGTAGAAATGTGAAAAGTAATAGCCATCATGTCCTAAATGAGCTGAATCTAGTGATATAAGTTTTATTTTTGTAGGACAAAATTTGTAGGAGTAGTTATGCGGCGAAAAACGTACGGAAGAAAAATAATAATAACTAGAAAAATTTCTAAAGAAATTTTGAGTGTGCCTGACTCTGGCCCCGTCGAGCCCTACATTAAATAGCTGTCAGCGTGTGTATGCGCGTGTGTGTGTTTTGTCTGTTAATAAGAGGGTTTTCCAAAGTCTTTTATTTTGAAGGGACTCTTATTTTGAAAGAATTTTGTCTAGTGTGTGTGTGTCTGTGTGTCTGTGTGTGTCTGTCTGTCTGTCTGTGTCTCCCTCTATCCATCTATCTGTCTGTGTTTATCTCTGAGAGAGAAGGATAAAATGGCCGACATTCAAACTGTATTATTGACAGTCATTGTTATTATACAGAGAGTTCAATCAAGTTAATCACAGTCAGGCTTGTGGGGGGCAGTTAAGGAGAAAGTTTTACAGTCTTTTATTTTGAAGGAAGTCTTATTTTGAAAGTCTTGTTGTGTGTGTGTGTGTATGTTTGTGTGTGTGTGCGTGTGTGTGTGTGTGTTTGTGTCTGCGAGAGAGAAGGATAAAATGGCCGACATTAAAAATGTAGCCTTGATAGTCATTGATTAAGATAGCCCCTCCCCCTCTCCTCCCTCAGACAGGCTTGAGGTTGCCAAGCAACCAGGGCCAACTGCCGGCCCTAATCAGCAGAGCAGTTAGGTGCACCTGTTAGAATGTCAGTTGGAAATGCCCAGAGAGAGAGAGAGAAAATGCTGAAACCGCCCGGTGTGTGTGTGTCTGTGTGTCTGTTTGTGTCTGTCTGTCTGTCTGTGTCTCCCTCTATCCATCTATCTGTCTGTGTTTATCTCTGTGAGAGAGAAGGATAAAATGGCCGACATTCAAACTGTATTATTGACAGTCATTGTTATTATACAGAGAGTTCAATCAAGTTAATCACAGTCAGGCTTGTGGAGGGCAGTTAAGGAGAAAGTTTTACAGTCTTTTATTTTGAAGGAACTCTTATTTTGAAAGTCTTGTTGTGTGTGTGTGTGTGTGTGTGTGTATGTTTGTGTGTGTGCGTGTGTGTTTTGCCTGTTAAGGAGAGAGTTTTCTAAAATATTTTATTTTGAAGGGACTCTTATTTTGAAAGTCTGTGTGTCTCTCTATCTATGTCTGTGTATGTGTCTGCGACAGAGAAGGATAAAATGGCCGACATTAAAAATGTAGCCTTGATAGTCATTGATTAAGATAGCCCCTCCCCCCTCTCCTCCCTCAGACAGGCTTGAGGTTGCCAAGCAACCAGGGCCAACTGCCGGCCCTAATCAGCAGAGCAGTTAGGTGCACCTGTTACAATGTCAGTTGGAAATGCCCAGAGAGAGAGAGAGAAAATGCTGAAACCGCCCGTCGAAAAAGACGGTGTGGTGGCCAAACCGTTTGGCCTATCATTGAACCGACTTCACTATGAGCATCTTGAGCTCCTCCTGATCATCTACATATATATTTGAGGCGAAAATTGTATAAACCTTGGCCTTGGTAGTCATAGAAAGAACAGGTGCTCCCTGCTCCTTTTGGAAATTTCTCCTCTCCCGTTAACATGGGCGTAGATGCGGCCGTGGGTTGGTGTTGCTGCCGCATCTTTGTGTCTCACGCCAAAACTATAAAGCCGACAGCTTCAGCAGTGTTATCACTGCGACCACCACAAATTTTCCTACATTTCTAGCTATAAAATTATTTCTGTAGAGAGACATTTGTGGCCTCAATCGCAGTTTACAAATTTTTTTTTTGACGAATTTCTCTCTCTCTCTGCCCTCTAGCGATGACATCACCCACTCTAGGTCTGGGACATTCTACCAATACACACCCATTCATTTTTTTGGCGTGGTTTTTGGCGATTTTTGGCAAAACCGTTCAGTGAAACCCTTAGAAAAGTCATAGCATACCGATCCCGGCCGAGCCGGTCGATTTGACACCATTTTTGTGTATGTGCGACCAAAACTCTGGGAGGAGTAGTCGACCGAAAAACGTACGGAAGAATAATAATAATTATAATAATAAGAATAATAAGTATGGTGGATAGTATATAGTGTGCTCTTTCAGGCACACTCAACTAGAAAACTGCATTTCCTGCGGAAAGTGCGGTGTGGGTGCCCTCTGCCGCCCGTTGCTGCCCGTTGCTGCCCGTTGCTGCATGTCATTTCCCCGTCTCTCTCTCCCCACATTTCTGTCACTCTTCAGCTGTCTCTATACTATAAAGCTTGAAAAGGCCATAAAAGATATATCTTAAAATTGTGAAATTAGCTGAAAAAAGTAGAATGGTATAACAAAGTGTAAAATTAGCTGAAAAAAGTACAATAATATAATAAAGTGTGAAATTAGCTGAAAAAAGTAGAATGGTATAACAAAGTGTAAAATTAGCTGAAAAAGTACAATAATATAACAAAGTGTGAAATTAGCTGAAAAAAATTAGAATGGTATAAGAAAGTGTGAAATTAGCTGAAAAAAGTAGAATAGTATAAGAAAGTGTGAAATTAGATGAAAAAAGTAGAATAGCATAAGGAAGTGTGAAATTAGCTGAAAAAAGTACAATAGTATAAGAAAGTGTGAAATTAGCTGAAAAAAGTAGAATAGTATAAGAAAGTGTGAAATTAGCTGAAAAAAGTACAATAGTATAAGAAAGTGTGAAATTAGCTGAAAAAAGTAGAATAGCATAAGGAAGTGTGAAATTAGCTGAAAAAAGTACAATAGTATAAGAAAGTGTGAAATTAGCTGAAAAAAGTAGACTGGTATAACAAAGTAGCTGAAAAAGTAGAATGGTATAAGGATGTATAGTATAAATATTTGTTGAAGGTTTGTAGAAAGATTTGAAGTTTGTACAATTTATTTAAATGGGATAAAATTGTAGAAAAAGTTGAATATGTAAAATATGAATAGTAGAAATTACTAAAATAATTGTAGTAATGTCCTAAATGAGCTGAATCTAGTGATATAATTTTTATTTCTGTAGTACAAAATCTGTGTCCGTTAAGGAGAGAGTTTTACAAAGTCTTTTTATTTTGAAGGGACTCTTATTTTGAAGGGACTCTTATTTTGAAAGCCTTTGATCTGTCTGTCTGTCTGTCTGTCAAAGAGAGTTTTTCAAAGTCTTTTATTTTGAAGGGACTCTTATTTTGAAAGCCTTTTGTCTTGTCTGTGTGTGTGTGTGTGTGTGTGTCTGCGAGAGAGAAGGATAAAATGGCCGACATTAAAAATGTAGCCTTGATAGTCATTGATTAAGATAGCCCCTCCCCCCTCTCCTCCTTCAGACAGGCTTGAGGTTGCCAAGCAACCAGGGCCAACTGCCCTAATCAGCAGAGCAGTTAGGTGCACCTGTTAGAATGTCAGTTGGCAATGCCCAGAGAGACACACAGAGAAAATCTTCAAATGAACTCCCTCGAAGAGGTGGCAAAAAATGCCATAAGGTGTGCCACAAACCAAAATCCGAAAGTACCATCAGTAAGCTCGTCTCGTGGACCATGTCTGGGCAGATTTTCAGGCGAAAATTGGATAAACTTTGGCCTTCGTGGTGATACAAAGAACAGGTGCTCCCTGCTCCTTTTGGAAATTTCTCCTCTCCCGTTAACATGGGAGGAGATGGGGCCGTGGATCGGTGTTGCTGCCGCATCTTTGTGTCTCACGCCAAAACTATAAAGCCGACAGCTTCAGCAGTGTTATCACTGCGACCACCACAAATTTTCATACATTTCTAGCTATAAAATTATTTCTGTAGAGAGACATTTGTGGCCTCAATCGCAGTTTACATTTTTTTTTTTGACGAATTTCTCTCTCTCTCTGCCCTCTAGCGATGACATCACCCACTCTAGGTCTGGGACATTCTACCAATACACACCCATTATAAACGCAGAATTTGAGTAAAAACCTGCTCAACTTTGAGCCTTGATAGTTTAAAAACGGTAAAAGATTTTAAAAAGAGTTAAATACGAGTTTAATAGTTTAAGATCTTGTGTACAATTTGAAATTTGAATGAAGTCTGTAGTAGTAGTAGAAGTAGTTTAAAAGGTAGAATGTTTGTGGAAGGTTTGTAGAAAGATTTGAAGTTAGTACAATGCATTTCAAATGGTACAAAAAATTGTAGAAAAAGTTGAATAATTTGAAAATTATTAATAGTAGAAATGTGAAAAGTAATAGCCATCATGTCCTAAATGAGCTGAATCTAGTGATATAAGTTTTATTTTTGTAGGACAAAATTTGTAGGAGTAGTTATGCGGCGAAAAAACGTACGGAAGAAAAATAATAATAAAGATTTGAAGAACAATAGTGTGGTCGCCCTCTGGGCACCCACACCAACTAGAAAACTGCATTTCCTGCGGAAAGTGCGGTGTGGGTGCCCTCTGCCGCCCGTTGCTGCCCGTTGCTGCCCGTTGCTGCCCGTTGCTGCATGTCCCCGTCTCTCTCTCCCCACATTTCTGTCACTCTTCAGCTGTCTCTATACTATAAAGCTTGAAAAGGCCATAAAAGATATATCTTAAAATTGTGAAATTAGCTGAAAAAAGTAGAATGGTATAACAAAGTGTAAAATTAGCTGAAAAAAAGTACAATAATATAATAAAGTGTGAAATTAGCTGAAAAAAGTAGAATGGTATAACAAAGTGTAAAATTAGCTGAAAAAGTACAATAATATAACAAAGTGTGAAATTAGCTGAAAAAAGTACAATAGCATAAGAAAGTGTGAAATTAGCTGAAAAAAGTAGAATAGCATAAGGAAGTGTGAAATTAGCTGAAAAAAGTACAATAGTATGAGAAAGTGTGAAATTAGCTGAAAAAAGTAGAATAGTATAAGAAAGTGTGAAATTAGCTGAAAAAAGTAGAATGGTATAACAAAATGTGAAATTAGCTGAAAAAAGTAGAATGGTATAAGAAAGTGTGAAATTAGCTGAAAAAAGTAGAATGGTATAAGAAAGTGTAAAATTAGTTGAAAAAAGTAGACTGGTATAACAAAGTAGCTGAAAAATTAGAATGGTATAAGGATGTATAGTATAAATATTTGTTGAAGGTTTGTAGAAAGATTTGAAGTTTGTACAATTTATTTAAATGGGATAAAATTGTAGAAAAAGTTGAATATGTAAAATATGAATAGTAGAAATTACTAAAATAATTGTAGTAATGTCCTAAATGAGCTGAATCTAGTGATATAATTTTTATTTCTGTAGTACAAAATCTGTGTCCGTTAAGGAGAGAGTTTTACAAACTCTTTTATTTTGAAGGGACTCTTATTTTGAAGGGACTCTTATTTTGAAAGCCTTTGATCTGTCTGTCTGTCTGTCTGTCAAAGAGAGTTTTTCAAAGTCTTTTATTTTGAAGGGACTCTTATTTTGAAAGCCTTTTGTCTTGTCTGTGTGTATGTGTGTGTGTGTGTGTGTGTGTGTGTGTGTGTGTCTGCGAGAGAGAAGGATAAAATGGCCGACATTAAAAATGTAGCCTTGATAGTCATTGATTAAGATAGCCCCTCCCCCCTCTCCTCCTTCAGACAGGCTTGAGGTTGCCAAGCAACCAGGGCCAACTGCCCTAATCAGCAGAGCAGTTAGGTGCACCTGTTAGAATGTCAGTTGGCAATGCCCAGAGAGACACACAGAGAAAATCTTCAAATGAACTCCCCTCGAAGAGGTGGCAAAAAATGCCATAAGGTGTGCCACAAACCAAAATCCGAAAGTACCATCAGTAAGCTCGTCTCGTGGACCATGTCTGGGCAGATTTTCAGGCGAAAATTGGATAAACTTTGGCCTTCGTGGTGATACAAAGAACAGGTGCTCCCTGCTCCTTTTGGAAATTTCTCCTCTCCCGTTAACATGGGAGGAGATGGGGCCGTGGATCGGTGTTGCTGCCGCATCTTTGTGTCTCACGCCAAAACTATAAAGCCGACAGCTTCAGCAGTGTTATCACTGCGACCACCACAAATTTTCCTACATTTCTAGCTATAAAATTATTTCTGTAGAGAGACATTTGTGGCCTCAATCGCAGTTTACAATTTTTTTTTTTTTGACGAATTTCTCTCTCTCTCTGCCCTCTAGCGATGACATCACCCACTCTAGGTCTGGGACATTCTACCAATACACACCCATTATAAACGCAGAATTTGAGTAAAAACCTGCTCAACTTTGAGCCTTGATAGTTTAAAAACGGTAAAAGATTTTAAAAAGAGTTAAATACGAGTTTAATAGTTTAAGATCTTGTGTACAATTTGAAATTTGAATGAAGTCTGTAGTAGTAGTAGAAGTAGTTTAAAAGGTAGAATGTTTGTGGAAGGTTTGTAGAAAGATTTGAAGTTAGTACAATGCATTTCAAATGGTACAAAAAATTGTAGAAAAAGTTGAATAATTTGAAAATTATTAATAGTAGAAATGTGAAAAGTAATAGCCATCATGTCCTAAATGAGCTGAATCTAGTGATATAAGTTTTATTTTTGTAGGACAAAATTTGTAGGAGTAGTTATGCGGCGAAAAAACGTACGGAAGAAAAATAATAATAAAGATTTGAAGAACAATAGTGTGGTCGCCCTCTGGGCACCCACACCAATAAAGATTTGAATAACAATAGTGTGGTCGCCCTCTGGGCACCCACACCAATTATAACTAGAAAAATTTCTAAAGAAATTTTGAGTGTGCCTGACTCTGGCCCCGTCGAGCCCTACATTAAATAGCTGTCAGCGTGTGTATGCGCGCGTGTGTGTGTTTTGTCTGTTAATTAGAGGGTTTTCCAAAGTCTTTTATTTTGAAGGGACTCTTATTTTGAAAGAATTTTGTCTAGTGTGTGTCTGTGTGTGTCTGTCTGTCTGTCTGTCTGTCTGTGTCTCCCTCTATCCATCTATCTGTCTGTGTTTATCTCTGAGAGAGAAGGATAAAATGGCCGACATTCAAACTGTATTATTGACAGTCATTGTTATTATACAGAGAGTTCAATCAAGTTAATCACAGTCAGGCTTGTGGGGGGCAGTTAAGGAGAAAGTTTTACAGTCTTTTATTTTGAAGGAACTCTTATTTTGAAAGTCTTGTTGTGTGTGTGTGTGTGTGTGTGTGTGTGTGTGTATGTTTGTGTGTGTGTGCGTGTGTGTTTTGCCTGTTAAGGAGAGAGTTTTCTAAAATATTTTATTTTGAAGGGACTCTTATTTTGAAAGTCTGTGTGTCTCTCTATCTATGTCTGTGTATGTGTCTGCGAGAGAGAAGGATAAAATGGCCGACATTAAAAATGTAGCCTTGATAGTCATTGATTAAGATAGCCCCTCCCCCCTCTCCTCCCTCAGACAGGCTTGAGGTTGCCAAGCAACCAGGGCCAACTGCCGGCCCTAATCAGCAGAGCAGTTAGGTGCACCTGTTACAATGTCAGTTGGAAATGCCCAGAGAGAGAGAGAGAAAATGCTGAAACCGCCCGGTGTGTGTGTGTGTCTGTGTGTCTGTGTCTGTCTGTCTGTCTGTCTGTGTCTCCCTCTATCCATCTATCTGTCTGTGTTTATCTCTGAGAGAGAAGGATAAAATGGCCGACATTCAAACTGTATTATTGACAGTCATTGTTATTATACAGAGAGTTCAATCAAGTTCATCACAGTCAGGCTTGTGGGGGGCAGTTAAGGAGAAAGTTTTACAGTCTTTTATTTTGAAGGAACTCTTATTTTGAAAGTCTTGTTGTGTGTGTGTGTGTGTGTGTGTGTGTATGTTTGTGTGTGTGTGCGTGTGTGTTTTGCCTGTTAAGGAGAGAGTTTTCTAAAATATTTTATTTTGAAGGGACTCTTATTTTGAAAGTCTGTGTGTCTCTCTATCTATGTCTGTGTATGTGTCTGCGAGAGAGAAGGATAAAATGGCCGACATTAAAAATGTAGCCTTGATAGTCATTGATTAAGATAGCCCCTCCCCCCTCTCCTCCCTCAGACAGGCTTGAGGTTGCCAAGCAACCAGGGCCAACTGCCGGCCCTAATCAGCAGAGCAGTTAGGTGCACCTGTTACAATGTCAGTTGGAAATGCCCAGAGAGAGAGAGAGAAAATGCTGAAACCGCCCGTCGAAAAGACGGTGTGGTGGCCAAACCGTTTGGCCTATCATTGAACCGACTTCACTATGAGCATCTTGAGCTCCTCCTGATCATCTACATATATATTTGAGGCGAAAATTGTATAAACCTTGGCCTTGGTAGTCATAGAAAGAACAGGTGCTCCCTGCTCCTTTTGGAAATTTCTCCTCTCCCGTTAACATGGGCGTAGATGCGGCCGTGGGTTGGTGTTGCTGCCGCATCTTTGTGTCTCACGCCAAAACTATAAAGCCGACAGCTTCAGCAGTGTTATCACTGTGACCACCACAAATTTTCCTACATTTCTAGCTATAAAATTATTTCTGTAGAGAGACATTTGTGGCCTCAATCGCAGTTTACAAATTTTTTTTTTGACGAATTTCTCTCTCTCTCTGCCCTCTAGCGATGACATCACCCACTCTAGGTCTGGGACATTCTACCAATACACACCCATTCATTTTTTTGGCGTGGTTTTTGGCGATTTTTGGCAAAACCGTTCAGTGAAACCCTTAGAAAAGTCATAGCATACCGATCCTGGCCGAGCCGGTCGATTTGACACCTTTTTTGTGTATGTGCGACCAAAACTCTGGGAGGAGTAGTCGACCGAAAAACGTACGGAAGAATAATAATAACTAGAAAAATTTCTAAAGAAATTTTGAGTGTGCCTGACTCTGGCCCCGTCGCCCCCATACATTATTATTGACACTGCTCAGCAAATTCAGTATTAATACAACAAGCTGTGTGAGTGAAAACAGCCCCTCCCCCCTCTGCTCCCTCAGGCAGGAGGTTGCCAAGCAACCAGGGCCAACTGCCGGGCCCTAATCAGCAGAGCAGTTAGGTGCACCTGTTAGAATGTCAGTTGGAAATGCCCAGAGAGAGAGACAAAATGCTGAAAGTCACCCCTCGAACAGAAAGGACTCCTGACCAAACCATTTGGCCTATCATTGAACCGACTTCATTTTGAGCATCGTCAGCCCTTCCTGAACGTCTACATTACTGTTTTGTGTGATAACATGAAGAATTGTGCCCTCTACGAGCGATTCAAAGAAAGGTTACTTCTGCTCTCCTCCAGAAATTTTCCCGCTTTTTTTAACATGGCAGTCTATGGGGCTGTGGATGGGTGTTGCTGCCGCATCTTTGCGCGTGACGCCAAAACTATAAAGCTGACAGCTTCAGCAGTGTTATCACTGCGACTACCACAAATTTTCCTACGTTTCTAGTGAAAAAATTAATTCTGTGGAATGACATTTGTGTCCTCAATCGCACTTTACAAATTTATTTTTCGATGAATTTCTCTCTCCCTCTGCCCTCTAGCGATGATGTCACCAACTGTAGCTCGCAAACATTCTACCAATACACACCCATTCATTTTTTGGTGTGGTTTTTGGCGATTTTTGGCAAAACCGTTTGCCGAAACCCTTAGAAAAGTCATAGCACACCATTCCCGATCGAGCCGCACGTTTTGATACCACTTTTGTTTATGTGCGACCAAAACTCTGGGAGGAGAAGCGAACCGAAAAAACATACGGAAGAAATATAAGAATAACTAGAAAAATTTCTAAAGAAATTTTGAGTGTGCCTGACTCTGGCCCCGTCGAGCCCTACATTAAATAGCTGTCAGCGTGTGTATGCGGGCGCCTGTGTGTTTTGTCTGTTAAGGAGAGAGTTTTCCAAAGTCTTTTATTTTGAAGGGACTCTTATTTTGAAAGAATTTTGTCTAGTGTGTGTCTGTGTGTCTGTGTGTCTGTGTCTGTGTGTCTGTGTGTCTGTGTCTCCCTCTATCCATCTATCTGTCTGTGTTTATCTCTGAGAGAGAAGGATAAAATGGCCGACATTCAAACTGTATTATTGACAGTCATTGTTATTATACAGAGAGTTCAATCAAGTTAATCACAGTCAGGCTTGTGGGGGGCAGTTAAGGAGAAAGTTTTACAGTCTTTTATTTTGAAGGAACTCTTATTTTGAAAGTCTTGTTTGTGTGTGTGTGTGTGTGTGTGTATGTTTGTGTGTGTGTGCGTGCGTGTTTTGCCTGTTGAGGAGAGAGTTTTCTAAAATATTTTGTTTTGAAGGGACTCTTATTTTGAAAGTCTGTGTGTCTCTCTATCTATGTCTGTGTTTGTGTCTGCGACAGAGAAGGATAAAATGGCCGACATTAAAAATGTAGCCCTGATAGTCATTGATATTATAAAGACAGTGAAAACAGCCCCTCCCCCCTCTGCTCCCTGTCTGTGTCTGTGAGAGGGGCCAGGTGGAGCCCACCAATCAGAGCAGAGCAATCAACCGCAGCTGCCCGTGTGAGATTAAACAGTGCTGAGAGAGAGAAAAACGTCTGAAAGCCACCCCTCGAACAGAAAGGACTTCTGACCAAACCGTTGCTCCAATCTCTGAACCGACTTTACTGTGAGCATGCTGAGCCCTTCCCGAACGTCTAGAGACCTGTTTTGTGTGGTTACCAGGAAGAAATGTCCCCTTTAGAGCGATTCAAAGAAATGTTACTTCTGCTTTCCTCCAGAAAATTTTCCTGCTTTTTTAACATGGCAGTCTATGGGGCTGTGGATGGGTGTTGCTGCCGCATCTTTGCGTGTGACGCCAAAACTATAAAGCTGACAGCTTCAGCAGTGTTATCACTGCGACCACCACAAATTTTCCTACGTTTCTATGTATAAATTATTTCTGTAGAGTGAAATTTGCGGCCTCAAGCGCAGTTTACAAATTTTTTTTTCGAGGAATTTCTTTCTCCCTCTGCCCTCTAGCGATGATGTCACCAACTGTAGCTCGCGAACATTCTACCAATACACACCCATTCATTTTTTGGCGTGGTTTTTGGCGATTTTTGGCAAAACCGTTTGTCGAAACGCTTAGAAAAGTCATAGCACACCATTCCCGATCAAGCCGCACGTTTTGATACCACTTTTGTGTATGTGCGACCAAAACTGCGGGACAAGAAGCGAACCGAAAAATGACACGGAAGAAACGGAAGAATAATAATAAGCCCGAGGAATAGTATATAGTGTGCTCTTTCAGGCACACTCAATAATAATAAAATTAAGTATGGGGAATAGTATATAGTGTGCTCTTTCAGGCACACTCAATAATAATAAGCGCGGGGAATAACATATAGTGTGCTCTTTCAGGCACACTCAATTATAATAATAATAAGAATAATAAGTATGGTGGATAGTATATAGTGTGCTCTTTCAGGCACACTCAACTAGAAAAATTTCTAAAGAAATTTTGAGTGTGCCTGACTCTGGCCCCGTCGAGCCCTACATTAAATAGCTGTCAGCGTGTGTTTTGTCTGTTAATTAGAGGGTTTTCCAAAGTCTTAGGGTTTTCTAAAGTCTTTTATTTTGAAGGGACTCTTATTTTGAAAGAATTTTGTCTAGTGTGTGTGTGTCTGTGTGTCTGTGTGTGTCTGTCTGTCTGTCTGTGTCTCCCTCTATCCATCTATCTGTCTGTGTTTATCTCTGAGAGAGAAGGATAAAATGGCCGACATTCAAACTGTATTATTGACAGTCATTGTTATTATACAGAGAGTTCAATCAAGTTAATCACAGTCAGGCTTGTGGGGGGCAGTTAAGGAGAAAGTTTTACAGTCCTTTATTTTGAAGGAACTCTTATTTTGAAAGTCTTGTTGTGTGTGTGTGTGTGTGTATGTTTGTGTGTGTGTGCGTGTGTGTTTTGCCTGTTAAGGAGAGAGTTTTCTAAAATATTTTATTTTGAAGGGACTCTTATTTTGAAAGTCTGTGTGTCTCTCTATCTATGTCTGTGTATGTGTCTGCGAGAGAGAAGGATAAAATGGCCGACATTAAAAATGTAGCCTTGATAGTCATTGATTAAGATAGCCCCTCCCCCCTCTCCTCCCTCAGACAGGCTTGAGGTTGCCAAGCAACCAGGGCCAACTGCCGGCCCTAATCAGCAGAGCAGTTAGGTGCACCTGTTACAATGTCAGTTGGAAATGCCCAGAGAGAGAGAGAGAAAATGCTGAAACCGCCCGTCGAAAAGACGGTGTGGTGGCCAAACCGTTTGGCCTATCATTGAACCGACTTCACTATGAGCATCTTGAGCTCCTCCTGATCATCTACATATATATTTGAGGCGAAAATTGTATAAACCTTGGCCTTGGTAGTCATAGAAAGAACAGGTGCTCCCTGCTCCTTTTGGAAATTTCTCCTCTCCCGTTAACATGGGCGTAGATGCGGCCGTGGGTTGGTGTTGCTGCCGCATCTTTGTGTCTCACGCCAAAACTATAAAGCCGACAGCTTCAGCAGTGTTATCACTGCGACCACCACAAATTTTCCTACATTTCTAGCTATAAAATTATTTCTGTAGAGAGACATTTGTGGCCTCAATCGCAGTTTACAAATTTTTTTTTTGACGAATTTCTCTCTCTCTCTGCCCTCTAGCGATGACATCACCCACTCTAGGTCTGGGACATTCTACCAATACACACCCATTCATTTTTTTGGCGTGGTTTTTGGCGATTTTTGGCAAAACCGTTCAGTGAAACCCTTAGAAAAGTCATAGCATACCGATCCCGGCCGAGCCGGTCGATTTGACACCTTTTTTGTGTATGTGCGACCAAAACTCTGGGAGGAGTAGTCGACCGAAAAACGTACGGAAGAATAATAATAATTATAACTAGAAAAATTTCTAAAGAAATTTTGAGTGTGCCTGACTCTGGCCCCGTCGCCCCCATACATTATTATTGACACTGCTCAGCAAATTCAGTATTAATACAACAAGCTGTGTGAGTGAAAACAGCCCCTCCCCCTCTGCTCCCTCAGGCAGGAGGTTGCCAAGCAACCAGGGCCAACTGCCGGGCCCTAATCAGCAGAGCAGTTAGATGCACCTGTTAGAATGTCAGTTGGAAATGCCCAGAGAGAGAGACAAAATGCTGAAAGTCACCCGTCGAACAGAAAGGACTCCTGACCAAACCGTTGCTCCAATCACTGAACCGACTTTACAGTGAGCATGCTGAGCCCTTCCTGAACGTCTAGATAACAGTTTTGTGTGATAACATGAAGAAATGTGCCTCTATGAGTGATTCAAAGAAAGGTTACTTCTGCTCTCCTCCAGAAATTTTCCCGCTTTTTTAACATGGCAGTCTATGGGGCTGTGGATGGGTGTTGCTGGCGCATCTTTGTGTGTGACGCCAAAACTATACAGCCGACAGCTTCAGCAGTGTTATCACTGCGACCACCACAAATTTTCCTACGTTTCTATGTATAAATTATTTCTGTAGTGTGACATTTGCGGCTTTGAGCGCAGTTTACAAATTTTTTTTTTTGACGAATTTCTCTCTCTCTCTGCCCTCTAGCGATGACATCACCCACTCTAGGTCTGGGACATTCTACCAATACACACCCATTCATTTTTTTGGCGTGGTTTTTGGCGATTTTTGGCAAAACCGTTCAGTGAAACCCTTAGAAAAGTCATAGCACACCGATCCCGGCCGAGCCGGTCGATTTGACACCTTTTTTGTGTATGTGCGACCAAAACTCTGGGAGGAGTAGTCGACCGAAAAAACGTACGGAAGAATAATAATAATTATAACTAGAAAAATTTCTAAAGAAATTTTGAGTGTGCCTGACTCTGGCCCCGTCGCCACCATACATTATTATTGACACTGCTCAGCAAATTCAGTATTAATACAACAAGCTGTGTGAGTGAAAACAGCCCCTCCCCCCTCTGCTCCCTCAGGCAGGAGGTTGCCAAGCAACCAGGGCCAACTGCCGGGCCCTAATCAGCAGAGCAGTTAGGTGCACCTGTTAAAATGTCAGTTGGAAATGCCCAGAGAGAGAGACAAAATGCTGAAAGTCACCCCTCGAACAGAAAGGACTCCTGACCAAACCATTTGGCCTATCATTGAACCGACTTCATTTTGAGCATCGTCAGCCCTTCCTGAACGTCTACATTACTGTTTTGTGTTATAACATGAAGAATTGTGCCCTCTACGAGCGATTCAAAGAAAGGTTACTTCTGCTCTCCTCCAGAAATTTTCCCGCTTTTTTAACATGGCAGTCTATGGGGCTGTGGATGGGTGTTGCTGCCGCATCTTTGCGCGTGACGCCAAAACTATAAAGCTGACAGCTTCAGCAGTGTTATCACTGCGACTACCACAAATTTTCCTACGTTTCTAGTGAAAAAATTAATTCTGTGGAATGACATTTGTGTCCTCAATCGCACTTTACAAATTTATTTTTCGACGAATTTCTCTCTCCCTCTGCCCTCTAGCGATGATGTCACCAACTGTAGCTCGCAAACATTCTACCAATACACACCCATTCATTTTTTGGCGTGGTTTTTGGCGATTTTTGGCAAAACCGTTTGCCGAAACCCTTAGAAAAGTCATAGCACACCATTCCCGATCGAGCCGCACGTTTTGATACCACTTTTGTTTATGTGCGACCAAAACTCTGGGAGGAGAAGCGAACCGAAAAAACATACGGAAGAAATATAAGAATAATAATAACTAGAAAAATTTCTAAAGAAATTTTGAGTGTGCCTGACTCTGGCCCCGTCGCCACCATACATTATTATTGACACTGCTCAGCAAATTCAGTATTAATACAACAAGCTGTGTGAGTGAAAACAGCCCCTCCCCCCTCTGCTCCCTCAGGCAGGAGGTTGCCAAGCAACCAGGGCCAACTGCCGGGCCCTAATCAGCAGAGCAGTTAGGTGCACCTGTTAAAATGTCAGTTGGAAATGCCCAGAGAGAGAGACAAAATGCTGAAAGTCACCCCTCGAACAGAAAGGACTCCTGACCAAACCATTTGGCCTATCATTGAACCGACTTCATTTTGAGCATCGTCAGCCCTTCCTGAACGTCTACATTACTGTTTTGTGTTATAACATGAAGAATTGTGCCCTCTACGAGCGATTCAAAGAAAGGTTACTTCTGCTCTCCTCCAGAAATTTTCCCGCTTTTTTAACATGGCAGTCTATGGGGCTGTGGATGGGTGTTGCTGCCGCATCTTTGCGCGTGACGCCAAAACTATAAAGCTGACAGCTTCAGCAGTGTTATCACTGCGACTACCACAAATTTTCCTACGTTTCTAGTGAAAAAATTAATTCTGTGGAATGACATTTGTGTCCTCAATCGCACTTTACAAATTTATTTTTCGACGAATTTCTCTCTCCCTCTGCCCTCTAGCGATGATGTCACCAACTGTAGCTCGCAAACATTCTACCAATACACACCCATTCATTTTTTTGGCGTGGTTTTTGGCGATTTTTGGCAAAACCGTTTGCCGAAACCCTTAGAAAAGTCATAGCACACCATTCCCGATCGAGCCGCACGTTTTGATACCACTTTTGTTTATGTGCGACCAAAACTCTGGGAGGAGAAGCGAACCGAAAAAACATACGGAAGAAATATAAGAATAATAATAAAATTAAGTATGGGGAATAGTATATAGTGTGCTCTTTCAGGCACACTCAATAAAACTAGAAAAATTTCTAAAGAAATTTTGAGTGTGCCTGACTCTGGCCCCGTCGCCACCATACATTATTATTGACACTGCTCAGCAAATTCAGTATTAATACAACAAGCTGTGTGAGTGAAAACAGCCCCTCCCCCCCTCTGCTCCCTCAGGCAGGAGGTTGCCAAGCAACCAGGGCCAACTGCCGGGCCCTAATCAGCAGAGCAGTTAGGTGCACCTGTTAAAATGTCAGTTGGAAATGCCCAGAGAGAGAGACAAAATGCTGAAAGTCACCCCTCGAACAGAAAGGACTCCTGACCAAACCATTTGGCCTATCATTGAACCGACTTCATTTTGAGCATCGTCAGCCCTTCCTGAACGTCTACATTACTGTTTTGTGTTATAACATGAAGAATTGTGCCCTCTACGAGCGATTCAAAGAAAGGTTACTTCTGCTCTCCTCCAGAAATTTTCCCGCTTTTTTAACATGGCAGTCTATGGGGCTGTGGATGGGTGTTGCTGCCGCATCTTTGCGCGTGACGCCAAAACTATAAAGCTGACAGCTTCAGCAGTGTTATCACTGCGACTACCACAAATTTTCCTACGTTTCTAGTGAAAAAATTAATTCTGTGGAATGACATTTGTGTCCTCAATCGCACTTTACAAATTTATTTTTCGACGAATTTCTCTCTCCCTCTGCCCTCTAGCGATGATGTCACCAACTGTAGCTCGCAAACATTCTACCAATACACACCCATTCATTTTTTGGCGTGGTTTTTGGCGATTTTTGGCAAAACCGTTTGCCGAAACCCTTAGAAAAGTCATAGCACACCATTCCCGATCGAGCCGCACGTTTTGATACCACTTTTGTTTATGTGCGACCAAAACTCTGGGAGGAGAAGCGAACCGAAAAAACATACGGAAGAAATATAAGAATAATAATAAAATTAAGTATGGGGAATAGTATATAGTGTGCTCTTTCAGGCACACTCAATTAAGTATGGGGAATAGTATATAGTGTGCTCTTTCAGGCACACTCAATAATAAGAATAATAAGTATGGTGGATAGTATATAGTGTGCTCTTTCAGGCACACTCAACTAGAAAAATTTCTAAAGAAATTTTGAGTGTGCCTGACTCTGGCCCCGTCGCCACCATACATTATTATTGACACTGCTCAGCAAATTCAGTATTAATACAACAAGCTGTGTGAGTGAAAACAGCCCCTCCCCCCTCTGCTCCCTCAGGCAGGAGGTTGCCAAGCAACCAGGGCCAACTGCCGGGCCCTAATCAGCAGAGCAGTTAGGTGCACCTGTTAAAATGTCAGTTGGAAATGCCCAGAGAGAGAGACAAAATGCTGAAAGTCACCCCTCGAACAGAAAGGACTCCTGACCAAACCATTTGGCCTATCATTGAACCGACTTCATTTTGAGCATCGTCAGCCCTTCCTGAACGTCTACATTACTGTTTTTGTGTTATAACATGAAGAATTGTGCCCTCTACGAGCGATTCAAAGAAAGGTTACTTCTGCTCTCCTCCAGAAATTTTCCCGCTTTTTTAACATGGCAGTCTATGGGGCTGTGGATGGGTGTTGCTGCCGCATCTTTGCGCGTGACGCCAAAACTATAAAGCTGACAGCTTCAGCAGTGTTATCACTGCGACTACCACAAATTTTCCTACGTTTCTAGTGAAAAAATTAATTCTGTGGAATGACATTTGTGTCCTCAATCGCACTTTACAAATTTATTTTTCGACGAATTTCTCTCTCCCTCTGCCCTCTAGCGATGATGTCACCAACTGTAGCTCGCAAACATTCTACCAATACACACCCATTCATTTTTTGGCGTGGTTTTTGGCGATTTTTGGCAAAACCGTTTGCCGAAACCCTTAGAAAAGTCATAGCACACCATTCCCGATCGAGCCGCACGTTTTGATACCACTTTTGTTTATGTGCGACCAAAACTCTGGGAGGAGAAGCGAACCGAAAAAACATACGGAAGAAATATAAGAATAATAATAAAATTAAGTATGGGGAATAGTATATAGTGTGCTCTTTCAGGCACACTCAATAATAAGTATGGTGGATAGTATATAGTGTGCTCTTTCAGGCACACTCAATAATAAGAATAATAAGTATGGTGGATAGTATATAGTGTGCTCTTTCAGGCACACTCAATAATAAGAATAATAAGTATGGTGGATAGTATATAGTGTGCTCTTTCAGGCACACTCAATAATAAGAATAACTAGAAAAATTTCTAAAGAAATTTTGAGTGTGCCTGACTCTGGCCCCGTCGCCCCCATACATTATTATTGACACTGCTCAGCAAATTCAGTATTAATACAACAAGCTGTGTGAGTGAAAACAGCCCCTCCCCCCTCTGCTCCCTCAGGCAGGAGGTTGCCAAGCAACCAGGGCCAACTGCCGGGCCCTAATCAGCAGAGCAGTTAGATGCACCTGTTAGAATGTCAGTTGGAAATGCCCAGAGAGAGAGACAAAATGCTGAAAGTCACCCGTCGAACAGAAAGGACTCCTGACCAAACCGTTGCTCCAATCACTGAACCGACTTTACAGTGAGCATGCTGAGCCCTTCCTGAACGTCTAGATAACAGTTTTGTGTGATAACATGAAGAAATGTGCCTCTATGAGTGATTCAAAGAAAGGTTACTTCTGCTCTCCTCCAGAAATTTTCCCGCTTTTTTAACATGGCAGTCTATGGGGCTGTGGATGGGTGTTGCTGGCGCATCTTTGTGTGTGACGCCAAAACTATACAGCCGACAGCTTCAGCAGTGTTATCACTGCGACCACCACAAATTTTCCTACGTTTCTATGTATAAATTATTTCTGTAGTGTGACATTTGCGGCTTTGAGCGCAGTTTACAAATTTATTTTTCGACGAATTTCTCTCTCCCTCTGCCCTCTAGCGATGATGTCACCAACTGTAGCTCGCGAACATTCTACCAATACACACCCATTCATTTTTTGGCGTGGTTTTTGGCGATTTTTAGGCAAACTGTTTGGTGAAACCCTTAGAAAAGTCATAGCATACCGATCCCGGCCGAGCCGGTCGATTTGACACCTTTTTTGTGTATGTGCGACCAAAACTCTGGGAGGAGTAGTCGACCCGAAAAACGTACGGAAGAATAATAATAATAACTAGAAACATTTCTAAAGAAATTTTGAGTGTGCCTGACTCTGGCCCCGTCGAGCCCTACATTAAATAGCTGTCAGCGTGTGTTTTGTCTGTTAATTAGAGGGTTTTCCAAAGTCTTAGGGTTTTCTAAAGTCTTTTATTTTGAAGGGACTCTTATTTTGAAAGAATTTTGTCTAGTGTGTGTGTGTCTGTGTGTCTGTGTGTGTCTGTCTGTCTGTCTGTGTCTCCCCTCTATCCATCTATCTGTCTGTGTTTATCTCTGAGAGAGAAGGATAAAATGGCCGACATTCAAACTGTATTATTGACAGTCATTGTTATTATACAGAGAGTTCAATCAAGTTAATCACAGTCAGGCTTGTGGGGGGCAGTTAAGGAGAAAGTTTTACAGTCCTTTATTTTGAAGGAACTCTTATTTTGAAAGTCTTGTTGTGTGTGTGTGTGTGTGTGTGTGTATGTTTGTGTGTGTGTGCGTGTGTGTTTTGCCTGTTAAGGAGAGAGTTTTCTAAAATATTTTATTTTGAAGGGACTCTTATTTTGAAAGTCTGTGTGTCTCTCTATCTATGTCTGTGTATGTGTCTGCGAGAGAGAAGGATAAAATGGCCGACATTAAAAATGTAGCCTTGATAGTCATTGATTAAGATAGCCCCTCCCCCCTCTCCTCCCTCAGACAGGCTTGAGGTTGCCAAGCAACCAGGGCCAACTGCCGGCCCTAATCAGCAGAGCAGTTAGGTGCACCTGTTACAATGTCAGTTGGAAATGCCCAGAGAGAGAGAGAGAAAATGCTGAAACCGCCCGTCGAAAAAGACGGTGTGGTGGCCAAACCGTTTGGCCTATCATTGAACCGACTTCACTATGAGCATCTTGAGCTCCTCCTGATCATCTACATATATATTTGAGGCGAAAATTGTATAAACCTTGGCCTTGGTAGTCATAGAAAGAACAGGTGCTCCCTGCTCCTTTTGGAAATTTCTCCTCTCCCGTTAACATGGGCGTAGATGCGGCCGTGGGTTGGTGTTGCTGCCGCATCTTTGTGTCTCACGCCAAAACTATAAAGCCGACAGCTTCAGCAGTGTTATCACTGCGACCACCACAAATTTTCCTACATTTCTAGCTATAAAATTATTTCTGTAGAGAGACATTTGTGGCCTCAATCGCAGTTTACAAATTTTTTTTTTGACGAATTTCTCTCTCTCTCTGCCCTCTAGCGATGACATCACCCACTCTAGGTCTGGGACATTCTACCAATACACACCCATTCATTTTTTTGGCGTGGTTTTTGGCGATTTTTGGCAAAACCGTTCAGTGAAACCCTTAGAAAAGTCATAGCATACCGATCCCGGCCGAGCCGGTCGATTTGACACCTTTTTTGTGTATGTGCGACCAAAACTCTGGGAGGAGTAGTCGACCGAAAAACGTACGGAAGAATAATAATAATTATAATAATAAGAATAACTAGAAAAATTTCTAAAGAAATTTTGAGTGTGCCTGACTCTGGCCCCGTCGAGCCCTACATTAAATAGCTGTCAGCGTGTGTTTTGTCTGTTAATTAGAGGGTTTTCCAAAGTCTTAGGGTTTTCTAAAGTCTTTTATTTTGAAGGGACTCTTATTTTGAAAGAATTTTGTCTAGTGTGTGTGTGTCTGTGTGTCTGTGTGTGTCTGTCTGTCTGTCTGTGTCTCCCTCTATCCATCTATCTGTCTGTGTTTATCTCTGAGAGAGAAGGATAAAATGGCCGACATTCAAACTGTATTATTGACAGTCATTGTTATTATACAGAGAGTTCAATCAAGTTAATCACAGTCAGGCTTGTGGGGGGCAGTTAAGGAGAAAGTTTTACAGTCCTTTATTTTGAAGGAACTCTTATTTTGAAAGTCTTGTTGTGTGTGTGTGTGTGTGTGTGTATGTTTGTGTGTGTGTGCGTGTGTGTTTTGCCTGTTAAGGAGAGAGTTTTCTAAAATATTTTATTTTGAAGGGACTCTTATTTTGAAAGTCTGTGTGTCTCTCTATCTATGTCTGTGTATGTGTCTGCGAGAGAGAAGGATAAAATGGCCGACATTAAAAATGTAGCCTTGATAGTCATTGATTAAGATAGCCCCTCCCCCCTCTCCTCCCTCAGACAGGCTTGAGGTTGCCAAGCAACCAGGGCCAACTGCCGGCCCTAATCAGCAGAGCAGTTAGGTGCACCTGTTACAATGTCAGTTGGAAATGCCCAGAGAGAGAGAGAGAAAATGCTGAAACCGCCCCGTCGAAAAAGACGGTGTGGTGGCCAAACCGTTTGGCCTATCATTGAACCGACTTCACTATGAGCATCTTGAGCTCCTCCTGATCATCTACATATATATTTGAGGCGAAAATTGTATAAACCTTGGCCTTGGTAGTCATAGAAAGAACAGGTGCTCCCTGCTCCTTTTGGAAATTTCTCCTCTCCCGTTAACATGGGCGTAGATGCGGCCGTGGGTTGGTGTTGCTGCCGCATCTTTGTGTCTCACGCCAAAACTATAAAGCCGACAGCTTCAGCAGTGTTATCACTGCGACCACCACAAATTTTCCTACATTTCTAGCTATAAAATTATTTCTGTAGAGAGACATTTGTGGCCTCAATCGCAGTTTACAAATTTTTTTTTGACGAATTTCTCTCTCTCTCTGCCCTCTAGCGATGACATCACCCACTCTAGGTCTGGGACATTCTACCAATACACACCCATTCATTTTTTTGGCGTGGTTTTTGGCGATTTTTGGCAAAACCGTTCAGTGAAACCCTTAGAAAAGTCATAGCATACCGATCCCGGCCGAGCCGGTCGATTTGACACCTTTTTTGTGTATGTGCGACCAAAACTCTGGGAGGAGTAGTCGACCGAAAAACGTACGGAAGAATAATAATAATTATAATAATAAGAATAATAAGTATGGTGGATAGTATATAGTGTGCTCTTTCAGGCACACTCAATAATAAGAATAATAAGTATGGTGGATAGTATATAGTGTGCTCTTTCAGGCACACTCAACTAGAAAAATTTCTAAAGAAATTTTGAGTGTGCCTGACTCTGGCCCCGTCGAGCCCTACATTAAATAGCTGTCAGCGTGTGTTTTGTCTGTTAATTAGAGGGTTTTCCAAAGTCTTAGGGTTTTCTAAAGTCTTTTATTTTGAAGGGACTCTTATTTTGAAAGAATTTTGTCTAGTGTGTGTGTGTCTGTGTGTCTGTGTGTGTCTGTCTGTCTGTCTGTGTCTCCCTCTATCCATCTATCTGTCTGTGTTTATCTCTGAGAGAGAAGGATAAAATGGCCGACATTCAAACTGTATTATTGACAGTCATTGTTATTATACAGAGAGTTCAATCAAGTTAATCACAGTCAGGCTTGTGGGGGGCAGTTAAGGAGAAAGTTTTACAGTCCTTTATTTTGAAGGAACTCTTATTTTGAAAGTCTTGTTGTGTGTGTGTGTGTGTGTGTGTATGTTTGTGTGTGTGTGCGTGTGTGTTTTGCCTGTTAAGGAGAGAGTTTTCTAAAATATTTTATTTTGAAGGGACTCTTATTTTGAAAGTCTGTGTGTCTCTCTATCTATGTCTGTGTATGTGTCTGCGAGAGAGAAGGATAAAATGGCCGACATTAAAAATGTAGCCTTGATAGTCATTGATTAAGATAGCCCCTCCCCCCCCTCTCCTCCCTCAGACAGGCTTGAGGTTGCCAAGCAACCAGGGCCAACTGCCGGCCCTAATCAGCAGAGCAGTTAGGTGCACCTGTTACAATGTCAGTTGGAAATGCCCAGAGAGAGAGAGAGAAAATGCTGAAACCGCCCGTCGAAAAGACGGTGTGGTGGCCAAACCGTTTGGCCTATCATTGAACCGACTTCACTATGAGCATCTTGAGCTCCTCCTGATCATCTACATATATATTTGAGGCGAAAATTGTATAAACCTTGGCCTTGGTAGTCATAGAAAGAACAGGTGCTCCCTGCTCCTTTTGGAAATTTCTCCTCTCCCGTTAACATGGGCGTAGATGCGGCCGTGGGTTGGTGTTGCTGCCGCATCTTTGTGTCTCACGCCAAAACTATAAAGCCGACAGCTTCAGCAGTGTTATCACTGCGACCACCACAAATTTTCCTACATTTCTAGCTATAAAATTATTTCTGTAGAGAGACATTTGTGGCCTCAATCGCAGTTTACAAATTTTTTTTTTGACGAATTTCTCTCTCTCTCTGCCCTCTAGCGATGACATCACCCACTCTAGGTCTGGGACATTCTACCAATACACACCCATTCATTTTTTTGGCGTGGTTTTTGGCGATTTTTGGCAAAACCGTTCAGTGAAACCCTTAGAAAAGTCATAGCATACCGATCCCGGCCGAGCCGGTCGATTTGACACCTTTTTTGTGTATGTGCGACCAAAACTCTGGGAGGAGTAGTCGACCGAAAAACGTACGGAAGAATAATAATAATTATAATAATAAGAACTAGAAAAATTTCTAAAGAAATTTTGAGTGTGCCTGACTCTGGCCCCGTCGAGCCCTACATTAAATAGCTGTCAGCGTGTGTTTTGTCTGTTAATTAGAGGGTTTTCCAAAGTCTTAGGGTTTTCTAAAGTCTTTTATTTTGAAGGGACTCTTATTTTGAAAGAATTTTGTCTAGTGTGTGTGTGTCTGTGTGTGTCTGTCTGTCTGTCTGTGTCTCCCTCTATCCATCTATCTGTCTGTGTTTATCTCTGAGAGAGAAGGATAAAATGGCCGACATTCAAACTGTATTATTGACAGTCATTGTTATTATACAGAGAGTTCAATCAAGTTAATCACAGTCAGGCTTGTGGGGGGGCAGTTAAGGAGAAAGTTTTACAGTCCTTTATTTTGAAGGAACTCTTATTTTGAAAGTCTTGTTGTGTGTGTGTGTGTGTGTGTATGTTTGTGTGTGTGTGCGTGTGTGTTTTGCCTGTTAAGGAGAGAGTTTTCTAAAATATTTTATTTTGAAGGGACTCTTATTTTGAAAGTCTGTGTGTCTCTCTATCTATGTCTGTGTATGTGTCTGCGAGAGAGAAGGATAAAATGGCCGACATTAAAAATGTAGCCTTGATAGTCATTGATTAAGATAGCCCCTCCCCCCTCTCCTCCCTCAGACAGGCTTGAGGTTGCCAAGCAACCAGGGCCAACTGCCGGCCCTAATCAGCAGAGCAGTTAGGTGCACCTGTTACAATGTCAGTTGGAAATGCCCAGAGAGAGAGAGAGAAAATGCTGAAACCGCCCGTCGAAAAAGACGGTGTGGTGGCCAAACCGTTTGGCCTATCATTGAACCGACTTCACTATGAGCATCTTGAGCTCCTCCTGATCATCTACATATATATTTGAGGCGAAAATTGTATAAACCTTGGCCTTGGTAGTCATAGAAAGAACAGGTGCTCCCTGCTCCTTTTGGAAATTTCTCCTCTCCCGTTAACATGGGCGTAGATGCGGCCGTGGGTTGGTGTTGCTGCCGCATCTTTGTGTCTCACGCCAAAACTATAAAGCCGACAGCTTCAGCAGTGTTATCACTGCGACCACCACAAATTTTCCTACATTTCTAGCTATAAAATTATTTCTGTAGAGAGACATTTGTGGCCTCAATCGCAGTTTACAAATTTTTTTTTTGACGAATTTTCTCTCTCTCTGCCCTCTAGCGATGACATCACCCACTCTAGGTCTGGGACATTCTACCAATACACACCCATTCATTTTTTTGGCGTGGTTTTTGGCGATTTTTGGCAAAACCGTTCAGTGAAACCCTTAGAAAAGTCATAGCATACCGATCCCGGCCGAGCCGGTCGATTTGACACCTTTTTTGTGTATGTGCGACCAAAACTCTGGGAGGAGTAGTCGACCGAAAAACGTACGGAAGAATAATAATAATTATAACTAGAAAAATTTCTAAAGAAATTTTGAGTGTGCCTGACTCTGGCCCCGTCGCCCCCATACATTATTATTGACACTGCTCAGCAAATTCAGTATTAATACAACAAGCTGTGTGAGTGAAAACAGCCCCTCCCCCCTCTGCTCCCTCAGGCAGGAGGTTGCCAAGCAACCAGGGCCAACTGCCGGGCCCTAATCAGCAGAGCAGTTAGGTGCACCTGTTAAAATGTCAGTTGGAAATGCCCAGAGAGAGAGACAAAATGCTGAAAGTCACCCCTCGAACAGAAAGGACTCCTGACCAAACCATTTGGCCTATCATTGAACCGACTTCATTTTGAGCATCGTGAGCCCTTCCTGAACGCCTACATTACTGTTTTGTGTGATAACATGAAGAATTGTGCCCTCTACGAGCGATTCAAAGAAAGGTTACTTCTGCTCTCCTCCAGAAATTTTCCTGCTTTTTTAACATGGCAGTCTATGGGGCTGTGGATGGGTGTTGCTGCCGCATCTTTGCGCGTGACGCCAAAACTATAAAGCTGACAGCTTCAGCAGTGTTATCACTGCGACTACCACAAATTTTCCTACGTTTCTAGTGAAAAAATTAATTCTGTGGAATGACATTTGTGTCCTCAATCGCAGTTTACAAATTTATTTTTCGACGAATTTCTCTCTCCCTCTGCCCTCTAGCGATGATGTCACCAACTGTAGCTCGCAAACATTCTACCAATACACACCCATTCATTTTTTGGTGTGGTTTTTGGCGATTTTTGGCAAAACCGTTTGCCGAAACCCTTAGAAAAGTCATAGCACACCATTCCCGATCGAGCCGCACGTTTTGATACCACTTTTGTTTATGTGCGACCAAAACTCTGGGAGGAGAAGCGAACCGAAAAAACATACGGAAGAAATATAAGAATAATAATAATAATAAAATTAAGTATGGGGAATAGTATATAGTGTGCTCTTTCAGGCACACTCAACTAGAAAAAATTTCTAAAGAAATTTTGAGTGTGCCTGACTCTGGCCCCGTCGAGCCCTACATTAAATAGCTGTCAGCGTGTGTATGCGCGTGTGTGTGTGTTTTGTCTGTTAATTTAGAGAGTTTTCCAAAGTCTTTTATTTTGAAGGGACTCTTCTTTTGAAAGAATTTTGTCTAGTGTGTGTGTCTGTGTGTCTGTGTCTGTCTGTCTGTCTGTCTGTGTCTCCCTCTATCCATCTATCTGTCTGTGTTTATCTCTGAGAGAGAAGGATAAAATGGCCGACATTCAAACTGTATTATTGACAGTCATTGTTATTCAATAGTAGTTGTAGTTCAATCAAGTTAATCACAGTCAGGCTTGTGGGGGGGCAGTTAAGGAGAAAGTTTTACAGTCTTTTATTTTGAAGAAACTCTTATTTTGAAAGTCTTGTTGTGTGTGTGTGTGTGTGTGTTTTGCCTGTTGAGGAGAGAGTTTTCTAAAATATTTTGTTTTGAAGGGACTCTTATTTTGAAAGTCTGTGTGTCTCTCTATCTATGTCTGTGTATGTGTCTGCGACAGAGAAGGATAAAATGGCCGACATTAAAAATGTAGCCCTGATAGTCATTGATATTATAAAGACAGTGAAAACAGCCCCTCCCCCCTCTGCTCCCTGTCTGTGTCTGTGAGAGGGGCCAGGTGGAGCCCACCAATCAGAGCAGAGCAATCAACCGCAGCTGCTGTATGAGATTAAACAGTGCTGAGAGAGAAAAACGTCTGAAAGCCACCCTCGAACAGAAAGGACTCCTGACCAAACCGTTGCTCCAATCTCTGAACCGACTTTACTGTGAGCATGCTGAGCCCTTCCCGAACGTCTAGAGACCTGTTTTGTGTGATTGTCAGGAAGAAATGTCCCCTTTAGAGCGATTCAAAGAAATGTCACTTCTGCTTTCCTCCAGAAAATCTCCCGCTTTTTTAACATGGCAGTCTATGGGGCTGTGGATGGGTGTTGCTGCCGCATCTTTGCGTGTGACGCCAAAACTATAAAGCTGACAGCTTCAGCAGTGTTATCACTGCGACCACCACAAATTTTCCTACGTTTCTATGTATAAATTATTTCTGTAGAGTGAAATTTGCGGCCTCAAGCGCAGTTTACAAATTTTTTTTTCGAGGAATTTCTTTCTCCCTCTGCCCTCTAGCGATGATGTCACCAACTGTAGCTCGCGAACATTCTACCAATACACACCCATTCATTTTTTGGCGTGGTTTTTGGCGATTTTTGGCAAAACCGTTCAGTGAAACCCTTAGAAAAGTCATAGCATACCGATCCCGGCCGAGCCAGTCGATTTGACACCTTTTTTGTGTATGTGCGACCAAAACTCTGGGAGGAGTAGTCGACCGAAAAACGTACGGAAGAATAATAATAATAATAAGAATAACTAGAAAAATTTCTAAAGAAATTTTGAGTATGCCTGACTCTGGCCCCGTCGCCCCCATACATTATTATTGACACTGCTCAGCAAATTCAGTATTAATACAACAAGCTGTGTGAGTGAAAACAGCCCCTCCCCCCCTCTGCTCCCTCAGGCAGGAGGTTGCCAAGCAACCAGGGCCAACTGCCGGGCCCTAATCAGCAGAGCAGTTAGGTGCACCTGTTAGAATGTCAGTTGGAAATGCCCAGAGAGAGAGAGAGAAAATGCTGAAAGTCACCCCTCGAACAGAAAGGACTCCTGACCAAACCGTTGCTCCAATCACTGAACCAACTTTACTGTGAGCATTGTGAGCCCTTCCTGAACGTCCAGATACCTGTTTTGTGTGATTACCATGAAGAAATGTCCCCTTTACAGCGATTCAAAGAAATGTTACTTCTGCTTTCCTCCAGAAATTTTCCCGCTTTTTTAACATGGCAGTCTATGGGGCTGTGGATGGGTGTTGCTGCCGCATCTTTGCGTGTGACACCAAAACTATACAGCCGACAGCTTCAGCAGTGTTATCACTGCGACCACCACAAATTTTCCTACGTTTCTATGTATAAATTATTTCTGTAGAGTGACATTTGCGGCCTCGAGCGCAGTTTACAAATTTTTTTTTCAACGAATTTCTCTCTCCCTCTGCCCTCTAGCGATGATGTCACCAACTGTAGCTCGCGAACATTCTACCAATACACACCCATTCATTTTTTGGCGTGGTTTTTGGCGATTTTTAGGCAAACCGTTTGCCGAAACCCTTAGAAAAGTCATAGCCCGCGTCGCCCGGCCGAGCCGGTCGATTTGACACCTTTTTGTGTATGTGTGACAAAAACTGTGGGACGAGTAGCGCGTCAAAAAAAGGGCGTAAGAATAACTAGAAAAATTTCTAAAGAAATTTTGAGTGTGCCTGACTCTGGCCCCGTCGCCACCATACATTATTATTGACACTGCTCAGCAAATTCAGTATTAATACAACAAGCTGTGTGAGTGAAAACAGCCCCTCCCCCCTCTGCTCCCTCAGGCAGGAGGTTGCCAAGCAACCAGGGCCAACTGCCGGGCCCTAATCAGCAGAGCAGTTAGGTGCACCTGTTAAAATGTCAGTTGGAAATGCCCAGAGAGAGAGACAAAATGCTGAAAGTCACCCCTCGAACAGAAAGGACTCCTGACCAAACCATTTGGCCTATCATTGAACCGACTTCATTTTGAGCATCGTCAGCCCTTCCTGAACGTCTACATTACTGTTTTGTGTTATAACATGAAGAATTGTGCCCTCTACGAGCGATTCAAAGAAAGGTTACTTCTGCTCTCCTCCAGAAATTTTCCCGCTTTTTTAACATGGCAGTCTATGGGGCTGTGGATGGGTGTTGCTGCCGCATCTTTGCGCGTGACGCCAAAACTATAAAGCTGACAGCTTCAGCAGTGTTATCACTGCGACTACCACAAATTTTCCTACGTTTCTAGTGAAAAAATTAATTCTGTGGAATGACATTTGTGTCCTCAATCGCACTTTACAAATTTATTTTTCGACGAATTTCTCTCTCCCTCTGCCCTCTAGCGATGATGTCACCAACTGTAGCTCGCAAACATTCTACCAATACACACCCATTCATTTTTTGGCGTGGTTTTTGGCGATTTTTGGCAAAACCGTTTGCCGAAACCCTTAGAAAAGTCATAGCACACCATTCCCGATCGAGCCGCACGTTTTGATACCACTTTTGTTTATGTGCGACCAAAACTCTGGGAGGAGAAGCGAACCGAAAAAAACATACGGAAGAAATATAAGAATAACTAGAAAAATTTCTAAAGAAATTTTGAGTGTGCCTGACTCCTGGCCCCGTCGAGCCCTACATTAAATAGCTGTCAGCGTGTGTATGCGCGTGTGTGTGTGTTTTGTCTGTTAATTAGAGGGTTTTCCAAAGTCTTTTATTTTGAAGGGACTCTTATTTTGAAAGAATTTTGTCTAGTGTGTGTGTCTGTGTGTCTGTGTGTGTCTCCCTCTATCCATCTATCTGTCTGTGTTTATCTCTGTGAGAGAGAAGGATAAAATGGCCGACATTCAAACTGTATCATTGACAGTCATTGTTATTATACAGAGAGTTCAATCAAGTTAATCACAGTCAGGCTTGTGGGGGGCAGTTAAGGAGAAAGTTTTACAGTCTTTCATTTTGAAGGAACTCTTATTTTGAAAGTCTTGTTGTGTGTGTGTGTATGTTTGTGTGTGTGTGCGTGTGTGTTTTGCCTGTTGAGGAGAGAGTTTTCTGAAATATTTTATTTTGAAGGGACTCTTATTTTGAAAGTCTGTGTGTCTTTCTATCTATGTCTGTGTATGTGTCTGCGACAGAGAAGGACAAAATGGCCGACATTAAAAATGTAGCCCTGATAGTCATTGATATTATAAAGACAGTGAAAACAGCCCCTCCCCCCCTCTGCTCCCTGTCTGTGTCTGTGAGAGGGGCCAGGTGGAGCCCAACAATCAGAGCAGAGCAATCAACCGCAGCTGCTGTGTGAGATTAAACAGTGCTGAGAGAGAGAAAAACGTCTGAAAGCCACCCCTCGAACAGAAAGGACTCCTGACCAAACCGTTGCTCCAATCTCTGAACCGACTTTACTGTGAGCATGCTGAGCCCTTCCCGAACGTCTAGAGACCTGTTTTATGTGATTGTCAGGAAGAAATGTCCCCTTTAGAGCGATTCAAAGAAATGTTACTTCTGCTTTCCTCCAGAAAATTTCCCGCTTTTTAACATGGCAGTCTATGGGGCTGTGGATGGGTGTTGCTGCCGCATCTTTGCGTGTGACGCCAAAACTATAAAGCTGACAGCTTCAGCAGTGTTATCACTGCGACCACCACAAATTTTCCTACGTTTCTATGTATAAATTATTTCTGTAGAGTGAAATTTGCGGCCTCAAGCGCAGTTTACAAATTTTTTTTTTTGAGGAATTTCTTTCTCCCTCTGCCCTCTAGCGATGATGTCACCAACTGTAGCTCGCGAACATTCTACCAATACACACCCATTCATTTTTTGGCGTGGTTTTTGGCGATTTTTGGCAAAACCGTTTGCCGAAACGCTTAGAAAAGTCATAGCACACCATTCCCGATCAAGCCGCACGTTTTGATACCACTTTTGTGTATGTGCGACCAAAACTGCGGGACAAGAAGCGAACCGAAAAATGACACGGAAGAAACGGAAGAATAATAATAAGCCCGAGGAATAGTATATAGTGTGCTCTTTCAGGCACACTCAATAATAAAATTAAGTATGGGGAATAGTATATAGTGTGCTCTTTCAGGCACACTCAATAAGTATGGGGAATAGTATATAGTGTGCTCTTTCAGGCACACTCAATAATAAGAATAACTAGAAAAATTTCTAAAGAAATTTTGAGTGTGCCTGACTCTGGCCCCGTCGAGCCCTACATTAAATAGCTGTCAGCGTGTGTTTTGTCTGTTAATTAGAGGGTTTTCCAAAGTCTTAGGGTTTTCTAAAGTCTTTTATTTTGAAGGGACTCTTATTTTGAAAGAATTTTGTCTAGTGTGTGTGTGTCTGTGTGTCTGTGTGTGTCTGTCTGTCTGTCTGTGTCTCCCTCTATCCATCTATCTGTCTGTGTTTATCTCTGAGAGAGAAGGATAAAATGGCCGACATTCAAACTGTATTATTGACAGTCATTGTTATTATACAGAGAGTTCAATCAAGTTAATCACAGTCAGGCTTGTGGGGGGCAGTTAAGGAGAAAGTTTTACAGTCCTTTATTTTGAAGGAACTCTTATTTTGAAAGTCTTGTTGTGTGTGTGTGTGTGTGTGTGTATGTTTGTGTGTGTGTGCGTGTGTGTTTTGCCTGTTAAGGAGAGAGTTTTCTAAAATATTTTATTTTGAAGGGACTCTTATTTTGAAAGTCTGCGTGTCTCTCTATCTATGTCTGTGTATGTGTCTGCGAGAGAGAAGGATAAAATGGCCGACATTAAAAATGTAGCCTTGATAGTCATTGATTAAGATAGCCCCTCCCCCCTCTCCTCCCTCAGACAGGCTTGAGGTTGCCAAGCAACCAGGGCCAACTGCCGGCCCTAATCAGCAGAGCAGTTAGGTGCACCTGTTACAATGTCAGTTGGAAATGCCCAGAGAGAGAGAGAGAAAATGCTGAAACCGCCCGTCGAAAAAGACGGTGTGGTGGCCAAACCGTTTGGCCTATCATTGAACCGACTTCACTATGAGCATCTTGAGCTCCTCCTGATCATCTACATATATATTTGAGGCGAAAATTGTATAAACCTTGGCCTTGGTAGTCATAGAAAGAACAGGTGCTCCCTGCTCCTTTTGGAAATTTCTCCTCTCCCGTTAACATGGGCGTAGATGCGGCCATGGGTTGGTGTTGCTGCCGCATCTTTGTGTCTCACGCCAAAACTATAAAGCCGACAGCTTCAGCAGTGTTATCACTGCGACCACCACAAATTTTCCTACATTTCTAGCTATAAAATTATTTCTGTAGAGAGACATTTGTGGCCTCAATCGCAGTTTACAAATTTTTTTTTTGACGAATTTCTCTCTCTCTCTGCCCTCTAGCGATGACATCACCCACTCTAGGTCTGGGACATTCTACCAATACACACCCATTCATTTTTTTGGCGTGGTTTTTGGCGATTTTTGGCAAAACCGTTCAGTGAAACCCTTAGAAAAGTCGTAGCATACCGATCCCGGCCGAGCCGGTCGATTTGACACCTTTTTTGTGTATGTGCGACCAAAACTCTGGGAGGAGTAGTCGACCGAAAAACGTACGGAAGAATAATAATAATTATAACTAGAAAAATTTCTAAAGAAATTTTGAGTGTGCCTGACTCTGGCCCCGTCGAGCCCTACATTAAATAGCTGTCAGCGTGTGTATGCGCGCGTGTGTGTGTGTTTTGTCTGTTAAGGAGAGAGTTTTCCAAAGTCTTTTATTTTGAAGGGACTCTTATTTTGAAAGAATTTTGTCTAGTGTGTGTGTCTGTGTGTCTGTGTGTGACTGTGTGTGTCTGTGTGTGTCTGTCTGTCTGTCTGTGTCTCCCTCTATCCATCTATCTGTCTGTGTTTATCTCTGAGAGAGAAGGATAAAATGGCCGACATTCAAACTGTATTATTGACAGCCATTGTTATTATACAGAGAGTTCAATCAAGTTAATCACAGTCAGGCTTGTGGGGGGCAGTTAAGGAGAAAGTTTTACAGTCTTTTATTTTGAAGGAACTCTTATTTTGAAAGTCTTGTTGTGTGTGTGTGTGTGTGTGTGTGTGTGTGTGTGTGTGTGTCTGCGAGAGAGAAGGATAAAATGGCCGACATTAAAAATGTAGCCTTGATAGTCATTGATTAAGATAGCCCCTCCCCCCTCTCCTCCTTCAGACAGGCTTGAGGTTGCCAAGCAACCAGGGCCAACTGCCCTAATCAGCAGAGCAGTTAGGTGCACCTGTTAGAATGTCTAGTGATATAATTTTTATTTCTGTAGTACAAAATCTGTGTCCGTTAAGGAGAGAGTTTTACAAAGTCTTTTATTTTGAAGGGACTCTTATTTTGAAAGAATTTTGTCTAGTGTGTGTTTCTGTGTGTCTGTGTGTCTCTGTCTGTCTGTGTCTCCCTCTATCCATCTATCTGTCTGTGTTTATCTCTGTGAGAGAGAAGGATAAAATGGCCGACATTCAAACTGTATTATTGACAGTTATTGTTATTATACAGAGAGTTCAATCAAGTTAATCACAGTCAGGCTTGTGGAGGGCAGTTAAGGAGAAAGTTTTACAGTCTTTTATTTTGAAGGAACTCTTATTTTGAAAGTCTTGTTGTGTGTGTGTGTGTGTGTGTATGTTTGTGTGTGTGTGCGTGTGTGTGTGTGTGTGTTTGTGTCTGCGAGAGAGAAGGATAAAATGGCCGACATTAAAAATGTAGCCTTGATAGTCATTGATTAAGATAGCCCCTCCCCCCTCTCCTCCCTCAGACAGGCTTGAGGTTGCCAAGCAACCAGGGCCAACTGCCGGCCCTAATCAGCAGAGCAGTTAGGTGCACCTGTTAGAATCTCAGTTGGAAATGCCCAGAGAGAGAGAGAGAAAATGCTGAAACCGCCCGGTGTGTGTGTGTCTGTGTGTCTGTTTGTGTCTGTCTGTCTGTCTGTGTCTCCCTCTATCCATCTATCTGTCTGTGTTTATCTCTGTGAGAGAGAAGGATAAAATGGCCGACATACAAACTGTATTATTGACAGTCATTGTTATTATACAGAGAGTTCAATCAAGTTAATCACAGTCAGGCTTGTGGGGGGCAGTTAAGGAGAAAGTTTTACAGTCTTTTATTTTGAAGGAACTCTTATTTTGAAAGTCTTGTTGTGTGTGTGTGTGTGTGTGTGTATGTTTGTGTGTGTGCGTGTGTGTTTTGCCTGTTAAGGAGAGAGTTTTCTCAAATATTTTATTTTGAAGGGACTCTTATTTTGAAAGTCTGTGTGTCTCTCTATCTATGTCTGTGTATGTGTCTGCGAGAGAGAAGGATAAAATGGCCGACATTAAAAATGTAGCCTTGATAGTCATTGATTAAGATAGCCCCTCCCCCCCTCTCCTCCCTCAGACAGGCTTGAGGTTGCCAAGCAACCAGGGCCAACTGCCGGCCCTAATCAGCAGAGCAGTTAGGTGCACCTGTTACAATGTCAGTTGGAAATGCCCAGAGAGAGAGAGAGAAAATGCTGAAACCGCCCGTCGAAAAAGACGGTGTGGTGGCCAAACCGTTTGGCCTATCATTGAACCGACTTCACTATGAGCATCTTGAGCTTCTCCTGATCATCTACATATATATTTGAGGCGAAAATTGTATAAACCTTGGCCTTGGTAGTCATAGAAAGAACAGGTGCTCCCTGCTCCTTTTGGAAATTTCTCCTCTCCCGTTAACATGGGCGTAGATGCGGCCGTGGGTTGGTGTTGCTGCCGCATCTTTGTGTCTCACGCCAAAACTATAAAGCCGACAGCTTCAGCAGTGTTATCACTGCGACCACCACAAATTTTCCTACATTTCTAGCTATAAAATTATTTCTGTAGAGAGACATTTGTGGCCTCAATCACAGTTTACAAATTTTTTTTTTGACGAATTTCTCTCTCTCTCTGCCCTCTAGCGATGACATCACCCACTCTAGGTCTGGGACATTCTACCAATACACACCCATTCATTTTTTTGGCGTGGTTTTTGGCGATTTTTGGCAAAACCGTTTGGTGAAACCCTTAGAAAAGTCATAGCCTGCGTCGCACGGCCGAGCCGGTCGATTTGACACCTTTTTTGTGTATGTGCGACAAAAACTGTGGGAGGAGTAGCGCGTCAAAAAAAGGGCGTAAGAATAATAATAATAACTAGAAAAATTCCTAAAGAAATTTTGAGTGTGCCTGACTCTGGCCCCGTCGCCCCCATACATTATTATTGACACTGCTCAGCAAATTCAGTATTAATACAACAAGCTGTGTGAGTGAAAACAGCCCCTCCCCCCTCTGCTCCCTCAGGCAGGAGGTTGCCAAGCAACCAGGGCCAACTGCCGGGCCCTAATCAGCAGAGCAGTTAGGTGCACCTGTTAGAATGTCAGTTGGAAATGCCCAGAGAGAGAGACAAAATGCTGAAAGTCACCCCTCGAACAGAAAGGACTCCTGACCAAACCATTTGGCCTATCATTGAACCGACTTCATTTTGAGCATGCTGAGCCCTTCCCGAACGTCTAGAGACCTGTTTTGTGTCGCTACCATGAAGAAATGTGACCTTTAGAGCGATTCAAAGAAACGTTACTTCTGCTTTCCTCCAGAAATGTTCCCGCTTTTTTAACATGGCAGTCTATGGGGCTGTGGATGGGTGTTGCTGCCGCATCTTTGCGTGTGACGCCAAAACTATACAGCTGACAGCTTCAGCAGTGTTATCACTGCGACCACCACACATTTTCCTACGTTTCTATGTATAAATTATTTCTGTAGCGCGACATTTGCGGCCTCAAGCGCAGTTTACAAATTTATTTTTCAACGAATTTCTCTCTCCCTCTGCCCTCTAGCGATGATGTCACCAACTGTAGCTCGCGAACATTCTACCAATACACACCCATTCATTTTTTGGCGTGGTTTTTGGCGATTTTTGGCAAAACCGTTTGGCGAAACCCTTAGAAAAGTCATAGCCTGCGTCGCCCAGCCGAGCCGGTCGATTTGACACCTTTTTGCGTATGTGCGACAAAAACTGTGGGACGAGTAGCGCGTCAAAAAAAAGGGCGTAAGAATAATAATAATAACTAGAAAAATTTCTAAAGAAATTTTGAGTGTGCCTGACTCTGGCCCCGTCGAGCCCTACATTAAATAGCTGTCAGCGTGTGTATGCGGGCGCCTGTGTGTTTTGTCTGTTAAGGAGAGAGTTTTCCAAAGTCTTTTATTTTGAAGGGACTCTTATTTTGAAAGAATTTTGTCTAGTGTGTGTCTGTGTGTCTGTGTGTCTGTGTCTGTGTGTCTGTGTGTCTGTGTCTCCCTCTATCCATCTATCTGTCTGTGTTTATCTCTGAGAGAGAAGGATAAAATGGCCGACATTCAAACTGTATTATTGACAGTCATTGTTATTATACAGAGAGTTCAATCAAGTTAATCACAGTCAGGCTTGTGGGGGGCAGTTAAGGAGAAAGTTTTACAGTCTTTTATTTTGAAGGAACTCTTATTTTGAAAGTCTTGTTGTGTGTGTGTGTGTGTGTGTGTATGTTTGTGTGTGTGTGCGTGCGTGTTTTGCCTGTTGAGGAGAGAGTTTTCTAAAATATTTTGTTTTGAAGGGACTCTTATTTTGAAAGTCTGTGTGTCTCTCTATCTATGTCTGTGTTTGTGTCTGCGACAGAGAAGGATAAAATGGCCGACATTAAAAATGTAGCCCTGATAGTCATTGATATTATAAAGACAGTGAAAACAGCCCCTCCCCCCTCTGCTCCCTGTCTGTGTCTGTGAGAGGGGCCAGGTGGAGCCCACCAATCAGAGCAGAGCAATCAACCGCAGCTGCCCGTGTGAGATTAAACAGTGCTGAGAGAGAGAAAAACGTCTGAAAGCCACCCCTCGAACAGAAAGGACTTCTGACCAAACCGTTGCTCCAATCTCTGAACCGACTTTACTGTGAGCATGCTGAGCCCTTCCCGAACGTCTAGAGACCTGTTTTGTGTGGTTACCAGGAAGAAATGTCCCCTTTAGAGCGATTCAAAGAAATGTTACTTCTGCTTTCCTCCAGAAAATTTTCCTGCTTTTTTAACATGGCAGTCTATGGGGCTGTGGATGGGTGTTGCTGCCGCATCTTTGCGTGTGACGCCAAAACTATAAAGCTGACAGCTTCAGCAGTGTTATCACTGCGACCACCACAAATTTTCCTACGTTTCTATGTATAAATTATTTCTGTAGAGTGAAATTTGCGGCCTCAAGCGCAGTTTACAAATTTTTTTTTCGAGGAATTTCTTTCTCCCTCTGCCCTCTAGCGATGATGTCACCAACTGTAGCTCGCGAACATTCTACCAATACACACCCATTCATTTTTTGGCGTGGTTTTTGGCGATTTTTGGCAAAACCGTTTGCCGAAACGCTTAGAAAAGTCATAGCACACCATTCCCGATCAAGCCGCACGTTTTGATACCACTTTTGTGTATGTGCGACCAAAACTGCGGGACAAGAAGCGAACCGAAAAATGACACGGAAGAAACGGAAGAATAATAATAAGCCCGAGGAATAGTATATAGTGTGCTCTTTCAGGCACACTCAATAATAATAATAAGCGCGGGGAATAACATATAGTGTGCTCTTTCAGGCACACTCAATAATAATAAGCGCGGGGAATAACATATAGTGTGCTCTTTCAGGCACACTCAATAATAAGAATAATAAGTATGGTGGATAGTATATAGTGTGCTCTTTCAGGCACACTCAATAATAAGTATGGTGGATAGTATATAGTGTGCTCTTTCAGGCACACTCAATAATAAGTATGGTGGATAGTATATAGTGTGCTCTTTCAGGCACACTCAATAAGAATAATAAGTATGGTGGATAGTATATAGTGTGCTCTTTCAGGCACACTCAATAATAAGAATAATAAGTATGGTGGATAGTATATAGTGTGCTCTTTCAGGCACACTCAATAAGTATGGTGGATAGTATATAGTGTGCTCTTTCAGGCACACTCAACTAGAAAAATTTCTAAAGAAATTTTGAGTGTGCCTGACTCTGGCCCCGTCGAGCCCTACATTAAATAGCTGTCAGCGTGTGTATGCGCGTGTGTGTGTGTTTTGTCTGTTAATTAGAGGGTTTTCCAAAGTCTTTTATTTTGAAGGGACTCTTATTTTGAAAGAATTTTGTCTAGTGTGTGTGTCTGTGTGTCTGTGTGTGTCTGTCTGTCTGTCTGTGTCTCCCTCTATCCATCTATCTGTCTGTGTTTATCTCTGAGAGAGAAGGATAAAATTGCCGACATTCAAACTGTATTATTGACAGTCATTGTTATTATACAGAGAGTTCAATCAAGTTAATCACAGTCAGGCTTGTGGGGGGCAGTTAAGGAGAAAGTTTTACAGTCTTTTATTTTGAAGGAACTCTTATTTTGAAAGTCTTGTTGTATGTTTGTGTGTGTGTGTGTGTGTGTGTGTGTGCGTGTGTGTTTTGCCTGTTGAGGAGAGAGTTTTCTAAAATATTTTGTTTTGAAGGGACTCTTATTTTGAAAGTCTGTATGTCTTTCTATCTATGTCTGTGTATGTGTCTGCGACAGAGAAGGATAAAATGGCCGACATTAAAAATGGAGCCCTGATAGTCATTGATATTATAAAGACAGTGAAAACAGCCCCTCCCCCCTCTGCTCCCTGTCTGTGTCTGTGAGAGGGGCCAGGTGGAGCCCACCAATCAGAGCAGAGCAATCAACCGCAGCTGCTGTATGAGATTAAACAGTGCTGAGAGAGAGAAAAACGTCTGAAAGCCACCCCTCGAACAGAAAGGACTCCTGACCAAACCGTTGCTCCAATCTCTGAACCGACTTTACTGTGAGCATGCTGAGCCCTTCCCGAACGTCTAGAGACCTGTTTTGTGTGATTACCAGGAAGAAATGTCCCCTTTACAGCGATTCAAAGAAATGTTACTTCTGCTTTCCTCGAGAAAATTTCCCGCTTTTTTAACATGGCAGTCTATGGGGCTGTGGATGGGTGTTGCTGCCGCATCTTTGCGTGTGACACCAAAACTATAAAGGTGACAGCTTCAGCAGTGTTATCACTGCGACCACCACAAATTTTCCTACGTTTCTATGTATAAATTATTTCTGTAGAGTGACATTTGCGGCCTTGAGCGCAGTTTACAAATTTATTTTTCAATGAATTTCTCTCTCCCTCTGCCCTCTAGCGATGATGTCACCAACTGTAGCTCGCGAACATTCTACCAATACACACCCATTCATTTTTTGGCGATTTTTAGGCAAACCGTTTGCCGAAACGCTTAGAAAAGTCATAGCAGTCCATTCCCGGCCGAGCCGCACGTTTTGATACCTTTTTGTGTATGTGCGACCAAAACTGCGGGAGGAGTAGTGATCTGAAAAAAGGGCGTAAGAAAAATAATAATAATAATAAGCGCGAGGAATAACATATAGTGTGCTCTTTCAGGCACACTCAATAATAAGCGCGAGGAATAACATATAGTGTGCTCTTTCAGGCACACTCAATAATAATAATAAGAATAATAAGTATGGTGGATAGTATATAGTGTGCTCTTTCAGGCACACTCAATAATAAGCGCGGGGAATAACATATAGTGTGCTCTTTCAGGCACACTCAATAATAAGCGCGGGGAATAACATATAGTGTGCTCTTTCAGGCACACTCAATTAGACATGTACAGACAGAGAGAACTTTATTCTGATGTTTTTAGAACAACTCTGACCAGACCAAAATTCAAACTTCTACCTGGAGAAAATAGTGTCAGCACCATAGAAGCAGCTCACACTCCTTTTGGTGCAACAACAAAACAAGACAAAGAAAACAAGAAGAGCTCAGAAGCAGAGGTAGCTGTTCCCCCAGTGACGCCGAAATCAATGAGTCTGCCAATGAATGTAAAGTGAGTGTCTCAGCATATCTGTTGATCTATGGGATCAGTTTGAATGTGCTCCCCAGAGGAAGGAAGGAGGCAAATAAGATGGGTGAGGGGAGACACTAGGTCTGGATTAGACTGGTTTCACATCTCCTGCAGGTGTATCTGACTACATAGCAAAGTTTGTACCGACGACTTGTTAAGCTTGAGTTACTGTTGTTTTGTATGTTAGATAGATACACACATACATACTAAAACAAGGTGCTGCTGAAATGAGTTCCACACATTGAGCACAGAAAGCCAGCTGACCCAGGTCAGTGAAATCCAGTCTGGTCTGGACTGACTGAATTAAAGAATTTACATGCATGCAAACATGCACTGCTAAAAGTAACAATACTATTAAGAACCTCTCAGTTGTTTCAGTTGAGACCAAACACATTTAAAATACAAAATAGCGTTTTAAACACAAATATACATAGAGGTTGGCTGCTGCTCAGGACTGATCCCGACCCTCCAGTCTGCATGTCCCCAACCTCACATGTCTTTGCCATCACTGTATGAACAGGTGAATGTGACACTGTATGTGCAGTCCATTAACCCTGTAGTGGAGATAAACAGTAGAATATAGTAAAACAAACATAAACATCTCAGAGCTGTTTATCCATAATTAATGTCCGTGTCATCTGGACAACAGCACTGTTACAGTGTGACCTTGACAACAGAGTGTGCTCTAATCTGCTGTGACAGCTATCGGTGACAGCTAATTCAAAGCTCCTCAATCTAAACCAAAGGCTGACTGATAAACTCTGCCATCCTGAAAGGATTATTGACCTCCTCAGTGGTGTATGGTACCAGACTGATGGGATAATTGTTTCTCTTCTTTTGTATGTTTGGCAGAAAGGACACTGTTTGATCCTGTCATTTAAAGTGCTGTGTCGACCTCAGATCAGTCTCTTTGTTTAGACCAGGGGTCCCCAAACTACGGCCCGCGGGCCACATCCGGCCCACCTAAACAATTGGACTGGCCCACTTAACGATCCCAAACAATCCCTCTAAACATGGCCTATTTTTTAAAATTGCATTGTCCTATTATAAAATATCCGCACTTAATGATTAAGGTTGGCATTCCAATTAAAATTTACCTTATTTACGAACTATTTACAGTAGTAGCTCATTTTCACCCCCCCCCCCCACACACACACACACACAATCGTATATTCCGACTTTGCTCGTGATCAAGTGTCAAGTGCGTGCGGGAGAGGCGAGTTGACAAAAGAAAGGTAGAAAACAAAATGTCGAAACGGAAAATAGATTCGGAGTGCAGAGTTTTTAAACAGCAGTGGACAGATAACTATTTTTTTGTCCAGTGCAAGGAAAAGGCAGTTTGTCTAATCTGCGAGGAGACAGTGGCGGTGTTCAAAGAATTAAACATTCGCCGGCACTATGAAACTCGCCACAGAGCGCAGTATGCTAGCTTGCAGGGCCAAATGAGGAGAGACAAGGTGGCTAGGCTAAAAAGTGGATTAGCTGCCCAGCAGAGTACAATGCTACGCCAAACACAGGCGAACCTGTCATCCGTTCGGGCCAGCTTCAAGGTAGCTAAACTGATAGCAAGCTGTGGAAAGTCATTCAGTGATGGGGAGTTCATTAAGAAGTGTTTGAATGCTGTCGCGGAGGAGGTGTGTCCGGACAAGAAAGATGCCCTGAACGCGGTGAGTCTGTCTGCATCTACAGTCACCAGGCAAATTGAAGAAATGGGACATAATGTACATGTCCAGCAGAAAGAGAAAGCTAAAGATTTTGAGTGTTTTGCATTGGCAATGGATGAGAGCAATGACGTGCAGGTGCAGGACACAGCACAACTGCTGATTTTTATTCGGGGAGTTAATTCAAATTTTGAAGTGTCCGAGGAGCTGGCAGCTCTACAAAGTCTCACGGATACTACGACAGGAGAGGATATTTTTTGTAAAGTACGCCAAACGATGGAAGAGTTGGATTTAGACTGGTCTAAGCTGGCTAGCATCACAACGGACGGTGCTCTGAGTATGATTGGTGCGCCGAGGGGGCTAGTGGGGCGCATAAAAAGCGAAATGCAGGAACGAGGTCTCACCCCCCCACTACAAGTCCACTGCCTGATTCACCAGCAAGCACTGTGCTGCAAAGTTCTGAAGTGGGAATCTGTCATGAAGGTGGTTGTGTCCTGCATAAACTTCATCAGAGCAAGCGGACTTAAACACAGGCAGTTCCAAGCTTTTCTCTCCGAGCTGGAGTCTGCCCATGGGGACGTGCTTTACCACACTGAAGTCAGATGGTTAAGCCGGGGCAGAGTTTTGAAGCGTTTTTACGACTTGCTACCCGAAATCAACGCCTTTCTCCTGACAAAGGGAAAAACTGTCCCAGAGCTGATCGACGCAGGATGGAAATGGGACCTCGCCTTTTTAACAGATGTGACAGAATATTTAAACGGCTTCAATTTACAGCTGCAGGGCAAGGGAAAATTAATCTGTGACATGTATTCCCACGTCAAAGCATTTGAGGTTAAACTGGCACTGCTTGTTGGACAAGTGCAAAAACAAGACTTCACCCATCTCCCTGCTACTCGAAGCCTCTCAGGTGAGAAACCAGCGGCCCCATTCCCAACCGAGAAGTGCAAGGATGCACTGGAAACGCTGAGGGCGGAGTTCAGTGTGCGGTTCCGTGAGCTTCATGACCACGTTAAAGAAATTCGCATATTCCAGAACCCTTTTGCTGCCGACATTAATGACACCCTGCCTTCTCTTCAGTTTGAACTGGCTGGGTTGCAGACCTGTGAAGTGCTGAAAGACGCATTCAACCCCAGCTGTCTCATAGAGTACTATGCTTCCCTCCCAAACGAGACCTACCCCAACATAAGAAAGCATGCAATGAAGATGTCCACAGTTTTTGGGAGCACATATATCTGTGAGCAAACTTTTTCTCGCATGAAACTGATAAAAAATCCGACGAGATCAAGACTCTCAGATCAACACCTGCATCAGTCTCTGAGGCTGGCTGTAACTGGAATAGAACCTGCCATCGATCTCCTCACCAGTCAGAAGCAAGCCCACAGCTCACACTGATATGGTAAGCCTGCTGATTTCAATAACTATGAATATGAAAAAATGTCAGTATAGTAATGCTCTTTTTATAGGCAACATGTTTATGTCACAGAGAAAATGAGACTGCAGCATGTCATCTGCTGATGGGCTGCTTGTGTTTTTTTATCTGCCATTCCTGAAGGGCCTGCATGCTTCCAGGACCACCCTGAAGTCAGGAGGAGAGATTGTGGTTGACCGCTCCCACCCTGGAGCCAGGATCCTCATCATCACAGCACAAAAACCTCATCTAAGAGTCATGTAAATACAAAATCAGATCACCTATATACCTGTTTATTACAATTATTCTGTTAATGTTATTTTACTGTAGCTTTAGTAAACAAATATACCTGTGTAGACAAAATACTAAACTATTGTTAACTCACCTTTACTTTACTCTGTACATACAAAGTCAGCTCATCTAGATAAGACTACTTCACCTGATTTTTACTGTTATTCTGTATTTTTATTTCACTACCTGTAAAGACAAAATACCTACCAATTGTTAACTCACCTGTACCTGTTACAAAATCACATCACCTCATTGTTACCTGGCATCAGCTTGTGTTTTTATTTTCTATAAATAAAAAAAAGTATCTGTGGTACTTCAAATAAACACGTGAAGACTTTTTATTACTTTTTTTTGCAAACCAACAGGTGGCGCCAAGGCAAAGCGAAGTGCAGCTGCAACAAATGATCATTATAATCTCCACAATAATACTGGTTGTCACTTTGGTCCATATCATTTCCTGTTATAGACTGACCCCGGCCCCCCATCACAGAAAGGAAAGTTGATGTGGCCCCCACCGAAAAAAGTTTGGGGACCCCTGTTTTAGACACATTTTCACACATTTTCAATTTCTATTCCTCTAATTCCTCCATGGAACCATACCACTGCACAGACACAGTTAACGTGTCAACATTCAATACTCATACTATAACTCATGAGTAACAACAAAGGACTCATCTCTGTACTTGTCCTGTTAGATCTTAGTGCCGCATTTGACACCATTGACCATCAAACTCTTTTACAGAGACTGGAACATCAAAGTCGTATTTAGTCGTATTTCTTAGATCGATCTCAGTTTGTTTACGTCAATGATGAATCCTCCATGCACACCAAAGTTTGTCACGGAGTTTCACAAGGTTCTGTACTAGGACCACTTCTATTCAGTTTATATATGCTTCCTTTAGGGAACATTATTAGGAATCACTCCATTAATTTTCATTGTTATGCCGATGACACCCAATTATATTTATCGATCAAGCCTGACGAAACCAATCAGTTAACTAAACTCCAAGCATGCCTTAAGGATATAAAAAGTTGGATGACCTACAATTTTCTGATGTTAAATTCAGACAAAACTGAAGTTCTTGTAATTGGACCCAAACACCTCAGAAACGCTCTTTCTAGTGACTTAGTTACTTTAGACGGGATCACCCTGGCCTCCAGCTCCACCGTAAAGAATCTTGGAGTGAAGAAACAATCAGGATTTGTCCTTTAATGTCCACATAAAACAAGTTTCGAGGACTGCATTCTTCCACTTACGTAACTTCGCCAAAATCAGACGCATTGTATCTCAAGCAGATGCAGAAAAACTAGTCCACGCATTTGTTACTTCTAGGCTGGACTATTGTAACTCTTTGTTATCAGGCTGCTCCAATAAGTCTCTTAGGACTTTGCAGCTAATTCAGAATGCTGCTGCACGTGTTCTGACAGGAACCAAGATCAGAGATCACATCTCTCCGATTTTGGCTTCTTTGCATTTGCTACCTGTTAAATCTAGAATAGAATTTAAAATTATCCTCCTTACATACAAAGCTCTTCATGGTCAGGCACCATTATATGTAAAAGAGCTCATAATACCTTACTACTTACTCCCCCCCTCTCTCTCTCTCTCAGGGTTGTGCCTAGTCAGGCACGGTATTGGTTGAAGATGTAGTCACATCTCCCTTTACTGAACACTCTACTCAAACCTTCTCTCTCCCTCTCTCTCCCTCTCTCCCTCTACCACCATCAGTAAACATACATGTCTCATTAATGCATCTTACTAACTAAACTTATTCCCTGGAGTTTCTGTGCTCTCTCGTCCAGCAGGTTCTCATGGATCGTGGCTGCTGCTGTGGTCCACTACATATATTATTACTGTCTTTATTGTTACCATATCTCCATTACAGTTTATAGTTATTTAATGACTTGCTGCTGCTGTGCATCTGTGTCTCTCTATCTCTATCACAGGTTCCACTGCTACTGTAATCATTTTATCATTCATTGTAATTCATTGTCATTCTATCATTCATTGTAATTGTACAATATGTTTGTGTTGATTTGTTCTGTACACGTGACATCTATTGCACGTCTGTCCGTCCTGGGAGAGGGATCCCTCCTCTGTGGCTCTTCCTGAGGTTTCTTCCACTTTTTTCCCTGTTAAAGGGTTTTTTGTGGGCAAGTTTTTCCTCACTTGAACCGAGGGTCTAAGGACAGAGGGTGTCACTCCCTGTACAGATTGTAAAGCCCTCTGAGGCAAAATGTGTTTTGTGACTTTGGGCTATACAAATAAAATTTGATTTGATTTGATTTGATAACTCTGTATGTAGTAAAGCATCTTAGTTTATCCACCTTCTGTTTGACACCCAACAGATTTTACAAAAATCGTTCTATTTGCTTCAAAATGAATGTAGTAAGAATTGTCACTCAAGCATTTTTTTCAAAATCACAGAAAACTGCAGTTGTTAGCCTCTAATAGAAACCTGAAACTGAAAGAGATCCAGACCATTCTTCTCTTGAGAAAGTCGTTTTTGATTCTGCTGAATAACTTTTTGAATGTTTTCGTACACATTTGAGAGAGACTGCACTAATTCAGGTAAAACATCATGTACAACCATGTAGCCTCTCTTTCCATCCCTCTGTCACTCCCTCACTCTCACCTTAACCCTAATCTCCTTCTTTTTTCACCTTTTCTCCCCAGTTCTCTCCTCTTTCCCTTAGATTCAGGCTAATCAAAGCTAATGTTATTTTGAAATTCTCTGTTTCCTTCTCTGACTCTGTTTGGTTGATTTGGATTTCCAGATTCCCACAAATATCATCACACATTCATCTCAGAACAGAACAGACAAACTGGCTGCTTGTGAGCAACAATCACTGGACTCATGTTCTTGCTGACCATCTGCTTTAACTGTTTACCTTGCTGCAGTGATGTAGGCATGTACTCCTGGGTGTGTCAGTACACCATGACATCATTGTTGGGTTCAACAAAGCACAACAGTCAGAGGTGAAACAGAGAACTTTAACCAGAAAGAGCAATAAATCACTGCTTCTTAACATGATACTCAGTAATTCTCTGTCCAGAATGTCTCATTTTGCACTTCTATACATGTCATATACAGACTGTGTGAGCTGAGACTGTGGACGGTTTGGATCTTGATAGCAGCTGTGCTGAGGAATAGAATGAGCAATAAGGAATTGATTAAAAATTCTCAAATTCTTGACAAGCAGGACAATTTTCAGATTGGACATTAGTTTGATAAAATAATCACTAAGGTTTACTTTCGACCACACGTCACAGTCTTCATAAGAAAATTATGATGACAATACGATTAAAAACCATGACTATAATAGTCATGATCAAAATAATTAAACCTTTAAATATTTCAGAGGAATGAAAATAAATAAAGGTTTGTAAAACTTTAAACTAAACATTTGAACTTGAAATTATTGTCCAAATAAATAAATATGACTAATGAAATGTTTTGATGAACCATACGCTACTGCAAACACTCTCCACTGCTATCATCAGAACAATAAATAAGTGAATATCTGTCGTTTCAAATACTCTCTTTAGATACCTCCAATTTATAGCAGATGTTCAAGTATCCTTGTTACACCCTGACCACTTCCCTACAACATCTGTGTAGTACAAGGATGTAGCACTTCCTGAACTGTAAAAAATGTTGCCATTGAAGAGAATCATCATTTCCTCAAAATGCATTTGGCAAACCATCTGTTAGGAGCGCTTTCAGGAAACAGTGCTGATAGAGGTAAGCTCCACTTCACTATCGCCAGACAGACACGACTGTTGATTTTGAATTATTTATTTATTTACATTCAATAACGGCATCTGAAAATCTTAGTTCACAGCACTAAGGTAAAGGTAAAGAGCTGAAAAAGATTGCAGTTATGAGTAATACATTAACTTCATGTCTTAATGTCTTCATAGTCATGAGCTACTGTATGTGTTCATCTACCACCACAACCTCTGCACGTGTCAGTGTTTTCTGAATGCTTCATTCACTACATTTTCTCCAGAAAGTTTCAATGAGACCATCATCTTCAACCCTGAATAATGTATCAAATATAGAGGTGGAAGGCACTAGTTTAGCATAGATGGAAGGCGAAAACAGAGAAAATATACATTTGTAATTTAATTGAACCATAATTGTGTAACTACACTGAGGTACAGAGCCCGTGAAGCTGGCTGTGACATTATCTGCCTCATGGTATTGAACACAAAGGACGTGGTGATGAGAGGGGTGTCAAGAGGAGGGCGGGTATTTGGATGGTTTTGGGGGGATGGTGAAGGGTAAGGGGGGCATTTGAACTGGTGGAGCATGGAGAGAGGGGGAGCAGGGAAATTGCACATTGGTTTATCTACCAGTTTTACAGCATCTCATCTAAATGTTACATTTTTATTGTGTGTGCCTTTACATTTTTTGGCCAAAAATATAATATACAATTCACTGGTTTGAGACATACTGTGTAGGAGAGCTTTTTATTTTTTACAAATGTTGGTTTGTTTATTTTATCATAATAATAAACACAAAAACTGAATTGCGAGATTTTAAAAACAAAATATTTTCCTGCTGAATGTCGCCTTGCTAATTTTATTTGCATTTCATGTCTATTTTAAAGCCGGTGTGACAGGGAGCTCCTCTGGTGGGCAGAGCTCCAACGGCACCAATTGGAGGTGTCATGTGGAATCATTTCATTACACTGGGCGAGGGAATTAACCTTGACGTTGAGTAGAAGAGCTGTAATTTAGAATTCACAGCGTTAAAGAAGATTGCCTGTCAGGTTTGTTCCAGTGCCAGCTTTTTACTGCATATACTCGAGGTTTCCATCTATTAAGAGTCAGATTTGATAAAGAAACAATCTGATATAAGAAACATGTGGTCTAGTTTCACTGGACCTGCAAAAAGCAGGTCAGGGTTGACAGTTCTAAAATAAAAGTCCTTGACAGGTATGATCCAGGTCTTGGATGACTGACACCTCATCTGCTGGAAATGAGACAGAATGCCTAAAATCAGTAGCCTTCTGTCTGCTCTGTTATTATTTTGACTTGCTGTGGGTTCAGAGTATTGAGGCCTAATAAAACCTTGAAACATCGTCTTTGATCTAGAGCATGGACATTACAAGTTATCAGTCCAAGTTATCAAATATGTTTTTAAACCAGTGAGCCAGTTTTCTAAAAGAAAACTAATTTGGATTGCATATAAAGAATTCAATAAATAAGACAATTCTTTGAAATTCATTGGGTTATCCGACAATTAGACTCTTCAAGTTATTGTTAGAGTTATTAGAGCAGAGAGCATCTCCTAAAGCTTAAAAAAAGCCCTAAAAAACATAATCAGTTATGTAATGATCACTGGCAATAAAGTAAATTTATTTTAGATGCCTCTTCAAATGGGCTTGACTTACAAGTCCATCCTTATACAAGTGCAAAAATGGCCTTGCCCTGGATATAGTCAGTCAACAAAAAAATATAATAGCAAAGACGTCATGTGTTAAGACAAAACTGGTAAACCCAAATGCAACACAGATTAAGGGAACCCGTAATCAGTTTAAGGGAATTTATTGTCAGTAGTTCACAAATAATCAGGGTGGCAGGGTGAGAAATGAGGTTCAGATCCAAACTGGGAGGCTGAATCCAATACTGAGTGGCAGGCTAATAGGCTGGGTGATCCTGGAAGATACAAGAACACCAGGTTCAGGCAAGTAACCAAAAAGGTAAGACAAAATAACAAGAGATGACTGTAGCAAAGTACTACAAGTCAAGTTTAAATACTGAGGACACTGGCTTTGATTGTCATGACCAGTTACAGCCAGGCCAAGCAGCACACACACACACACACACCCACAGACAAACAAACAGAGAAACACAAACTGGAAACAAATAGAAAGAAGAAGAAACAAGGCACAGAACAACTTTTTGTCAGTTCTAATTGTCAGTGAAGGGTTCACACATTTTGACATTGATGCAGACATAACAGCAATCACATTGTTACAAGCCTAGACCTAAATTGTTTATGGTAAACTCTGAAAAGAGGGTGAGATAAAAACGCTCTTCCCACCAATCCAACACAGTAAAAAATAAAGAAAGCTATAAATAAAGACAGGTATAATGTAATGTAATTGTAAATGTAATATAATTATCCCAAAATATATTGGCTGAACTTGCAGCTTGGGCCCCTCTGGTGGCTGGGGGACTACTGATTTATCACTTTGTGTTATTCAGGTAAACGAGGAAGTGAAACCTTATGGCGTCATTTTCACCTACCTTACAAGCCATGCTGCCCCTCTCTAAGTGGCTCATTAATTAGACACAGATCTCATATCAATGCACTCAGATGTTTTATCTGTCATCGGGTCAAGTCAATGGAAGAAGATCTGATGGTGGAACCAGTTTGTGTCTACAAACTAGGGGTTAAGAGAAGCTTTGGTAACTAAGCAAGCACTAGACACAAGTGAGTGAAATGGACATTCAATCTTCTCATACACCTCCTCATTTTGTAGGTGTATAAAAGAGGTTGATCAGATCGTTCAAAAAGAATCTTGCTAACCGTCACAAGGCAACAAACTCTTGGCGATAAAAAAAAAAATAGAAGTAATAAGTAGTAAGTAATGTTGAATAGTCATCCATTGACAACCATATAGAAGACCCCTCACTCCAAATCACCTGCTTCTGAACTTCTTAAGCTCACAACCAATACTGCAAACTGGACTTTTCAAGAAAGATGTTGATAGAAATAAGTACAATATATTAAGACTTATTCTGTTATGTTTAGAATGAGGCTTTTATATCTACAGGTGCTGTGGGTCCTCCTCCACAGCGTCTGCCATGTTGAATTGCCACGTTTCTACAGTAGCCCACAATGGACAAACTAAACACTGGATCTAGATTTTCCTGTTTTCTGCATCTCTGAAACAGGCCTCTATGAAATGGGTGAACCTGAAAGTTGGGGAGTGTTCTTGTCCTCTTTAAAGCCTGGTTGTTGTTGTTGTTGTTCATACATGGAGTGATTGTTTTTAATAAGCACATATTCTTCTGTTTATAGTTTGTCATCAGTGATGCTGCAAGTGTTTGTTTTCCACAAAATACCAATTAACTTTTTCCTCAGCTCTCCTCAGCTCTCCTCCTCTATGTTGGTATATGGGATTACACACTTGATGACTTGGCACTGTTCCTGTTGTTAAGGTCTACAACATGACATTCTAAATTTGACCCTGTGATATTTAGTTTGCTTCTACTGACTTGAATGTAATATAACTGATTAGTGTGTTTCTCATGAATGTTGTCCTTTCCGTTTCATTGGACACCAGTAGTACTCCACGCTGTTGGATTAGATTTATTGTTTAACTCATATAGCCCTTACAGAGCCTGGAGGTGTATTTTGGATCATTGTTAAGTTAAAAAAAAGGTTGTTCCCAAAAACAAATGACCACAAATGAAGGTCCCACTAAGCTCAGACCAGATGGGGTGGTATGTCACTGCAGAATGCTGTGGTAGCCATGCTGGTTAAGCATATCTGGAATTTTGAATAAATCACCAACAGTGTCACCAGCAAAGCACCTCCTCCATGTTTGATGGTGGGAATCACACATGGAGATGTTTTGATGACAAAGCTGACAAAGCTTTGTCATCAAAACAAAAGAATCTACCCCATATATTTGCATATATATTATTTCATAGTTTTGTCTTCAGTGTTAATCTACGAAAAAGAAACATCCTCATGTATGAAGATTTTTGACAACATTTGGCATTTGATGTTTGTGTTTCATTGTAATATCTTCTTTTGTAGCTGTATTTGCCTGACCCCACACAGAAAGAACCTATATAAACATATAAGTTTTAATATAGGTTTTGATATAGGTTTTGAATATATGCGACATACATAAAATTATTATGTATTATATTACATATATTATATGTACATATATGTACACATACATATAGGGTCATATATGCTCACCTATATATATACCCATATATGTACTTATATGTTCACCTATATATGCACCTATATGTTCAGCTATTATGTACCTATATGCACCTATATGTTCACCTATATAAGTACCTAGGTAACACTTTACAATAACCATCATTTATATAGGAGACATACCTTGTATGTACATATAGGGCTTGTATGTGGCTATAAAGAAGCAATATAGGAGACCTATATGCCCTGTATATGCTATATATATGCACCTGAATTTGGCCTATATGCAGCCAAAATGCGGCATATCTGTGGCATATATATGCATATATGCTATATATATGCAGCATATATGTTATCATATATGCGCATATATAATGTATATATCAAATCAAATCAAATCAAATTTTATTTGTATAGCCCAAAGTCGCAAAATACATTTTGCCTCGGAGGGCTTCACAATCTGTACAGGGAGTGACACCCTCTGTCCTTAGACCCTCGGTTCAAGTGAGGAAAAACTTGCCCACAAAAAACCCTTTTAACAGGGAAAAAAGTGGAAGAAACCTCAGGAAGAGCCACAGAGGAGGGATCCCTCTCCCAGGACGGACAGACGTGCAATAGATGTCACGTGTACAGTCAACAAGTCAACAGAAACATTTTGTGTAAATATATGCAGCATATATGCACAAATATTCTGCATATAGGTTTCATATATGTGCATATATGCTCATATAGGTTCTTTCCGTGTGGGCCAGTTCCCATAGACACAAAAGGATAAAAAGGATAATAAACAAAACTAACTAACTCTGGTGCTATAATTTTGATCATTTTTAAAATCTCTCAGTCTCCCAACTTTATGGAAGGCAGAAACCTTCAGGAGAACCCAGCTTATGGTGGACGGACATCTGCTGTGACTGGTTGAGTTTAGAGAAGGAGAGGGGGAGAAGATGCACAGAAGCAATACAAATCTAGACCTATAGCAGCATAACTAAGGGATGGTTTAGGGCCGAGCGCCAAACTCTGGGACTGTGAAGTGAAGTTTATGCAGAGGTGCCAAAAACTGCAGTTCCTCAAACGTTCACTTGAGGCTGGCTACAGAAGGAGTCAGTCTCCATAAGCCCCCATGTTAAAATGTCCACAGCAGAAATAAACATGTGACTGATTGATTGACAGGTGGGTGCCGTTACAGGTGAGCACCCAGGCATCATTCAGCCCTGCTCAGCTCCACCTCTTTGCCCATTTTTGGATTAGCCTGGAGGCAGCAGAGGCAGGCCTGCCAAGATGACTAGAGCCAGCACACTGAGCTTCAGAGTGGCTCCTCAGAAACCTGTAGGTGACGTCAAGGATACAACGTTCATTCTTTTAAGATAAATACAGTCACTGTACATACCACACATTCTCCACATTCTGCCTGCATATTCTACACACACCATTCAAAGTGCTTTCTGGTCACAAGGCTGCAGTCTACTGAATATGTCTGGTCTGTGTTGCTGACAGCAAGGGAAGCTGTACCATGGCTGAACAGCTCAACATCTTCATTCACTGCCTGTCGTAATAATCAGACACACACCATCTCAACACCAGAACCTTTAACTGAGGCCTGTATGTGTGCATGTGTTTGTGCAAAGGATGCAGTGTGCTGCATATGACCTGAGGACAGTATCCTGTCACGGCCATCATTTTGCTTTTAGTTCTGCAGGTGCGCGACGCTTCTGCTAATCTTTTAGCAGGTTTATTTGTGATTTGATTTATGTATGTAGTATGTAGTAGTGTGCTGTGGCCCAGTGCATTCTGATTGTTACCACAGTCCCTTTTGTCTGGTCATGTAAAAACAATTTCTACTGCATGAACACACATCGTTTCCAGCTGTGAAATAGCCCGCTAACTTTCCTGTTTGAGCTTCACGAGAGGACAGAAGTCCTCCCCATAAAGAACTCTGACCTATTGCACTAATGAAATCCCTAAGCAGAGTTCCTAAGCAGAATAATTCATCTGTCCTCACCATTTATTCCAGCCCCAACAGAAAAACTGATTATTCAAATCCTTCAGGCTCATATCACACACTGCCAGTTGTGTATCAATGTTTACCAACTCTTACAAACAAGCACGGCTGTGTGTGTGTGTGTGTGTGTGTGTGTGTGTGTGTGTGTGTGTGTGTGTGTGTGTGTGTGTGTGTGTGTGTGTGTGTGTGTGTGTGTGTGTGTGTGTGTGTGTGTGTGTGTGTGTGTGTGTAGACAGAGCAGCTGCTACTCTCTGGGTGTCTCCTAGGATAACAGCAGGTCCTCAATGTTTGTTGTGTGTGTGTGTGTGTCTATGTTTAGAGGGGCTATGAAGGACACTTCAATGAGACAGCCAACTGAATCATCAGACCTGCATAACACACATACACAGAGAGAGAGAGAGAGAGAGAGAGAGAGAGAGAGAGAGAGAGAGAGAGAGAGAGAGACGGAGAGAGAGATATAGGAGAACTAGTCACATTTGAAAAAAAAAACATGCAACTGTAGGAACATCTTGGAAAAAAGAAACAAAAAATCGATGTATCAGTACACTGTGACATCATTGTCAGGTGTGGTTACAGGTGCAACAGAGGACACCTAAGCATGTCAGAGCTGTTGGAATGAAGGACCTGACAGAGATGTCTTTGCTTCTGGCACAGTACAACCAGAACGTACCTGTCCAGAGTCAAACATCCACCAGCAAAGTGCTGCCTTAGTGCTAACATCATTAAATTTAACTATTGTACAATTAATGACATTATCCAGCCAAATGGTGAATAATCATGTCAATTTTAAAGCATGTTTTCTAATCTACCTGTATGTGGCCTGGTAACCCTGCATGTCGCTGAAGAACTACATGGCATGGTGGAAGAATGATCATTTGTTTTTTGTTTTGTTTTATTGTTACTGCATATTTATTTTATGAAACCTAATGAAACCATTTTATAGAAGCAATAAGTCATGCAAGGCTGTGATTGACAGTGGTTTACAGTGGAACCACTGCCTCTTGGGGCCTCTTAGAGCTTAGTGCTGAAATTTGTGAGACCGCTCTTGTTGTGTTTATTCAGTAATGACTTACTTAAGGTAACAAAAGAGATTTAACATTTAATATTTTCAATATTATTATACAACCCCAATTCCAAAAAAGTTGGGACGCTGTGTAAAATGTAAATAAAAACAGAATACAATGATTTGCAAATCTCACGAACCCATATTTTATTCCCAATAGAACATAAACAACATATCACGTGTTAAAACTGAGACATTTTATCATTTCATAGAAAATATTAGCTCATTTTGAAATTGATGGCAGCAACACATCTCAAAAAAGTTGGGACAGAGCGATGTTCACCATCTGTAGTTTTAGGAGAAGAATGTTGTCCCTTTCTTGTCTAATGCTGGATTCTAACTGCTCAACAGTCCTCAATCAATCAATCAATCAAATTTTATTTGTATAGCCCAAAGTCGCAAAATACATTTTGCCTCGGAGGGCTTCACAATCTGTACAGGGAGTGACACCCTCTGTCCTTAGACCCTCGGTTCGAGTGAGGAAAAACTTGCCCACAAAAAACCCTTTTAACAGGGAAAAAAGTGGAAGAAACCTCAGGAAGAGCCACAGAGGAGGGATCCCTCTCCCAGGACGGACAGACGTGCAATAGATGTCACGTGTACAGTCAACAAGTCAGCAGAAACATTTTGTGTAATTACAATGAAAAATGACAATGGGTAGAAGTCCTGGGCCTTCGTTGCTGGATTTTTTGTTTTATGATGCACCAAATGTTTTCTATTGGTGAAAGGTCTGGACTGCAGGCAGGCCAGTTCAGCACCCGGACTCTTCTCCTGCAAAGCCATGATGTTGTAAAGGATGCAGTATGTGGTTTAGCATTGTCTTGCTGAAATATGAAAGGCCTTCCCTGAAGGAGATGTTGTCTGGATGTGAGCATATGTTGCTCTAAAGCCTCTATGTACTTTTCAGCACTGATGGTACCTTTCCAGATGTGTAAGCTGCCCACACCATAGGCACTAATGCAACCCCATACCATCAGAGATGAAGAGTTTTGAACTGTCCGCTGATATCAAGCTGGATGGTCCTTCTCCTCTTTAGTCTGCAGGACACAGTGCCCATGGTTTACAAAAGGAATTTAAATGTTTGATTGATCTGACCTCAGAACAGTTTTCCATTTTTCCTCAGACCATTTTAAATGAGCTTTGGCCCAGAGAAGACAGCGGCATTTCCGGATCATGTTCACATGTGACTTCTTCTTTGCATGATGCAGCTTTAACTTGCATTTGTGGATTGCACGACGAACTGTGTTTATAGACAGTGATTTCTGGAAGTGTTCCTGAGCCCAGGCAGTGATTTCCAGTCGAGAATCATGCCTGTTTTTAATCCAGTGTCGTCTGAGGGCCCGAAGATCATGAGCATCCAGTTTTGACCTTTGACCTTGTCCTTTGCACACAGAGACTCCTCCTGATTCTCTGAATGTTTGATGATATTTTACACTGTAGATGGTGGGATCTTCAAAGTCTTTGCAATTTTACATTGAGGAACATTTTTCTGAAATTGTTACACCATTTTTAGACATAGTTTGTCACAGACTGGTGAACCTCTGCCCATCTTTACATCTGAGAGGCTCAGCGTCCCAACTTTTTTGGAATCGGGTTGTATTAGAATATTATTATATTATATTCAATATTTTATTTATGGGCCCAGAATTCCTTAAGCAAAAGTTTTCAAATTGTATACTTCAAATTAATTAATTCCAAACCAGTTCATTTTAGTGTAACATAGAGAGTAATTTAGTACACAACAAATCAGCTGAACATACAAAAATGTCAAATGTGTTTATAGACAAGCTTACAGTTTGACATACGTATATGGAGAAGGTGTGTGCAGTGATACATTATGTTTAAAGGTAACAGCCTGTCGAGGTAAGAACAGCAGTGTGGTCCATGTATTTCATCCTGTCATCACCTCAGAGCTATGCTTCCCTCTAGTGTTGAATGTCTGTCAGCTGACATAAAAGAATAGAATAGTTAAATATAAAAAAGATGTTACTGTTTGATTCCTTCTCTTCTCTTCAGTCTTGCAGGATAACTTGTTATATAAAAAAATCAATGTGTTTGTTCTGACATCCATTGGATTAGTGTACTGTTCTGATGTTTGTCCTGTTAACATTCACTGCTCAAGGTCAGGAAGCATTTCTATTCAGAGCTACATCATTTGACTAGATCAAAAGCTCTGACAGACACAGTCCTGTCGACATGTCCTGTCTACTCTACTTTGTCTCTGATTAAAAACCAGAGGTGAGAAGGAAACGTGCTTTTTACATGATAAGTATAAGGCTGACAGTCTGTGTGGTAGCTGTATCAAAATATTACAGTAATGCTTGACAAAACAAAAACAACCCTGAAAGAATTCTTCAAAACGGAAAGTCTGGGGCAACTGGACTGTTTGTAGATCCGTGAAGACGTTTCGCCTCTCATCCAAGAAGCTTCCGTCTAGTTGCCCCAGACTTAACCTTTTTGAAGAAAGATGACCTGGATGACTGAGAACCTTCACAAAACCCTGAAAGAAAACCTGTTGTGTGTGGCTGGATGGGCAACCAACATAACTGAATGTGTCAAACTGCCTTCTATTCTTGGTTGCCCGCATCACTAGTAGTCTGCCTTACTTTTTTATTCTTTATCTGAATGAAGTTTGAACAAACTATTGGTAAACTGCATGGTGGTGACGATGGTTGTGCTGAAATAGCACACCTTCATTGTCCATGAGGTTACTATGAATTACATGAATTTATCACATTGTCTACACAGTCATACACTGTAGGGCCTCTGAAGTTAGCCATCTCCTCTGGGCCTGTAGGCTGCCATGTAGGGCCTTAAGGTTCCATTTGGCCCAGCCCAGACATGCAGGCTCTCTAAGGATTCAGCAGCGAATCTGAATTTGCAAAGAAGACAAGTGCAGGCATGACGAGGTGAATTGAAGTGAAACGATGAACTCAGAGCAACCAAGAAGACCAAAAGAAAAGTAAGAACATGTTCAAACAACTTTGGCGGTGCTGTACTTGCAGAAATTTGTAACCCCGAGGAATAGCTGTGGCTATTATGGGCTAGATTTTGAAGAGCTGGCAAGCAACCTGACTCTTACTTGGGAGCTGGAGTCCACTGTACTGCAAAGTCAACAGAAGCAGCAGCATTGGTGTAAAACTGATGTCATGCAAATGGATGTCACGTAGGTAAGAAAGTAGAAGAAAGTGGTCCTGTTCCAGTTGGTGGAAAGATTGAGCCAAAGACAGAGTTTGGTTTGGCTTGGACTGTCCATGGAGATGGAAGAAGTGGGGGGAAGAATGAAAGTGAAAGAGAGAGAAAAGACTAAGCTGAGGTGAGAAGTTGCTTTTTGGTGCAGCATGGGACGAGGAGGAAACTTGCTTAGCGTGGTCAAGAATGGAGCAGCAGGAGGCTGGGTGAATCACATGTTGTGTGATTTGGGTCAGGCGCAGAATATGAGAGCGAAAGAGAAGGAGAGGGTTAGGAGAGAATTTATAGGAAAGTGGCACGGTCGAGGTGTTGTACTGCTGAAACTTTGCTGCTCCAATTAAATATGTAGGATTCCTAAAGGTGTATTGGTCCACCATTAAGATTCAGTCTTGGCCCCATAAGGAGTATGGGGCGGCTGTGGAGGTAGAGCGGGTTGTCCACCAATCAAATGATCGGCGGTTTGATGCCCGGCTCCTCCAGTCTGTATGTCGAAGTGTCCTTGGGCAAGATACTGAACCCGAAGGGCCATCGGGGTGTGAATGTGCATGATTCCCTTCTCTGTAAGTCACTTTGGATAAAAGCATCAGCTAAATCACTAACTAGCTATTTCTTCTTTTATATATACAGTGTGTGAGTGCAGCAGATTAGTGTATGTGTATGTATGTGTGTGTGTGTGTGTGTGTGTGTGTGTGTGCACGCGGGTGTCTGCGTGCACTTACCAACCTTACTAAGTGTGGAAGTGTGGGCTTGGGCGTTTTTACACATTCACCAACAGTGGACTTGAAAACTAACGGGACATTTTTTAGGTCCCCTGTTGGTCATGCCTTAAATCAGCCTAAAGAGTGCCTCTACTGGTTTGAACAATGAATTTCAACGACCCATTACACACACGTCACTTTTCACACTCCCCATTGTTTGAATTGCTTGAAGTCCCAGGTGTTGTGGAGAAATTGCTGGAATCAATGGTCAATGGTGAGGTCAGGAGTGAAGAAGTGTTCAGAAGCCTTTGATGTCTTATGCTGTATTATTTATTGTCGCTTGATCAAGGAGAATTAGAGACACTCTCATAGTGCATCAGAAGTGCCTGAGTCGGTCTCACATTCTGCCCAACTCGTGCTGGTGGATAGACTTTAAACCTCAAGATAACACCACAAATACTATACGCCCCAAATGAGACAAAGAGAATGTTTTTACCAAGAACGGTGTTATCGTCAACATATCCTAGTCTGGAGACACAGATGTCTGTTTACATCAACGGCAAGCTATCTATTATGTCTAAGCAGGCAGCAAGAGTCTCTTCGACCTTGGCCACCACAGTGTTGAGACAGACTGGCACCTACTGCTCCCAGTTAAAGCCAAACAATTAGTACTGCCGAGGACCTCAAGGCCCACACATGACCTCGTGTAACCTAAGGATAGAAAATTCCATAACACCAGGCAGGCTTTCAGACTGTAGATGGGCCATTAAACAGGCCACTGAGTGAAGAGAGCAGTGTCTTGAAACATGATTTGTTATGTTTTTGTAACAAAACATTAAGGCTCAGCTTTAGTTGGTTTCAAGTTTGACATTGTATTAAAAGAAAGGGCAACCCAGAATACAGCAGAGAAATTAGTATTTTAATCAAACAAGAAAAAAAATAAACTGGTCAGAAGGCATGGGAGTAATAAGGACTATACAATCTAAAAATAAAAATAAAAATAAATCAAATCAAATCAAATTTTATTTGTATAGCCCAAAGTCACAAAACACAGGGCTTTACAACCTGCTGGACGAGAGAGCACAGAAACTCCAGGGAAGAAGTTTAGTTAGTAACATGCATTAACATGCATTAATGAGACATGTATGTTTACAGATGGTGAGAGAGGGAGAAAGAGAGAGAGAAAGAGAGAGAGAGAGAGAGAGAGAGAGAGAGAGTAAAGGGAGATGTGACTACATCTTCAACCAATACCGTGCCTGACTAGGCATAACCCTGAAAGAGACAGAGACAGAGACAGAGAGAGAGGGGGGAGGGAGGGGGAGTCCCCCAGCAGTCTAGTCCTATAGCAGCATAACTAAGGGATGACCTGAGCCAGCCCTAACTATAAGCTCTATCAAAAAGTAAAGTCTTAAGTCTACTCTTAAAAGTGTTGATCGTAGCTGTGTCCCAATTCAGGGGCTGCATGCTTCGAAGGACGCAGCCTTCGTGGCTTTCGAAGGCGACTCCTTCTGAGAGACTTTCGAAGGCTGCATCAACCGTTGTTAAATTAGACGGTCTAGCCTTCGAAGCATTTCCTGGTTGCGTCGCCAGCTGCGTCACCTGCCGTCAGTATAAGTAGTAATAAGTAAAAGTAATTAAATATAAAAACCCAATACTTACATTTAATATTATTATTAAATGTATTATTCATTATTAGGTATTATTCATCACCGCTTGGTGTCGCCATTGTATTTTTCCCGGCACTGAACAGCGACGCGCAAAGGATCTTGGGATATGGGAGGCCGCAAAGGATAGTTGCGGTGCATCCTCCAAAAAGAGGGAAAAGAAGGACGCATTTGAAGGAGCCTTCGAATTAGGACAGCCTTCACACGGCATTGTGACGTAATCGGCCTTCAAATGCGTGCTTCGAAGGATGCAGCCCCTGAATTGGGACACAGCTCGTGTCTGCCTCCCGAACCCAAAATGGTAGTTTGTTCCACAGAAGAGGAGCTTGATAGCTGAAAGCTCTGGCTCCCAATCTACTTCTGGAAACTATAGGAACCACAAGGAACCCAGCATTCTGAGAGCGCAGTGTTCTAGAGGGGTAGTAAGGTATTATGAGCTCTTTTAGATATGATGGTGCCTGACCATGAAGAGCTTTGTATGTAAGGGGGATCATTTTAAATTCTATTCTAGATTTAACAGGAAGCCAGTGCAAAGAAGCCAAAATGGGAGAGATGTGATCTCTGATCTTGGTTCCTGTCAGAACACGTGCAGCAGCATTCTGAATTAGCTGCAAAGTCCTAAGAGACTTATTGGAGCAGCCTGATAACAAAGAGTTAC
>OX336892.1:600000-845000 GCA_946959425.1 Argyrosomus regius | reverse complement strand
GTGGGAGGGGCAAGGGCTTTCCGGAGGACACCAAAAACAATACACATCCATACAGACAGAGCTAGAGACAGAGGTTTGAAAATTTTTAAAATGACGTGTGTGTGTGGACGACTGCAGTCGATGTCTGACGGGCGTGGAGAGCGGAGAAGTACGCTCCCAGTGCGACCAGCCAAGCTTCCGCGTGCAGTGCGTCTGAGGTGTTAGGGCGGTTCCTTTCATGCCAATTTGATGTTCCAGTCTCTGTAAAAGAATTTGATGGTCAATGGTGTCAAATGCGGCACTAAGATCTAACAGGACAAGTACAAAGATGAGTCCTTTGTCTGATGCCATTAGGAGGCAGGGCTGGGCGATAAATCGATTTTATCAATTAATTCGAATTCATGATTTAGGACGATGTTCAAAAATGAAAATCGATTTTCACTTTAACTAGAGTAATTACGGTACAGCTCCCCCTCCCCTGCGCAAGACGACGTCTTCTCCTCAGAGACCGGCAAAACGTCAACATGGCAACACATGCTAATAAGAGTGACGAAAACTTCGTCCCCAAAAAAGGCTCCGTCTCCTCAGTGGTATGGAAGTCAGTGGCAACTAAATACAGCAGCACCTGAAACAAAAGCCCGCAGCTGAGTGGGAGCAGTGTGTGCCACTGCGAGCTGCACAAGATGACGACAACCTTAAAAAAAACTGCTAGAACGCAGGTAACATTAGCGGCTAACATTGGCAAAGATGTGGTGCCCATATACACAGTGGAAAAGTCTGGCTTCATACACATGCTCCATACAATTGACCCCAAATATGAGCTACCGAGCCGCAAGTATTTCACTGAAGTTGCCCTGCCCCGCTATACAACAGTACACGCGAAAAACGTGAAAAAAAAACACATTGAAAGACATTACAGGAGCACCTCATGTATGATTTTATTTAGCATGCAAATAGCATGATTAATTTTGTTTACAAACGTGTGTCTTTCTTCAGGGTTACAATAAATTGTTTCAAGAGTCACCTTTATTTTACAAAAAGTGATGTTTGGTGAAAGTTATATTTGCACTTTATTAATCCCAATAGGGAAATTCGTCCTTATTTAATCAAGAGGGACCTTTTATTTATTTTTTTAAGTGAAGATTGGTGAAAGTTAGGTTTGCACTTCAAGCCCAATGGGGAAATTCATAATTTCATAAAATTCATAATTCTTTTTGTCTCAAATAAAAACAAAGCTTATTTCAATGATTTCCTTGTTGTTTCTAGTTTTTAAGAAAAAAAAAATCGATTAAAATCGTAAATCGGATGTGTTCTGAAAAAAGAGAGATCTTATTTTTAGGCCATATCGCCCAGCCCTATTAGGAGGTCATTTGTAACTTTGACTAGTGCGGTCTCTGTGCTAAGATGCACTCTAAATCCTGACTGAAAATCCTCAAATAAACTGTTCTTATGAAGAAAGTCACACAGTTGATTGGCTACAGCTTTCTCAAGTATCTTAGAGAGAAAGGGAAGGTTTGATATCGGTCTATAATTGGCTAAAACCTCTGGATCTAGAGTGGGCTTTTTAAGAAGAGGTTTAATTACAGCTACTTTAAAGGACTGTGGTACATATCCTGATAATAAAGACAGATTAATCGTATTCAATAAAGAAGGGCTAACTAGAGGTAAAACATCCTTGACCAGCCTGGTTGGGATGGGGTCTAAGAGACAGGTTGACGGCTTAGATGAAGAAATTATTAAGTTATTTGATGAAGGTCAATGGGAGAAAAACTAAAGTCTAAATATATATCAGGTTTTACAGCTGTTTCCAAACTTGCTGTGTAAGAATGCAGATCAGTGCCTGTTGAGGGCAAGAGGTGATGAATTTTGTCTCTAATAGTTATAATTTTATCATTAAAGAAGCTCATGAAGTCATTACTACTTAGACCTAAAGGAATAGATGGCTCAATAGAGCTGTGGCTCTCTGTTAGCCTGGCTACAGTGCTGAAGAGAAACCTGGGGTTGTTCTTATTTTCCTCTATTAATGAAGAGTAATAGGCTGCTCTGGCACTATGGAGAGCCTTCCTGTATGTTTTAAGATTATCTTGCCAGACTAAACGAGATTCTTTCAGTTTAGTGGCACGCCATTTGCGTTCAGATTTACGTGCCTCTTGCTTTAATTTGCGAGTCTGCTGGCTATACCATGGTGCTAACCTCCTTTGTTTAATTATCTTCTTTTTCAGAGGTGCAATAGAGTCGAGAGTTATTCGTAATGAGCCTGTAGTACTATCAACCAGATGATCTATTTGTGAGGGGCTAAAGGAAGCAGACAAGTCCTCTGCTACATTGAGACATGGCATTGAATTCAATACTGAAGGAATCACTTCCTTAAATTAGCTACAGCACTATCAGATAAACATCTGCTGTAGGAGTTTCTGCCAAAAGGTTTATAGTCCAGTAATATGAACTCAAAGGTTATTAAAAAATGGTCAGACAGAAGAGGATTCTGTGGAAAGACTATTAGATGATCAATTTCAATGCCATATGAGAGAACAAGATCAAGAGTGTGGTTCAGACAATGAGTCAGTTTATTTACACTCTGACAGAAGCCAATTGAATCTAACAAAGAGATAAACGCAGTACTAAGACTATCATCGTGGTTGTCCACATGAATATTAAAATCACCTACAATAATTACTTTATCTGTTTTAAGGATCAAGCCTGATGCAAATTCAGATAAAAATTCAGAGTAAGGACCAGGAGCTCAATATACTGTAACAAATAAAATTGGCTGTAATGTTTTCCAGGTTGGGTGAGTAAGGCTAAGAACAAGACTTTCAAATGAATTATAATTTAGTTTAGGTTTAGGATTTATTAATAGACTTGAGTCAAATATGGCTCCAACTCCACCACCTCGACCAGTACTTCGAGGAATATGAGTATTACAATGACTGGGAGGAGTGGATTCATTTAAGCTAACATATTCATCCTCCTGCAGCCAGGTTTCAGTAAGACAAAATAAATCAATATCATAATCAGATATTAATTCATTGACTAAAACAGCTTTAGAGGACAAAGACCTGATATTCAAGAGTCCACATTTAATTATCTTATTTTGGACTGTTGGAGATGTTGTTTTAATTTTTATTAAGTTTTTATGATGAGCTCCTCCTCTGTTTGTTTTATCTTTAAATAATGTAGGTGGACGGGGGACAGACACAGTCTCTATACTAAAGGATTGGGTGGGCAGCTGCTCTAATGGAGGCGCAGAGAAGCGTGTAGGACTGCAGCTCTGCTTCCTGGTCTCAACTCTGGGTTGTCACGGTTTTGGTCGACTAATAAACTTGGCCATATTTCTAGATATGAGAGCTGCTCCATCCAAAGTGGGATGGATGCCGTCTCTCCTATCTCCTCCCATATGTTAGTCATGAGATTAAGCATTGTGATAAATGTTAGGGTGATGATAATCTGTATCAGAGCTTTCAAAGTTCAAACACCATGCATCTATATATTTTGTCAGATAAAAGAAGCAAACTGGCCAGGTACAGTTTTATATTGAGGCCTGTGTACTAAGAAGTCTGTGTAAATGTGTAAATGTATTATTTTATTGGTAAGAAATAGTAGCAACAAAGCAGTGAGTTCATGAGCTGGGTCAGGAACTCACAGTAGGGAAGGAGTGACATAAACTAGTTTATTTGGCAATATTTTTTGTCATTATTGTAATTAATTAAATTATAAGTTGCTCAGATATTACACCTTTTGTTATGTTATGTTAGGTGAAACACAGAATTGGGTGATAATGTTTTGCTACATGCTTGACAACCAGTCAAACAAAAAAAGGGAACAGTAAACGTAAAAGTAGCAATATAAAACTAGAAGAACTACTAAAAAACACAGTGAACTGAAAGAGTTAGAGTTTTATTCAAAATACTTGTGTCCCCCCCACCTCTGAAATCTAAATTTCGTCCTTGCATCCTAGCATTTTAGTTTTGTATTTTTAAAATGACCAGAAACACCAGTCACCACTTACCAGGTGTTCTCTGACAGTCCCCTGTTAACGAGGTATGCGTGTGTGTGTGTGTGTGTGTGTGTGTGTGTGTGTGTGTGTGTGCATACTCTGGGGTTGTTCATTAAGCCTCTGCAGTGGGGGATCACAGTAAAAAAAAGTCAGGCCATATGCCGCTTATCAAGGTCAGGAACACACTTCTACACACATCTTCAAGGTCCACAAATTCCACAGCTAACAAGGTCCAACCAACAACAGCAGTGAAGTTAGCTTTGCAGGGACCAAGCCAAACCAAGAGCCAAATATTTATTTCATTCATGTGGCAATGCTGTATCTAATTATGGTCATGCTCTGTTCATGTCCACTGCTGAAAGTGCCAACAATGATCATGTGAACATCAGAACATGCACAAAAGGCTCGCAACTTTCTGAAAAAAGATTCTTTTATATTGCTGTTTAGTAGAAGTACATGTTTCCTGAAGATCCAGCTCTACCTCCTCTCCAACTTCAGCACTACCAAAACTGTTCATGCTAAATCTATCCCTATACTACTGTCACAGTACTTATTGCTTCCCTAACATGTTCTAGTCCCACTGTACCTAATTTTCCTTCAGGGATGAATAAAGTCATCTATCTATCTATCTATCTATCTATCTATCTATCTATCTATCTATCTATCTATCTATCTATCTATCTATCTATCTATCTATCTATCTATCTATCCAATGATTTTTACAGTGAATAGAGTGTGCAAAGAAATGGTGCAATAGAGCATAGTGCAGGGATAATAAAATAAATATAGACTGTACAGTAGGTTGACTTATAGACATGAGGTATAGGTATAGAGGTATATTCTGTATATACAGTATGCACTGTAATGATAATAATAATTGATGATATTTACATAAATAATTTCTAATTTAAAAATGTTTTTATGTCGGGTTGTTTTGGCATATAGAGTTCTGTAGCGCCTCCCAGAGGGGAGAAGTTTTAACAGTTTGTGTCCAGGGTGTGATGGGTCTTGTTACGACCAGCTCAAGGGGTATATGGAAGTAACATAAAACCAGGTGTTAAGGTTAATAAACAAAGGTATTTATTAAATGAAAAGTCAGATTGTTCTTATCAAAAGGAGGTGAGGTAAAAGGGAACAAAGGGCGAGCGGATGCTGTTTAAAAGAACAAATAAATATAACAAAAAGAGAACTCTAAACAGAGCCTATACTTTCTAGGTGAAACAAAACAAGAAACAAAAACCTCACTATCTAACTCTAATACTTGTCGGTAACGAAAAAACACATCAAAAACAGCACCCCTGAACTAGTGAATATAACAAAAATCGTCTACGTGTACAATCAGTGCTATCTAAACTAATCGCTTGCCCAGTCCCAGAAACATCTTTTTTTTTTAAAGATTATTTTTTGGCCTTTTCAAGCTTTTATTGGATAGACAGCTGAAGAGTGACAGGAATGTGGGGAGAGAGAGACGGGGAATGACATGCGGGAAAGAGCCACAGGTCGGATTCGAACCCTGGGCTTCCGCAGCAAGGACAGAGCCTTTGCACATGGGGCGGCTGCTCTACCAACTCAGCTAAACACCGCCCTGTATCTATCTGTCTATCTTGATCGTATCCCTTTTTTATAAGTCGCTTTGGATAAAAGTGTCAGCTAAATGACTAAATGTAAATGTAAATGTATGTTTCCAACAGATTGACATCTTACAGTGTTTCTGAAAAGCTTAAAAGTAGTTTAATGGTAAATGGACTGTACTTATATATCTCCTTTCTAGTCTTCTGACGACTCAAAGTGTTTTTACACTACATATCTCATTCACCTATTCACACACATTCATACACTGATGGCATTAGCTGCCATGCAAGGTGCCAACTGCTCATCAGTTTGAGGAGCTAACCATTCATACACATTCACAGACCTTAGAGAGCAATTTGGGGTTCAGTATCTTGCCCAAGGACACTTCGACATGCAGACTGGAGGCGGGCTCAAACCAAATTAGTGGATGACCCGCTCTACCTCCTGAGCCACAGCCATAGACTGATAGATTGATGTAATTTAATGTGAAATGTAACATCGCTTTGCCTCTGGTACAATGAGCTTTATTAATCTTTTAAGATTTAATCTTTTTTTTTTACCATGTAGCATGGCCGTGTATTAAAAACCTGGAGACTCGACTCAATAATCATGAATGATATATATGATGCTCATAGTGTTTCTCCAGGAATGTAGGAAGTATGAATGAATGTCACACACAGATAAGGGAATGCCAACAGCAAACAACAAAGAATATGAAGATGTAAACATGATGTGGAACACACTATCCTCGACTCTACTATCCAACACCTTACACGTCTTTCCACTCATTCCGTGACTGTCTTATATATTAGAGCAGAACACTCAAACTGGTTGCATCAGCAGGATTATGGCTTTTGACTTCAGTGGTGGAACAACAGAGAGACTTGACGGACAGGAAAGAGAGGTAGTGAATGAAGAGACGGTGAAGACTATATGGATATACTTCATGCATGTATCATCATATGTTAAATATACATATTGTTAGATGTGATATTTTTCTTCTTTCCTTCAATTATGGATATTATAACATGGACACAAAATCATAATACCAAATGTCCTTTACATTTTAAAAGAATAATTTCATGATTAAAACTTTCATTAAATTTATATTCCCATAGCCAGGGAGAATATTGTTGTAAAAATGTTCCCTCGAATATGCTTTGATTTTGATTTTTTTTTTTTTTGAGTTACCCGAGATCATGAGTGATCCACAACAGTACAACTGGGCCGCTGCAGTTGAACTGATGATTGAACAGGTTTAAACTGGGATTTGTCAGCCCATGTTATGGTATATTCAGCTAATATTCTGTGACTTGTTTCCTATAGTGCTAACCCGAGACCTTAGATCTTATTTCTATTTTTAAGTTTTAAGAATAAAAACTATAGGGGTGTCATTTAGCTCAGTTGGTAGAGCAGCCGCCCCATGTACGAAGGCTCAGTCCTTGCTGCGGCAGCCCAGGGTTCGAATCAGACCTGTGGCTCTTTGCTGCATGTCATTCCCCATCTTTCTCTCTCTCCCCACATTTCCTGTCACTCTTCAGCTGTCTCTGTCAAAATAAAGTTTGAAAAGGCAAAAAAAAATAATATTGTCTTGTCTTTTCTTGTCTTTCTATCAAAAACCGCTGTGCCAGGCCACAGGACCCTAAGTCTGACTCATATGTTTTTGAATGATCAAAAATGAGGATTGAGTCGCTCGTTTCTTCCTTTCCATTATTTATTTTCAAAACAAAACGAACAACAAAAACGCTCTCAAATTAAACATAAGGTCAAAAACTGTGTCGGTCCTCTCTCTTTGTGACCACCTGAGGGTTCAGACAAAAAAGGACCTCTTCCAAACATGCCTCTTCCTCTTTCCACAGCTGACCTGAGTCAATGAGTTAATCAGAAAAGCTAAATACATAAACAATTAATAAATCCAAATGACTATTCTCATACTATATAAATCATCTAAATTATAAAATAATTAAACACAAAAAATTGGCTCCAACAAATATCTTAAAAAAAAGAAAAGAATAAATACTATAGAAACACGCCTGCTAATTCCAGCTTGTTAGAGGCATTATTGTGCTACTTACTACTGTAAGGGGAATGTACATGTGTGCATGTGAACAGAATATACAGTCGGATACCATAAGAATACAGTAGATGTAATAATCTGTTGAAGTATTTATTACGTATATGAACACATGTAAAGTTGTTGTATGTCATTTGATTTATGGACACATAAATTCTTTAGTTGCTGACATACTGATGTATGTGTACATGCAGCCAATGAAAGAAATCCTGTTGGTCCTGCAGAGAAAGAGAACAGAGCTAAACAACGATGAGGAGAGCAGACAGAGGACAGAGGAGAGGGGAGACAGGGAGGAGGGGGGGTTAATGGAGGATGGAGAGTGCTGAGATGGGATCTGGCCCATCTGTGTTGCTCCATGTCAGTTGAAGGGCTTTTTCCATCATCTGCCAGCTTCCTGTAGAGAGAAACCTGCTGACGGCAGGAAGATCCTCTCAGTTGGGTCAAAGTCTCCTCCACATGTTTCCTGAAAGCCCTGTCAGAGCCTGTTAAAGACCTGAAGGATCGCTGATGGCTGATACCATCAGAAGCAATCTAGTGTGAAAACAGCTCTTTAACAAACACAAGAAGTGTTAAAATGCAGACGGTTCAGATTAGGAGGGAAGATAGTGGACTGAATGGGCTAAAGCAAGTATACAGTGCAAATTATTATTTGTGTCCCAGTGGTGGTGAATTTTTCACAATATTATAGAATCACACTTGTTCCATTCAAACAAACAAAAAAAACAAAACCTTTTTCATCAGGTTATGTGCTGGTCTATTCTTTGACTGGAGCTGTTCAGTAAGTAGCTACCAGTCAATCTCAGCTGGATGACTGCCATGTCACACTTTGTTCAGGAAGGTGGACCCAAATGCAGACACAAAAGTGAAGTAAACAAAAGAAGACTTTAATACTATTACTAAACATATAGGCAAACTCAAAATAACAAAAGACGGCTGAGATAAAGCAGAAGGCCAGAGAACATGAGGAGAAGCACAGAGACAGAACAATGGAGCAGGTGGGAAACACACAGGCAGGAAGACATAACAAGAGAAAGGGAAAGAGGAAAATTAGAAAATAAAACAGCAAACACTGGAACTAAAGACAAAACCCAAAACCATGATGTGCCAACTGATCAGTAGTTATTTAAACAGTAGCAGTCAGCATATTTTATGTCTATGATTTTATTTTTTATCGTGGTTCCCAACTTTTTCTTCCCTTGTCTGAGTTTTTGGCTTCTCTCCAAAAATGATACATTTTGGCCAAGACCTGTGCTGTTCTTCAAATGAAGGTAATTTGTTAACTTAGGTTTGGGTGCAGGACCATACCTCAACCACACCTCTAATCACCTGTCAAAGTACTTACACCTACCCTTCTGGCCCTGTTTGTCTCAATTTTCTTGTCAATGAGAGTGCAGGTTACCAAGGTTAAATCACAGAGGTGTGGCCTATTAATTGACTTCCTTTTCTAGTGCCATGTCTCAATGGTCCTAATGCGTAAACAGGTGTAAATAAGAAATTACATTTCCTCTTAGCACTGTAACTAAGATTTGATGTATTTGTAATTTCTATTTTTAAAACTGAAGCTTTGACGGGACTAGAAAGCGTCTCCGTTACTAGGTTGTTACTAAGGCTACTTGCTGGAGTATAAACTGGGTTCCATTACATATAGAAGTCTACTGCTGTGACTGATTGTTTTCCAGGTATTAATCAGATCCCATGTATCTCCATGGAAACAGCGAGCGAAGAAATGTTTATTTAGAGAGCAAATTGCCCCAAAACATGAATATCTTTTGATTATATATTTTATTGAAGTTTTAAGTTTTGTTTAAGTTACATGATGACATCATTTATCTTACCTCTCACCATCATCATGCTCTGTGCTTAAAATCCATTTAACAAATACAGAATATTACATGACAGACTGGACAAGTGAGCACTTGTAAACACAATCCGAAATCTGAAAAATGATCAGATATTACAAGCAGGAAGTATAAAACTATATAATATTAAAAAAATATGTTACTACTAGATTTCAATACAGAGAGTTGGCAGCCCTGTAGAAGTTAAACTAGACAATAAAAGTAAAGATTAAAAAAAGGGCATTTTTATTTATTTTAACACTGTTGTGAAATTACAAGAAAACTGACTGAACGTTATCAGCTTTTTAATATTTATTTTGAGTTCTTTGGAGTTGTTTGGGGAGTTTAGTAACTCATTTAATGCTATTTAGCTTAGCATTAGAGAATACTTAAATTTAGGTTTTAGCTTATATAGTTTATATCATAATTGAATCTAATAGCTGAACTCAAGGGTGGAGAGCTGGGCTGTCATGTAAAAGCAACATATGTTTCTTTGCGAGTGGCATTTTAAGGTTATTATAACTAATGTTTAGGAACAAGACAATGCCTGTCTGCCTCAATCACTTGTGCCTCTCTAATTCAATCACCCATGCATAGCTGTATAAGTATGTATTCTCTATTATATGTATTCTCTCCCATTTGTCTCCCTACATTCTCCCTCCTCTTCTCCTTGTTATTTGCAATCTGAATTTGATGACAAATTCAACATGTTCCAAAAAAGTTGGGAATACTCAGAAAATGTCTGTTTGGAACATTCAACAGGTTTAATGGTAACAGCTGGTAGTATGATTATTAGGTATCAGAGGGACAGTCCCGACTCAGTTGTTAACAAGCAAGCATGGGGTGAGGTTCACCACTTTGTGAAATGTGTTGGCAAACAGTCAACAGTTTAAGAATAATAATAATCATGTACAATGATCTACACCCTGAAATGAGGATGAAAATAAAGATTTCTCAAGCCGATCTACAGACTTTTTTTCTTATAACTTTTTTCTTAGAACTGTCATAGCACTTATTGTTGCACTAACGCTTTCTTATTGCACTGTACCTTGATTGTTTCCCTTCTCTGTAAGTCGCTTTGGATAAAAGCATCTGCTAAATGACTAAATGTAAATGTAAATGTTATAAAAGACATCATTTGTCTTTCTTGAAACTCTCGGCTGTGACACTGAGTAGCCACAAGAGTGCAGCAAACACAAAGACATGACCTCACCTCACTATCGTCATGCTCAGTGGATCAAGTCCATTTAACAAATCTAGAATATCACATGACAGACTGGACAAGTGGACACTTGTAAACACAGATCTGAAAAATGATCAGATATTACAAGCAGGAAGTTCATTTTTTTCTAAAACTATATAATGTTAACAAAAAAATATGTTACCACTAGATTTAAGTGGTGTGGTGCAGTTACATTCATGATTTTACTAAAACTATTGAGACCACAAAATGACGAGGAAGACGTTCACTGAGATGATAAATCAATGAGGGGAGTATTGGGTCATTTCTCCATGAGGCTTAATGCAATCAGACATTCATCAGTGTGTAAGAGTTGGCAGCCCTGTAGATGTTATAATGGAAAATAAAAGTAAAGATATTTTAAATTTATTTTAAACACTGTTGTGAAATTACAACAAAATTCATATTAAAAAACTAATAGTGGATCAGCTGGATAATAAATATAAATGAAACATAAATCCAGAAGCCTGAACATCACCTCAATAGTGCCATTAGTACGGTAGTTAACAGTAGTTTAGCTCTGTGCTTTTGGATAGATGAGACGAGCTGATGATCATAATTAGTTAGTACCCAGTTACAGCAGACCACACATGTCTTTGTTTTGTCTTCTTGAATTAATAAATCATGTTTCATCATATTTTATTCAGTCAAGGCACTGAATATAGACTACCTGTTATCAGCAGTGTTGACCTTGTCCATTTAGACTGCCATCTCATATCTTTGGCCTTGTCGGCTCTAATCTCCACTGAATATCAGCATATATCACAGGTCCTCTATATTGGTATGAACGCTGTAACACCTTTTAGATATATTTGTTGAGATCTTGGGCTTCAGCAGACGACATCATCTTCTGTCTGCCTTGAGATGAAAATTATGTTTATGTAAATCCATTTTAATTTGAGGATAATTTGAGGAGATTTGAGGATATTGTAATTAACCACCTGCCGACAAGAAATAGGCTAATGCACAACCATTGTCCTTAATCTGGTCCTCCCTTTTGCAGTCCTATAAGAACACTTACTGATGCACACTTGAAAATGAAATGAATTCTGTATCTTTGATGCCCATCTTCCACGTGGTGCCCCAGTCTCTTCCTGCTCCATTCTCACCCATGCCAAGCAAATTTTCCCCTCGCCCCATGCTGCACCAAACAGCAGCTTCTCTTTCCACTGGGCCACCTAAACTTGATCTTACATATCATTCCCCAAGGGGAAGCCAAGAGTGAGCTGAGGACAATCCCAGGTGACACACAGAGACAAACAGCCATTCACACTCACATTCACACCTCTGGGCTAGAGCCACCAATTAACCTGCATGTCTTTGTCACGCAGACATGAGAACATTCAAGCTCCACAGAAAGGCCTCAGCCGAGGTTTGAATCAAGAACCTTTTTGCTGTGAGCCAACTGTGACGTCCCTAGTGCTAATCATTGATCTATATTACACTGTTAGTCGTTTACAACATAAATGTGCAATGCAACAGCGCTTTGTGACCAAACATTTTGATAAATGTTTTCAGATTCCTCAAACTAAAATAATTCTAATACAATATTTTATTTATTTATTTTTTGTTTGTTTGTTTTGAGGTTTTTTTTCGGACAGCACAGTAGCTGGAAAGCGAGTGATGGGTGACAGAAGGATGATTCCAGGACAGTGCTGCTGATGTTCAGTCAGAGGGTAGCTTGTAATATCTAAGTAGCAGCTGTGGGGAAGAAGGAGCATCTGTATGGGGACAGGTTTTTGGCACTGTTGTCATGTCATAGAACAGAGTCAATATGCATCAATCCAAATAATCCCACCATGCTACGTCTCAGTTTTTCTGTGCCGTGCAAACATTGTACAGATAAATACCATGGTATAGAGAGCTAACCCTAAATTACTAATGTTAGCTAGGCTGCTGGTTAACTCTTGCAAAGACAGTGCAGAGAGAGGATGAGATAGTTTCCCAGAGGCGGCACACCAGCTCCAGACAGCAATACTTACAACTCTCCTGCTATTAGAGCTAACATCACATCTACAGCATATCTTGGTAAACTAGAAAGAAATCTAAATGTCTGTGGAAAAGTGACTTATGGTGACCTGTCAAAAACATCACAAATGTTATCAAATGGGACAAAACAATTAATAATATTAATAATAATCCTAATAGTTAAAAAAGAAATAATAATAATTATGTGAAACATAGCAACACTGTAACCCACCTATCAAGGAGAAACAGGGCAACCTGAGCATACATCTTCAGGCCCTTTAACGCTCCATAATTGTAAAGCCTCTCCGATGTTAACGTGTTCTTCACGCATTCATAACCTTTTCTTCATTTTCAGATCTTGCTTTTCTGACCTTCTTATCTTTGCCAGTCTTCACCATCTCTGCTTCTACGTTAGCATGTGCCAGATCTCCTGATCCCACCATCTCCCCACTCCGTCACGCTCCCCTTGTCCTGTACACCCGCACAAACACCACCTGTTGCTGATTGGTTGAATAGTGTTGTGTGTCTTTGTTTCCCATTTAGAGAGCCAGGGCTGCATAGAAACACTTCTTTTTATTTCAGCACACACAGTGAACGGACAGCTAAATGTGAGGAAATATTCGCTGAATTTGGCAAAAGGTGTACTAGATTAGAATCACATACCAAACCTTAAAAAGAGCTTAAAGAAATATAGAGTGTGCGTATGTGCAGGATATGATCAATGATGAGGTTAACATTTTTTTTTGCAACATGCAAGTGGTTTCACTGCATTACTAGAGTTATTACAGTTTATCAGGAGTTTCAAGGCCATGCAGACTGAACAGTCTGCAATCAGTTATAGATAAGTGTTTGTATACTGCAGCCTAGTGATTATCATTCAGTTTCTTTGCTCTCTTGACTTTTTTAAAATCTTTTCTTTCTTCCTCTGTCTGTCTCTCTGTTGGCCCTCATCCATACCTCTCAAAGTTAACTCCAGGTTAAGACCATATCAGCCTTTGATAGCTGCCAACTCAGAATTGGGTAAACCATTTTCATATGCCTGTCAGATAATATCGGAATATCAACAGGCTAGTGTTTGATATCAATATCTGGTGGTTTTATAAAACCAATAAAGTGTGGGGACGTGTAACTGTTAATTAATATCAACGGAAAATCACCCAGCATGATGATGCACAAATGCTTTTAACTGTCCAGTGTTTGGTTTAAACAAAGCCCACCGTATTTCCATAGTAACCTTGAAGCTGTTCCAGTCATTAGTTTTAGCCACATGGTCAGCTGGTCCACCACTGGACCCAGATTGTTCAGCAGAGAACATAGAATCAGCAGCTCTGCTTTAAATACATGATTGAAGCCTGCTGTGACTGATAAAATATAAATCAAATTAAATCAAATCAAGCAGATATTTTTTAAGCAAAATATAGCTTGAAAACCCCAGAAATATGTCAATATCCAGGGATCTTTTTCTTCAACTGTCCTTTCAGCTGCTGTAGCTTATTGGAAAGAAACAAAGGTTTGACCATACATTTTAGTAATTTTATTTTGTATGTATAAACTATACAACCCTTCAGCTCTAAATAATGCGTGCAAAGCTTTTTCAAGGTCCATGCCCAGTTGGTTTTTGACAAGGGTACAAAGTCCGGACTGCAATATGATTAGCAGATAAGACACTGAAAAGTGTCAAACTAATACAACAGCTCTTCAGTCACCCTAAACCTTGACCTTGACACATTCAGTTCAAGATAATTTGTCACATATAATCATACAGGTTCAATTATAGTGAAACGTGTTTGCTACATTTGTCCAGGACGATAAATATCACTCTTTATCAATATTTATAACAGCAGCTCAATTTATCATCAAGGATGGGAAGAATGCAATTAATATGTACACAAATTGACAGAGTAACACTTACTGTAGTGAATGAAGTGACTTTGACAGACAGAACCATTCATTTGCTTAAAACTACAGTGCATGAACCTCCCTGCTGTCTTGACAATACTAGTGACTCCAGAGTATTATGAAAGACATATCAAAGATTTTTGTTTGAATACACTATAAATTACATAACTAGGTTGACCCGACCACCGTGTCAAATTTCAGCAAGCTATCTAAATAATGTCTCTTTGCCCCTGCTGATGGTGGCTGGGGCAATAAAGCCTAACCGAAGCTAAACTTACCTCTGTTAGCTTAACGTGTTTGATCGCTGTGGCTTCAGGCTCAGATATATCATTCCTCTTTGACCCCATTCACCTCCAGTTTTCATCACACATATCTCTTTGGCCAACAGCCTGCACAGCCCATGTCTGACCTTTCTCAGGTCATCTCTGCCTTCTATTCATGTCTGTATTCGCAGGCATCACAAAACTCTTGTGCACATCCTTACATCTCATCATCCCTTTTTCTACCCTTCCTTCAGCCACTTGCAGCGGCGTATGGCTCCCTTTTCTTTCATAACCGACACAACCGCTCAAGAGCCCCATACAGCAACTCAAGGGGCTCGTCACAGGTTAATCAAGTTGGTGATTTTCCGCCTCCTCCTTCATTTCCAACTGGTGTAAGGTAAACACCCTTACCATTACCTTACAAAACCATCCAGGTAAAAAAAAAAAAAGTTCAATTCCTGGCTTTCTAGTGCTTCCTGAAACTTTCTACACCTGCCACAACCTTCAGTCTGCCCTCACAGGACCTCACACTGTTGACAATTTATTGGCAAAAGAGGCCAAAGGAGATGGCCAATTCAACAATCCTCCTTTGCCAGTGTTCAAGAACAGCCCAATAGGAATAAAATATTATTATCCACAGAGCGACTTGCATATTCATCCAGATTTCTGACATTTCTTCAGTGTTTGCTGGAAAGGAGCTGCAGAAGCAGTCTCACCATCTTTGACTCTCTTTCAGAGCCCTGTGCTGGATCCTGACCAAGATACACACAACCTTAAATATTACATCTTCTCAACAATTCATTCATTTCTCCACCACCCTCCCTCTCTGTGGAGAGAAAACCTCAGGGCCTTGTACCTACAATGACTTTTTAGGCATGACCCTGGACTCATTTTCCTTTCAGGCACAACTCAAAATGTTCTCTAATCGTTTCTGTCCAACCTCTTAACTAAAGGCGTAGCCATCTCTTCTCTCCATGATAGAATCATTCTAGACATTGCATACAAAATGGAAATACGCCTGTGGCAACATTTCCTTTCTTCTTGGAAATGCATCTTCTTTTCTATGATGATTCATGAAGATCAAGAACAACTCCAAGATTCTAGCTGGAGGCCAGGGTGATCCCATCTAAAGTAACTGACGTGCTGACGTACTACGGTACAGTGAGTGTATTCTGTCACTTCCGGTTATCGGTGTTATTGCCACGGTGCTCTCTGCTCTGCTCACCTAAACAGATTTTCAACTTGTTCTGCTTATGCACGAACAGGTCTCTTAACTTTAGTAACCACAATCCGATAGTTTCACCAGTTTCTGTTAGTCACACTAACTAGCCTAGCTATGGCAATGGCTTCTCTCTGCTCTCCTGCTCTCTCCTCTCCTCCTCTCCTCTCCTGCCCGATGTGCCACATGTTTAGCTACTCCTCTTCCTCCTTTAGCGATAAAGGTACTTGTAATAAATGTAGTTTATTTGTTGCTTTGGAGGCGAGGCTCAGTGATTTAGAGGCACGGTACCGCTCCACTGAACAGTCAGTAGCTGCTATAGTTAGCAAGTCCCCTGTAGCCGGTGCGGTACCACCGAAGGTAACTTCAGCTAGCCGTCCTCCGGCAACCCCCGAGCAGCCGGGAGGCTGGGTGACTGTCCGAAAGATGCATAGCTCCAAACTGAAGCCCACGGTACACCACCAACTGCTCCACGTTTCAAACAGATATTCCCTGCTCAGCGACACACCCGCTGAGAGGCCAACTCTGGTCATTGGCAGCTCCATTTTACAAAACGTTATATGTTAGCGACACCGGGGGCCATAGTTAAATGCATCCCGGGGGCCAGAGCGGGCGACATCGAGTCTAATTTAAAACTGCTGGCTAAAGATAAACGTAAATACAGTAAGATTGTTATTCACGTCGGCGGTAATGACACCCGGTTACGCCAATCGGAGGTCACTAAAATTAATGTTTCATCGGTGTGTGCATACGCCAAAACGATGTCGGACGTAGTTTTCTCTGGACCCCTGCCTAATGTGACCACTGATGACATGTATAGCCGCATGTCGTCATTCCACCGCTGGCTGTCGAGGTGGTGTCCAGCAAACGATGTGGGCTTCATAGATAATTGGACACCTTTCTGGGGAAAACCTGGTCTGATTAGGAGAGACGGCATCCATCCCACTTTGGATGGAGCAGCTCTCATATCTAGAAATATGGCCAAGTTTATTAGTCGACCAAAACCATGACAACCCAGAGTTGAGACCAGGAAGCAGAGCTGCAGTCTTACACGCTTCTCTGCGCCTCCATTAGAGCAGCTGCCCACCCAATCCTTTAGTATAGAGACTGTGTCTGTCCCCCGTCCACCTACATTATTTAAAGATAAAACAAACAGAGGAGGAGCTCATCATAAAAACTTAATAAAAATTAAAACAACATCTCCAACAGTCCAAAATAAGATAATTAAGATATTAAGATAATAATGTGGACTCTTGAATATCAGGTCTTTGTCCTCTAAAGCTGTTTTAGTCAATGAATTAATATCTGATTATGATATTGATTTATATTGTCTTACTGAAACCTGGCTGCAGGAGGATGAATATGTTAGCTTAAATGAATCCACTCCTCCCAGTCATTGTAATACTCATATTCCTTGAAGTACTGGTCGAGGTGGTGGAGTTGGAGCCATATTGACTCAAGTCTATTAATAAATCCTAAACCTAAACTAAATTATAATTCATTTGAAAGTCTTGTTCTTAGCCTTACTCACCCAACCTGGAAAACATTACAGCCAATTTTATTTGTTACAGTATATCGAGCTCCAGGTCCTTACTCTGAATTTTTATCTGAATTTGCAGAATTTGCATCAGGCTTGATCCTTAAAACAGATAAAGTAATTATTGTAGGTGATTTTAATATTCACGTGGACAACCACAATGATAGTCTTAGCACTGCGTTTATCTCTCTATTAGATTCCATCAGTGGTGGACAGTAACGAAGTAAATTTACTTAAGTACTGTACTTAAGTACAGTTTTTGAGTATCTGTACTTTACTTGAGTATTATTTTTGGGGGATACTTCTACTTTCACTCCACTACATTTGAAGGACAAATATTGTACTTTTTACTCCACTACATTTCTATTGATGCTCTCGTTACTCGCTACTTTTGAGCTTACGTCAGCCGATGATTTATTTTTTATTTTTTATTTTTTTCAAAATTCTGAGAAAATAAACTGTTTCTGCTGATTCGTGTATGATTCGTCTTAGTCGTATTGCCGTACCTGTACTACGTCATGCCATACAATCCATACAATAGAGGAAGAAACTGGAGAAACACAATGTTTGTTGTGCTTACCGCGAACAAATTATATCACGGCCTACAAAAACTCGTCTTCCAACCTGAAAAAGCACATCGCGGTATGTAGGTACTGACGTTAGCTAGCTTAATGTTTGTTAAATTGCAGATGAATATTTGAAACGTAATTGTATGAGCTTGTAGTATCATAGTTGCCATTTTTAAACGGTTTAAAAACATGGCAACTGTTGCAGTGCAGTTGAATGATTAAGTTGACTTTCTGTTCATGTTTTTTATACAATTCATATCAAAGTCCAAAGTAGGGGTTAGGTGTGTGTGTGTGTGTGAGAGAGAGAGAGAGAGAGAGAGAGAGAGAGAGAGAGAGAGAGAGAGAGAGAGAGAGAGAGAGAGAGCGCTCGTTAGTGAGGTGCGGCTGTCTTTTTTGATGTGGGTTATCTGGCTCATTTTTGGCTGTGATGCATGATATAAGTATGTGTTCAAATGTAACAACAATATGTAGAAATTTAATTTGTTGATGAATGCAGCTGAGTCTGTGTTCTGAGGCTTCTTGCCTTTATTTGTTTATTTTTGAGCTATAAACATGTCTGTAGCAGAATCGCATCAGTGTATTGTATAATGACAATAAAGCTACTTTCCTTTCCTGTATTTCCTGAGATATTTTTTTAATACTTTTACTTAAGTAATTTTTTAAGCAAATACTTTAGTACTTTACTTAAGTAATATTTTGACTAAGCTACTTTTACTTGTATTGGAGTAATATTTGACAAGGAGTATCTGTACTTTTACAGATACTCCTTGTAGTGAAGTTGTGTACTCTGTCCACCTCTGGATTCCATTGGCTTCTGTCAGAGTGTAAATAAACCGACTCATTGTCTGAACCACACTCTTGATCTTGTTCTCTCATATGGCATTGAAATTGATCATCTAATAGTCTTTCCACAGAATCCTCTTCTGTCTGACCAATTTTTAATAACCTTTGAGTTCATATTACTGGACTATAAACCTTTTGGCAGAAACTCCTACAGCAGATGTTTATCTGATAGTGCTGTAGCCAAATTTAAGGAAGTGATTCCTTCAGTATTGAATTCAATGCCATGTCTCAATGTAGCAGAGGACTTGTCTGCTTCCTTTAGCCCCTCACAAATACATCATCTTGTTGATAGTACTACAGGCTCATTACGAACAACTCTAGACTCTACTGCACCCCAGGTTTCTCTTCAGCACTGTAGCCAGGCTAACAGAGAGCCACAGCTCTATTGAGCCATCTATTCCTTTAGGTCTAAGCAGTAATGACTTCATGAGCTTCTTTAATGATAAAATTATAACTATTAGAGACAAAATTCATCACCTCTTGCCCTCAACAGGCACTGATCTGCATTCTTACACAGCAAGTTTGGAAACAGCTGTAAAACCTGATATATATTTAGACTGTTTTTCTCCCATCGACCTTCATCAAATAACTTCAATAATTTCTTCATCTAAGTCGTCAACCTGTCTCTTAGATCCCATCCCAACCAGGCTGCTCAAGGATGTTTTACCTCTAGTTAGCCCTTCTTTATTGGATATGATTAATCTGTCTTTATTATCAGGATATGTACCACAGTCCTTTAAAGTAGCTGTAATTAAACCTCTTCTTTAAAAGCCCACTCTAGATCCAGAGGTTTTAGCCAATTACAGACCGATATCAAATCTTCCCTTTCTCTCTAAGATACTTGAGAAAGCTGTAGCCAATCAGCTGTGTGACTTTCTCCATAAGAACAGTTTATATGAGGATTTTCAGTCAGGATTTAGAGTGCATCATAGCACAGAGACCGCACTAGTCAAAGTTACAAACGACCTCCTAATAACATCAGACAAAGGACTCATCTCTGTACTTGTCCTGTTAGATCTTAGTGCTGCATTTGACACCACTGACCATCAAATTCTTTTACAGAGACTGGAACATCAAATTGGCATCAAAGGAACCGCCCTAAGCTGAAGATGCAGTCACATCTCCCTTTACTGAAAACTCTCTGTCTCTCTCTCTGTCTCTCTCTCTCTCTCTCAGGGTTATGCCTAGTCAGGCACGGTATTGGTTGAAGATGCAGTCACATCTCCCTTTACTGAAACCCCCCCAAGTCACCAGCCACTTCATTAGGTACACCTGTGCAATCTAATGCAATCCAATACAACAGCTCTGCCATAAATTCTTTTTACTTAGCTTATACATTTTCAGTTTTTGTTGACATTGTCAGAAAGGTGATAATTATACTTTGTTTATCATTGAGGTCATCGTGGATGGTGGTGTATTGGAGTGCATTATATTGAGCGGTGTCCTTATACTTTTGTCCAATCTATTAACATACGTTGAGGGGGACAAAATATTAGGAACACTTTTCAATGTATTGCACTCCAGCACCACCCACTACAACCTCAATAATAAACAAAGTATAATTATCACCTTTCTGACAATGTCAACAAAAACTGAAAATGTATGTGTGGTAAAGCTGTTGTATTTCATTGCATTAAATGACACAGGTCTAACTAATGAAGTGCCGGTGAGTGTGTAACTGTGAAACATGCTGGTTCAGTCCACAATATGTGTTGACCACTCTGTTACAACAATTCCAATTACTCACTTGCGAGACATCAGACAAGGCGGGCCATCTGTCCTTGATGTCACTGATGCTCATCTGTAGGCTGACAACATGTCTCCTATGTGCAAAAGTTCTGCAGATCAAGTCCTTGATGACTGTGCTGTCTCTCTTCTTTGATTCGGCGATTAGTTGGTTTCGGTCCAGCTCTTGTTGTTCCTTACTGTCTCCTGCAAGATAGTGTGGGAGAAACACCACTTCTCCTTTCCGTGCTTTCTTTATATTCTTTGCAGCAGACTTGTCATCCGGGTGCTTGTTCTTAAGTGAGTTGCAGGCAACCTCAGGAAATCCAAGGTTTCGGAGCTTCGACCTGTAATTTCCCATCTTGTATTTAAGACTGTACATCCATCCAAGCGAGCCGTTGATGCTTTCTGACTAAAGCCTCTGCCACCTCACCGATCTGAAGGCCCGTGGGGTATGGTGTGTAGCTGTACATGTAGTCAGCTAATTTTTCCATGATTTCAGATCGGACCTGAGTATTGTTCAGCACAGTACCATCTTTGACAAACTCCTCATTGGCATTCCTCAGTACTGTCTCTGTTGCCACAGAGAAAAGTGGAATGATGATTTCATTTGGCCATGATGTCGTCTGAGAGCTTCCACGTGGGGATAGGATAATAGTGTCTTGTGAAGACACTGAATCTGCCGTTGTATCAGTAGCAGAGCTTGAACTGTCATTCATTACATCTGTCTGGTTTTCAGTCAAAGCAGTCAATGTAAGAACTACAGATGGAATAATCACAACTTTGATTGTCCCCTTGTGTTTAATCTGGTTGGTAGAATGGAGAGTGAAGTAAAGTCCTCCAAAAGTCCTCATCCAAGTAATGCAGGGTAAAATCCTCAATGAGTCTCTGAGTCTCTTTTACATTCTCATGTAACTGTTCTACAGTGCTGGGTATTCCTGAGGACAGTGTAAGCTTTTCACTCCGGTGTTCTATAATGACTTTCAGGGCAACCGTATCCATCTGGACAGAAACAGAAAAAAATCAATCTGAAGGAAGGAAGGTGTTAGACATTTAAGAGTCAGACTTATCACCTAACACTGGCAAACAATGTGACGTTTCAATGTCACCATGAGTTTTCCTCCCACAAAATATGCTGTCAAGGGATACGTGTCCCCAAGTTCACTATGCTGTACCAGGGTCATTTTCCCAGAGTGGTCTAACATAAATGCCCTAAAATGTTCATCATACCAGCTGTTAAGCATTTTCACAATGAAACTGACACTGCCATCTACAATAACAATCTGTGAAATCATAACAAAATCAGGTATACCACCAGTTGACCCATAAGGCAAAACCATCCCAGCAGCATATTTCGTTCCATGGAGTATGGCCACATTGGTTAAATTCACAGAGGTTTGTGTTGGATAAACTGCCTTGAAAGACTGCTGTATTCCTGTATCAAGTATGTCTAATGGAAGAGATGATATTTTTGTGACACACACCGCAGGTTTCAAAGCATTTTCTTGTGAACTGTATGCCATCATCATTTGGTGCTTTGAGGCAAGTGACATCAATACATTTCTGAAGCTGTTTGTATGGCTAACAACTCACTTAAAGAAGCTATGTTTTGCCTCAAATTGCATAGTGCAGAAGCTATCCAAAGGACCAAACCCTCTTATCAAATCAGGATAATGCTCCAAAAAATGGTGCTTTGGAATCAATTTTTGATCTGGGAAAACTTCCAACAGCCTGTGACGATGTTCTGATATGCGTGTCTAGGTAGCAAATACTTTCCTCAGTATGAATGGGGGCTACTCTACAAGCTCAGTTATATCTTTTAAAATCATGAGAACGTGCCATGCTGGATCATTCAGTGGTATAGTTGCACCAATAGTGAATGATAATAATCTTAACAATGTCCAGTTTTCACTGGCGTTCCCACCAATACTTTTACGAGAGGCAAAATTTGCTGGGATAGGTTGGGGGTGATCAGTTTTATCAGTAAATTTGTACGGAAATTGTGTGATGGACTTGTCAAGGTGAAGTACTGCTTGTGGATGAACACATTAAGACACAGTGCCAGTTCCAAAGGAATTATGCCTTCAAAAAGGTCATGTAGAAGGTCTGGTGGGTACCTGGTTACAAAATGGAAATGATTAATTTCTCAGTGATGGGACAACCTTTCTTCACACCACAACAGTGTACCAGAGCAGGATTTCTCTTTACAAACATGTAAATCTTAGTTCTCTTTTGTTCTTGATGAAAAAGCTCCTGAATGCACTTCTTTTTGCTGATAGTCAGAACGGTCGCCAATACAAAATCTACAGATATAATGTCCACAAAAGCTTCAAGTCCACTTAAAGAATGCGCACCAAGATTGTCTGCTGAAACGCAAAAAACAGTACCTCTGATATTTTTGCCAACCTGAGGCAAAAAAACTCCTTCCCTCTCCAATGTTGTGAGATCCTTCAAAAGAGGCTCAAGAACAGTTTCATAGCCGATTTTTTAAATATTATTTGCTTTACAAAGGAGAGCTAAATAAATTGATGTTAACTGTGATCTCAGTTCAGGTGGTGCATTGGCTACTTTATGTTTTTTCCGCGAAGTTCCAAGAGGATTGCAGATTTCAAAATCATCTACATACAGTATAAGTGAAATACTGAACTCCTCTAGCATGAAATTCATTTAGCTTGAAATATTTACCATCACGGAAGGATGCCAACTGTGAGTAGTCTGAATGTTTAGTCAGTAACCTGTTTACGATGTCTTCATTTTTCAACAATTGCAGTAAGGATTGAAGAACAGGCACATATTGAAAGCTGCAATTCTCCTCTGGATCCAAAATATACTCTACTGGCTCAATTACACTGAAGTTTTCCTTATAATACTTTACCCTCTTAAATTTAGAAGAAAAGGGACCATCAGGACCCAAGGCTGCAGTAAAAGGATTGGAGTGATAGAGTTTGTCTACCAATTCACTAACAATAGCTTCATCAACAGCACAGCTATTCTTTGTAAAAATATCACTCACTAACTTTGGAATATACTGAGTGGATGATGTGCAGATAAACTGAAGCTGTTCCATCAAGTCATCAACACATTTGCCAGAGACATTATAGATGCTTTCCAATTTTAACAAGAGAGAACCGACATTTTTCACTATTTCACCTGAAGTATCCCTTTCATAACCCAACTCTAAGGTGCTATCCACGTGACCATATGATTCCAACACTGGAAAGTCAATTTCATTCTCAGTAGCAACGGGATGCTTTGCAATCACATCAGTCTTTAAGTCTTTCCATGAATGGGACTTGTGTTTTCTACTTCTGTGTGTTGCATAAGTCCCATATATGTTTGTCTTGAAATCACATCCGTTAAAAGCACATTCAATGATTTCATGTCTTTTCAAGTGGGAATTAATATGCTGAAAATAGTCTTTTGTACTAGGATAAAATGAGTCACAAATTTTACATCTGAAAGATTGCACACCTTCACACTCTTCAGTTTCCTGTGAATTGTGGGATCTAGACAAGTGTGTACGCAGGCCACCCCATGTCTTAAAGGAGCAAGGACAGCTTAAATGAAGACAGGGTACTGAATAGCCACGACCAAAGGTACCGTGCATGACTCGATAATGCTTGAGAAGCTCCCCTTTTGAAGAATCCTCAAATATGCAGAGCTTACATTGCCAGCCCATGAGCCGCCACCTTAAAAAGGATGATAAACAGTGTTACAATACGGAGCAAAAAGCCTGATTTAATACTATTTCCATTCATGTACATAGTTTTTGGACCAATATGTTTTATCATACAGATCTATTAAAATTAAAATACCCTATTTCATTTACACATTGATATAAATTATATCTACAACTATAATGGAAAATATACACTAAAAAGAAGACAAAATGATTTCTTAAAATTATTATTTATTAATTTAGTTCAGGTTTCATGCAATATGGGGAAAAAGAAAGGTCCCTTTTTTCAAAATTTGTTATGTCTTCGTTCACTTTCTCTCCATTAGTAGTGTTAGAATGTGTGTTAAAATTTTTAACATGCTTGACAGAAAAATTCAACCTTTACTTGCTCTAGTGTTCCCCCAAAAATATCACAAAAATCCTGACAGCCGAGAATATTACAGGTATTGTCCCCCTCTCTATTAAATATGAAAGGAGGCCGAAAATCAGCAGTCCTGAAATGTGTGTTTTGTTCCGTCTTTCCACATACAGGCTTCCTTCGCCTTTCAAACGGGGCAGAGCTCCAGAGGAAATTAGTAGGAGAGACACAGCCCGAGGGGGAACCGGTCTGACTCAACACCAGAGGGAACCGTCCACGTCCGCGGCGCACAGCTCCACGGACGTGGACATAAAAAACACAAGTGCGTCGCACCGGACTCTCGCTGCTACTGGTTGTGAGCGCATGTCTACATTGAAAGTAATGGGTTATCAGTACAAGCAGAACAAACCACTAATGAGTTCGGTTCAGTTTCACATGAATGTCAGCCTGTTAGAAAACATTTTATTGCCCCCCTCAGCAGCCCCCCCCTCAGCAGGTGCCTAGTTACAGCTGCAGGACTGGCGCGGATACAGTATGCAAACTGTCTTCAGTCACTCACATTTTTATCCATGGATGCAGCCATCATCCAAGTAATGTTAACCTTCTGTGGACTAAGCCATTTTCAGCTCGTTTTTACTTCTTTAACATTTGGACTTATAAACAATACTTAATGTATATGGAACACCATGTGTTTGGTATCTATAGATTCGGGAGAACCTAGGCTATCATAAGCAGTAAGAAGTATGAGTGAAAAATCTACAATACACTAAAGAATTTCAAAAACGAAAAGTAGATTTGTCATTTTTTTTACTCAGAATCACACCTCAAACAGTACTAGTGAAGAGTTTTTGAATGAAAATATTATTTTTCAATCCCTTTGCCTGACATACATATGCAGTTTTTCAACCAAATATGTGAAGAAGAATAAAATAATGCCCTTTCAATACAAAAGGTCCCATGTGTTTTTGCCTCATTTTCCTCCAGAAAGTTGAGGGGAACCTGTCATTCAATAGAAATAGTATTTATGAAGTTATTCTGTCACTCTGCAGTCACTTTGGGCCCTCTGTCACTCTGCTCTGTGTGCACCCTGCCCCCTGCACTCTGCTCTAGAGGGCTGCATTGGGATTTCTCGCGGGAGCGGGCGGTTTGAACTTTGCTGTGGGCGGGAACGGGCGGCTACAACAAACACTGCGGGAGCCACAGGATGACGGAGTCAACAAATGAAGTGGAAAAAAAGCTAAAACAACACCCTATTCCTGACCAGTGCGTCAAAAGACACGCAGCCCGGGGAAACGAAACAAACAACCCCATGAGTCTTGTTATAAAAATTAGAATTATACTGGGGTCAGATGTTTTTTAATCATAAGATGTCTGTGTGTGTTTCTATTTTTTACATGACTTGTGGACACTTCCCCTTCTGTTTGCATATTTGCTGATGCTGGCAGGGAGAGATAAAGTTCAACTACATGTATAAGTTGAGGAAGTTCAGAACAGAACAAGGGTCGGAGACAGGTCGGGGAGGTGTCCTTTAGACTAAGGGATATTCTGCTGACTTCTGATTAGAGAACAGAAAAAGATGTTATGATGCTATCTGTATCTATGGGGAGGTGTCCAAAATAGCCAATTAGAAAGTGTATAAGAACTAATTGTCAAGGCTCTTCGGGGAGCCTTTTCCTCTGTAACCCCTTTTGTGTGTTGCACTGTTAAACGCTCCTTCTTGTACAAGAATAATAAATTCAACTTAAACTTTGATACTTTGAATCCAGTCTTCATTATTGAAGGGTCATACTTAAAAAATTCCCATAACATTTGGCGCCCAACGTGGGGCCCCAGTATCTGTTCTCCTCTGGAAGCAACGGTACTGGAAAAAAAACCTGCAGGTGCATTGACTAAAAACCACCGCCACGAGGTTCTTAAAACCCCATTTTGGCGAGGGCCAGAACCAGCTGAGAGAGGAGACAGTGACGGGGTCAACTAAAAACAAAAAAGGAGAAGGACCCACGGATTCGGAAAAAAAAACTAAACAAAAACAAGTTGAATTTTGATCACTTATACCTAAGTCAGGGACTTAGAGGGATACTTAAGTCAGGGACTTAAACTAAATAGACCTAAGTCAGGGACTTAGAGGGTGTAGTGGCACTCCGTTAGTTCTTCTTTGTTTACTGTACCACTTCTGGAGTCAGTCGAAAAAACACTCTTATTCCACGCGAGCGACGAGACATGACATCTTCCTTTGTCTTTTAAAATGTTTACTCAAAAACAACAAAGAAATTACAAGGTCTGACGCACGGTCAAAAGACTGTGTTGCTTCCACCATCTGACTAGCAACTTAACGTATACACAGTTACCATAGTTACAACTATATAATAACGTCACATCATAGAATCTAGAGCACAGAAACGTTTTTTAACCGTTTACACATTACTAACTGTATATTTTAAACTAATATACCCTAAACCTATATGAATTATAATGAAATTATAATCATTCATTTTAAACTGTTTTTAACTTAAATTATTATTACTTAACCTGCCCATAATGGCCCTTACAGAGGGGGTGAAAGCTAATGTCTTTGGAATGACAATTGGAAAAATTCAATCCCTCAGGCCTGAGTAATCAAAAAGGCGTCAACGAGAGGTCAGGGACTTCGCCAGTATAGTGTTACTTATAAATCAGGGATTTAAAGGTAATGCTGGGAGTCTAGGACTCAGATAAAGCATGCTTTAGTGTTTGTCTATATATGTACCTCAAATAGATATAAATTGTATACATAGGTTAAAATACCATAAAAGATAGTAATAGCTATTAACAGTGTGTCAGTGAAATAGAAAGACGAAAGTCCACCTGTTTCACTGATTGGACCAGTTGCTCGGGTGAACTCCATACAGACTGGTTGGCTGTTAAGGGGAGAATAAGGGAAGTAAGATAATTTTATTGCATGAGTATATAAAATAGAAAAATAAAAATGGGTAGTTCTCAGAGTCGTAAAAAAAGAACAGTATAGTGGACATGCCAAACGTATGGAAACATTAAATCCTGATAATGTTAAATATCTCAAGAGATGGCAAGAGAAGTGTGACTTTGTAGGAAGATTAGATGTAGAAGAATGTGAAGAGTTAGTGAAAGCTATTTGTGAGAAGGAGAAAAGGAAAGGTAAGTCAAAGAAAGAAGGACTGTTACAGGCTAAGTTGTGGCTGATAGAAGCTAGGGCCAGACAAGCCGGTATTCAGAGAAAGAAAAGAGAAGGAGAAGAGGAAGTTGCTAAAAGACAAGAAAATGCAGGTAAACAGAAAGAAGCTCAACAGAGCAGTGAGAAACAATCTAACATATGTCCTGTCTTGTTTTCTGCCCGAGACCTTCAGGGTGATAACGAGTACGTGCCATATGGGCTCCGTCCGGATCCTCCGCCTCATCCCGCACCTCGACCTCCTCCTCCTCCTGCACCACCAACTGCTCCACCGCCTCCCATCCACTCACCCCACAACCCCTTCCTGAGGGTTAATGTCACTCCACGAAGAGGAAAGATGACTCCACGAGACCTTCAGTCTCCTCCAAAGACACAAAGCGGTACAGTATACAGTCACACCACACACGCAAATGAGCAGTTCATAATCAAACATTCAATTGCTTGGAAAAATGAAGGATTACAGAGAACCATTGATGGAGGAGTGGACAACGATTCGTGCTACAATTGTGGAAAATTCGGACACTACGCGAGAAGCTGCAGAGCCCCAAAGAGGAGATGGAGGAGAGAGGGGGACGGGGAGCGGGAGGAGGCGAAGGAGCGGGACCCAGGCAGGACAGGAAGGAAAAAGATCACACCGCATGACTAACTTCTGAAACAGGTCATGTACACGCACACGCACACACACACAAACATGCACATATACAGATGATGAGGCAGAGACAGATGAAGTTCTATCGCTACAAACAGCTGAAGTTTTACTATCACAGGAAGGAACTAAACCATGGATAGTATTAAAAGTGCAGGGAAAGTCATTAACTTTTTTGTGTGACACTGGAGCCTGTAGAACAGTTGTACGAGGTGACGAAACAGGAACAAAATTTCCCTTGCAACCAAACAGCGGTTTGAGAGTTAGGTCAGCCACAGGGCATGTAACTGTTGAACCTTTGACCAAACCTCTAAAAATAAGTGATCCTAAAACAAAGAAAAGCATTCTAGCCTCAGTGGCGTTATCACAACTGTGTCCCGTTACCTTTTAGGGAGAGATTTGATGACAAAAATTAGGGATAGCAGTGGTACCAGACCAAAATGGTTCTGGTATGAAAGCGTGCCGTGTAAATCTAAAAACAGCAGATAGTGATGACGAGAACAAAATAGAAACGTTCGTGCGTGAAGGACTAACACTAAACTACTGGTACAGTTTAGATTTGATTCAAACAGGACCAAGTAGCATAACTCGAGAATTAATGAAATTAGTAAAAACCCGCATTCCTCATACCAAGATGAAAAATGTTGAAATGCACACACCCAAACAGTTACATTGCACAATGTACTTTCGACACAAGCGCGGACCAGACTGGGACGAAAAGGAAATTGTGCTCGCGCAGTGAGCCTCCAGGAACCAGAAATGAAACTGTTTGGAGGGGATTTCTCCCCGCAAGGTTCCTGTTTAAAGACGTCTGATTCACAGTGGAGGGGCCTGCCTGGATTTATCAGTCTCCAGAGCCCAGAAATGAAATTGGTCAGGGGGGGCCTCACACCACACATTTCTTGTTCAAAGACGATCAATTCACAGTGGAAAGATTTGGGAGGGTTCATCTCAAAAATAAAAAGATCAAACTGTGAATGGAAAGATCTGGGAGGGAAGGTGCTGTTTGCACCCAAATGAACGTGTATAGTACCCATTTGAACTGGGTCACTCAAGCGGTCAAGGCTGTCCACCTTAGTGGGAAAACTAGCCTAGATTCCAGCACCGTTTGATATGTTTTAACTGCCGAAGAAGAGTTAGAACTAAATAACCTGCCTCAAGGATTATGGTTCAAGGGGTCAGCTGATGTGGGACTCATTAAGGGAGTACAACCAGTTAAAATAACTCCAAAAAGCTCCTATAGGCCGTACCAGAGACAGTATCCGCTCAAACCAGAAGCCGAAGAATAAATCGCACCAATAATACAGGACTTATTAAATGCAGGGGTCATTAGGGAAAGCCCAGATGTGACATGCAATAGTCCTTTGTTCCCTGTAAAAAAAGCCGCTCCACCAACAGGATGGAGGATGGTACAAGCAGTAAACAAAGCAGTAATACCACAAGCTCCCCTTGTTCCAGACCCACACACGCTGCTAAACGAACTCAATCCAAAAGCTAAATATTTTACAGTGGTAGATCTAGCTAATGCATTTTTCTCTATACCACTTCACAAGGAAGATCAATTCTGGTTTGCATTTCAGTATAGAGGTAAAAAGTGTACATTCACAAGACTTCCACAAGGATATTGTGAAAGCCCGACTATTTTTTTCAATGGCAATGTCGTCTAATCTAGCACAATTCACTCCCCCGAGAGGGAGTCAGATATTATTGTACGTTGATGATATTTTGCTAGCCTCAGAAAATGAACAGGATTGCAAAATTGATACTATTGCGCTATTAAAATATTTAGCAGAACAGGGCCATAAAGTAAGTAAGAATAAATTGCAATTATGGAAAGAAGTAGTGAAATATCTAGGTTTCAATATCTCCTTTGAAGGTAAACACCTAGATGAAAATAGAAAAACTGCGATATTACATGCACCCAAACCACGGACTAAAAAACAAATGATGTCTTTCTTAGGGATGACTAACTTCTGTAGAGCATGGATTGCAAATTATGCTGAAGTAACACATCCACTCCAAATGCTTATCTATGACCAGCCTATGGCAGCTAATGACGTGATCACATGGACTCCAGAGGGAGAACATGCTTTTGTAAAAATAAAACAATTGCTAGTGAGTTCAGCAATTTTAGCGCTCCCAGATTATAAGAAGCCGTTTATACAAATGTGCGATGCTAGAGGAGGATTTATGACCAGTGTGCTGACTCAACCTTTCGGGGGTAAACTTAGACAGATAGCATACTATTCATCTAAATTAGACCCAATAGCCAGAGCAATGCCACAGTGTTTGCAAGCCGTACAGGCCGCAGCCTTAGCAATACAGAGTTTAGCAACAATCGTCTTATTTCATCCATTGACACTGAAAGTGTCACATGCTGTAGATGTTTTACTAACACAGTCAAAAATAGCTTTCATGTCCCCAGCTCGACATCTCAATTGCATGACTATTCTACTTTCTCAACCTCATCTGACCATTGAAAGGTGTACGACTTTAAACCCAGCAACACTACTGCCAAACGAGACAGAAGGCACCAAACATGATTGTGTAGCTGAAACAACAAAAAAGGCATTGCCGAGAGCAGATCTGACTGATGTTGCATTACAAAACTCAGATGTAGTGATGTTTGTAGATGGGTCATGCAAAAAGAATCCTGATGGGACAAACAGTAGTGGATATGCAGTGGTAACCATAGACAAAGTGTTAAAATCTAGAGCACTCGCACCCCACTTTTCAGCTCAAGCGGCAGAATTGATTGCACTAACTGAACCATGTAAGTTAAGAGCAGGGAAGAGAATAACTGTCTATACTGATAGCGCATATGCTTTTAATACCCTACATGTTTTCGCACAAGTGGAAAAATAGAGGTATGGTTACATCCACAGGAAAATCGATTTTGCATACAAATCTGATTTTAGCCTTATTAAAAGCTGTACAATTGCCACTTCAGATAGCAGTATATAAGTGTGCAGCCCACACAACAGGAACTGACTTGGTTTCACAAGGTAATCGCAAAGCAGATGAGGAAGCGAAAATAGCTGCTACTAGGCAAGAATATGAGGACATGTACACAGCTGAGGAGATCACGCATTGACCATGACATCTTAAAAGACATGCAACAGAGCTCGCCTGAATCAGAAAAACAATCTTGGGCGAACAGGGGGGGCGACATTATCAATGAGTAATGAGTTATGGAAATGACCAAAAAATGTATTTCGGTTTGCAGCAGTGTTGACGCATGGGTTAACCCATACGTCAACAGGGGGGATGTATGAACTAATAAATAAAGTATATACAACATATGGATTCCAAAATTATGCAAAACATTTTTGTGCGTCATGTCTAGTGTGTGGAAAACAGAATGTCCAAGGTAGATTAAGACCAAGACCAGGTAAAATGCCCAATGCTCAATATCCATTTCATACGATATGCATCAATCAATCAATCAAATTTTATTTGTATAGCCCAAAGTCGCAAAATACATTTTGCCTCGGAGGGCTTCACAATCTGTACAGGGAGTGACACCCTCTGTCCTTAGACCCTCGGTTCGAGTGAGGAAAAACTTGCCCACAAAAAACCCTTTTAACAGGGAAAAAAGTGGAAGAAACCTCAGGAAGAGCCACAGAGGAGGGATCCCTCTCCCAGGACGGACAGACGTGCAATAGATGTCACGTGTACAGTCAACAAGTCAACAGAAACATTTTGTGTAATTACAATGAAAAATGACAATGGATTACAATGAATGATAAAATGATTACAGTAGCAGTGGAACCTGTGATAGAGATAGAGAGACACAGATGCACAGCAGCAGCAAATCATTAACTAAGTTACTATAAACTGTAATGGAGATCTGGTAACATTAATGACAGTAATAATATATGTAGTGGACGTCATGCAGGACCACAGCAGCAGTCACGATCCACGAGAACCTGCTGGACGAAAGAGCACAGAAACTCCGGGGAAGAAGTGTAGTTAGTAAGATGCATTAATGTACATGTATGACAGACATGTATGTTTACAGATGGTGGTGGTGATGGTGAGAGAGAGAGGGAGAGAGAGAGAGAGAGAGAGAGAGAGAGAGAGAGAGAGGGTTTTCAGTAAAGGGAGATGTGACTGCATCTTCAACCAATACCATGCCTGGCTAGGCATAACCCTGAAAGGAGGAGTCCCCCGGCAGTATAGTCCTATAGCAGCATAACTAAGGGATGACCTGAGCCAGCCCTAACTATAAGCTCTATCAAAAAGGAAAGTCTTAAGTTTACTCTTAAAAGTGTTGACCGTGTCTGCCTCCCGAACCCAAAATGGTAGTTTGTTCCACAGAAGAGGAGCTTGATAGCTGAAAGCTCTGGCTCCCAATCTACTTTTGGAAACTATAGGAACTACAAGGAACCCAGCATTCTGAGAGCGCAGTGTTCTAGAGGGGTAGTAAGGTACTATGAGCTCTTTTAGATATGATGGTGCCTGACCATGAAGAGCTTTGTATGTAAGGAGAAGAATTTTAAATTCTATTCTAGATTTAACAGGTAGCCAATGCAAGGAAGCCAAAATGGGAGAGATGTGATCTCTGATCTTGGTTCCTGTCAGAACACGTGCAGCAGCATTCTGAATTAGCTGCAAAGTCCTAAGATACTTATTGGAGCAGCCTGATAACAATGAGTTACAATAGTCCAGCCTAGAATGCATGGATTTCATCGAGTCAAGTACTGCTTAGTGATCATAGACTTATACTCAAAATGGATTGAAGTTACTCCAACCACACGAAATGATGCAATAACAGTAGCTAAAGCTCTAGCAACACATATTGCACCAATATTTGGATTTCCAGAAATCATATATAGTGATAATGGACCACATTTCAGAAAAGATGTAATTGCTAAACTGAGTGAACTGTTTTCCATCAAAATGAAATATCATTGTTCTTATCATCCACAATCAGCAGGACTAGTGGAGAGAGCTAATGGTACAATCAAGGCTAAACTCAGGAAAACCATGGAAGAGACAGGGAAAGGATGGGTGACTTGTTTGCCAGCAGTAATGCTAAGTCTTCACATACAACCTAATAATACAGGGCTATCACCTTTTGAGATTTTGTATGGTAGACCTTACAGAGTACCTTTGATTAACTTGAAAGGAGATGACACAGAATTGACAGAAACAATTGTAGATTATATGAGTAAAATGTTGAAAAACAAAGAAACAATGTCTACAGTCCTCTCGCCCACAGAGCCGGTCCTTGACCAAGAGACATCTGTGAAGCCAGGAGATTGGGTATTTACTAAAACACTTAAACGGAAGAATTGAGTTCTCCAAGGTGGGAAGGTCCATTTCAAGTGCTACTTGCAACGCCCACAGCAGTACGCATAGCTGAGAGAACAACGTGGATACACCTGACACATTGCAAACGAGCACCGATACCTACAGATAAGTAATAAACAAAACAACCAAGCAGATGACAGTTATAGAAGAATGTACATTTGTAGAATTAGGACATACACCAACTCCAGCAAGATCGTGATTGCTGTTTTGGTCACTTGTTGATGCTGTTGTATTCCATGTATGAGAGAATTGATATAAAGATTGATTACTACTGCACTAACGAAACAACAATTGTTGTATCAACCTGTCTCCGCAGATGATGGGTTCGAGAGGCATGTGGTGACTGGAGGACAGGTCGTGATTAGATACAGGAATGAGGAGGAGTATGGAGAATATGTTCAGCTCAAGCAAATAGGAGAGTCCATCTACGTGCCCACAAGAAAAGAAGCATCTGCTGAGAATGACACACTTGTTTAGTCTTTATTCCACAGCACAATGAAGAACCTATAGAACATCTGAAAAGAAGTTATAGTGTTCTGATGTAATGTATGCTTAAGAGGAAAAGACTGACAGCAAAATGTATATACATTTAAAGGTTTTATTTTATTTTCGTTTCAGGGACAATACCCGTAGGCAGGGAAAGGTCCCCGTGGCTGGGTCCACTGAGTCGATCAGCCCGGCTGAGGACACTTATTTTTCTTTATTAGATTCATAAATGTATTTATACATTTGCTGTTGTTAGAATCAATATTTACATTGTGAAGTGTGATTAAGTATACTAGTGTGACTGTAACAAATATTAACACAGATTATTGGTCGCCGGGGCAGCGGGGCCGTGTGGAGAATTTTCCTGTCTAGAAAGTAACAGTATGAAACAATAAGAATGTTAGAGAGCTGCCAGACAGGTTTTTCGCTCCCACATCATTCATGATTATTTGAATCAACTAACACTGGTTAATTTTTATTTTTGTGATTACATTTTTGTACCATTAACAATAGTACAAACAGTGGGGAAATGTTATAAAAATTAGAATTATACTGGGGTCAGATGTTTTTAATCATAAGATGTCTGTGTGTGTCTCTATTTTTTACATGACTTGTGGACACTTCCCCTTCTGTTTGCGTATTTGCTGATGCTGGCAGGGAGAGATAAAGTTCCACTATATGTATAAGTTGAGGAAGTTCAGAACAGAACAAGGGTCGGAGACAGGTCGGGGAGGTCTTGAAAATTCCCGTAACAAGTCTCTTTATTAATAGCCTATAAAATGACGTGTTTTCTCCTGCGGGACAGGAGAAGACACAAAATCAATGCATCTCTATTATTGTGCGGGCATAAATTCTCAGAGTTTTGCAGGAGCGGGCGGGAGTGGACATACACATTGCGAGAGCGGGCGGGAGTGTAACACACACGTTGCGGGTGTGGGCGGTAATGGTCAGAAATTCAGCGGGAGCAGGATGAAGAAAACAGTCCCGGGCAGGGCTCTACTCTGTTCTATGCCGACACACCACTCTCTGTTGTTGTTTACACCCATTTTTTGGTGACGTTAGTTGTATAAACTGTGTGTTAGCTGAATGAACCGTGTGTTAGCTGAGCAATTTGGTGGCTAGAAAACTGTTAACGAAGTTAGCTAATTTACAACAGCATGGTGGTGACAGTATAAAAAAAACAAACAATAAAGTTTATGTGCAGGAAGACAGGGTCGCTATTTTATTAAATTTGCTAGCCTCTACTCACCGGCATATGGAGTCCTCCAAGTGATCGGCACCTCATGACCTTCCGCGTAAAAACTTATGGACTGAAATATGTGCCACCAGAAACTGAATTTGAATCATCTATATTTGAATTTGAATTGCTTAACTTGAATAATTGCATTAAAAAACTGAATTTGAATCACATAATTTGAATTTGTATTGTTCAATTTGAATCATTGCATTGAAAAACTGAATCTGAATTGTAATTTGAAATTGAATTTATTAGTTTGGAACTGAATATTCAGTTCTCACAATTCAAATTCAGTTCTTACAATTCAAATTCAGTTCTCACAATTCAAATTCAGTTCTCACAATTCAATTTCAATTTTCTGTGACTAACATCCGGGTACTTGAGGCAGAGGAATCGAGCACAGATACACAGGACGCCTCTTCGGCCAATCAGCACCTACGTTTCTGAGCACGTAACATAGTGGTCATTTGTTGCAACTTGTCACCCCCATGAAACGGAGGAAGAACTGCTTTATGGCGTTATATTTGAGTGTAGTGTTGCCACCCGTCCCGTTTTTCTTTTTTCATCAGCTGTCCCGGGGGAAATAAATCTCTCCCGGGACACAATTTGTTCTGTTTTTAGGGGGAAATGTAAAAACTTTATTTGGTTTCCTTCGTTCTGTAGTCCAGAAAGGTTCCCATGCTTCTGTAGCTATTTAACCGTCTGGGGACGGATTGGGCTAATCCGCCTCGTAAATTTTGTATATATGTGAATATCTCTGAAACGGTTTACGATAGAGAGATGTGTTTTTTGCACTGTTTTCCTGAGATTCCGCTGAAGACGGAGATGTGCGGGTTGTGTCTGTCCGACACTTCCTTGTTGTTCTATGCCACCGCGTAAAAGACCAATCGAAAAATAGATGTTCGGCAGACCGAAAGCGCAGTCAACGAATGGACAAACGTTACTAGGCGGGATATTTTCTTTTTCAACCATTCAATGGATGTATCTATGACGTATTCTAGCCAATCAAAGGACTCTCTGGGGTCCTGGGGGGCGGGACAACAGAGAGAGAGCTGTGTGGGTAGAACAGAGTGCAGGGAGCAGGGAGCACACAGAGCTGTTCTACGCACACAGCTCATAGATACATCCACTGATTGGTTGAAAAAGAAAATATCCCGCCTAGTAACGTTTGTCCATTCGTTGACTGCGCTTTCGGTCTGCCGAAAATCTATTTTTCGATTGGTCTTTTACGCGGTGGCATAGAACAACAAGGAAGTGTCGGACAGACACAAACCGCACATCTCCGTCTTCAGCGGAATCTCAGGAAAACAGTGCAAAAAACACATCTCTCTATCATAAACCGTTTCAGAGATATTCACATATATACAAAATTTACGAGGCGGATTAGCCCAATCCGTCCCCAGACGGTTAAATAGCTACAGAAGCATGGGAACCTTTCTGGACTACAGAACGAAGGAAACCAAATAAAGTTTTTACATTTCCCCCTAAAAACAGAACAAATTGTGTCCCGGGAGAGATTTATTTCCCCCGGGACAGCTGATGAAAAAAGAAAAACGGGACGGGTGGCAACACTACACTCAAATATAACGCCATAAAGCAGTTCTTCCTCCGTTTCATGGGGGTGACAAGTTGCAACAAATGACCACTATGTTACGTGCTCAGAAACGTAGGTGCTGATTGGCCGAAGAGGCGTCCTGTGTATCTGTGCTCGATTGCTCTGCCTCAAGTACCCGGATGTTTGTCACAGAAAATTGAAATTGAATTGTGCAAACTGAATTTGAATTGTGAGAACTGAATTTGAATTGTAAGAACTGAATTTGAATTGTGAGAACTGAATTTGAATTGTAAGAACTGAATTTGAATTGTGAGAACTGAATATTCAGTTCCAAACTAATAAATTCAATTTCAAATTACAATTCAGATTCAGTTTTTCAATGCAATGATTCAAATTGAACAATACAAATTCAAATTATGTGATTCAAATTCAGTTTTTTAATGCAATTATTCAAGTTAAGCAATTCAAATTCAAATATAGATGATTCAAATTCAGTTTCTGGTGGCACATATTTCAGCCCATAAAAACTACTCAATTTCTTAAGTTGTTGTTAGAGATGAAGACTATTGAGTTAGGGTGAGTAATAATTAAAGTTCTTGAAACCGATTGGCATAATTGCACCATACTCAAACATTCTGACTGGTATTTACTGAAAATATTACGGATATCTTAAAATTATAATTTGTTTGTCAAATACTAATTTCTTTTGTGAAATAAACTTAAATAATAGATGTAAATATAAGGCAAAATTAACTGTTGGATTTTTAAGCATTTATTTTGATATGTCCAACTCAAATAATCAGTTTTGTGATTTTTAGAGATTTTATTGAGATAATATACTTTTTTATTATTGTGATATATACTAAGGCCCTGAATGACTTTTTAGAGTGCTGAAGAACATTCAAAACACTTTGTGCACTCATGGAAATACATCTGCCCTTTCTTTGTCAGTTGCTGTGACTCAGACTCCTGCTGGTTCCAATTTACACTACTCAGTGAACTCCCAGTCGTGTCAATGCAGGGCAAAAAAATGTGTTTATGTATGTTGTTTTTCACTCTTTATCATGCTTTAAACCACATGACCAGTGTGTGAGGACCTCTGAACCTCCTCCTGAAAACTATTCTTGTTGTCTTACTAATTGAAAACTACACTAATCAATGACAAAGACAATATTGGAGTGAGTGAACTTTGTTTATTTACTGATTTCTCACTGGAATTTCTTCCACAGGCACTATCTGTCAGTTGTTAGATCCCGAGTTACCCCTGTAGGTGGTACTGGTCCAGCTCTCCGTTTAAAGGGTCCGATCCTCTAGCCCGTGGGTATTATCCTATCGGGTCAAGTCAGAGGACTGTTTAAGCTGGTGGCAAGGAGACGCACCTAGCTTCTAACTGCCTTCATCCGCACGTCTACCCTGCTTACTGTAGTGTGGCACCTGACCGAAGGGCTTTACAATCTGTACAGGGAGTGACACCCTCTGTCCTTAGACCCTCGGTTCAAGTGAGGAAAAACTTGCCCACAAAAACCCCTTTTAACAGGGAAAAAAGGTGGAAGAAACCTCAGGAAGAGCCACAGAGGAGGGATCCCTCTCCCAGGACGGACAGACGTGCAAAAGATGTCAGGTGTACAGAACAAATCAACACAAACATATTGTACAATTACAATGAATGATAAAATGACAATGAATTACAATGAATGATAAAATGATTACAGTAGCAGTGGAACCTGTGATAGAGATAGAGAGACACAGATGCACAGCAGCAGTAAAACATTAACTAACTATAAACTGTAATGGAGATATGGTAGCAATAATGACAGTAATAATATATGTAGTGGACGTCGTGCAGGACCACAGCAGCAGCCACGATCCATGAGAACCTGCTGGACGAGAGAGCACAGAAACTCCGGGGAAGAAGTTTAGTTAGTAACATGCATTAACATGCATTAATGAGACATGTATGTTTACAGATGGTGGTGGTAATGGTGTGTGTGTGTGTGTGTGTGTGTGTGTGTGTGTGTGTGTGTGTGTGAGAGAGAGAGAGAGAAAGAGAGAGAGAGAGAGAGTTTTCAGTAAAGGGAGATGTGACTGCATCTTCAACCAATACCATGCCTGACTAGGCATAAGTGGGCGTTCAGACAGGGACAGGCAAAACGGACGCCGGTGGCGTTTTTCAATTCATTTTCAATGGGGGTCGTGCGTTTCCGCACCGGCAGACCACAACGCAGGCGTCGCCGCAAAAAACGTCGCCGGCGACCGGCAAGAGAAGTTGAGCCAGATTCAACTTTTGGGAAAACGGAGCCCCACGTCACGCTCCGGCCGCCAATCAGACACTCAGATCAGTCAAACCTCCACAGACAGCCTGAAATGTCTCCGAAGCAGAGACCGTCCAGGTGGATTCACGGACTAAACTCTGATAATCTACGTGTGTGTGTGTTCTCACTTTGTTTATTTCATGTACCAGCTTCTAAATCTGAGTCTGACTCGCAATTTACGCCGCAAAATATAATGACACGAAGAAGTTTAATTTGATTTGTGTCCGATGATTAGAGAGAGAGAGAGAGAGAGAGAGAGAGAGAGAGGGCTTTGGTAGAGAGACATAGAGTAACAACACAGAGAGCGAGCGCCGGCCTCGATGAAGCTGTTATTAATCAGCGAAATAAAAAGTTATTTCCTGTATGTTTCACAGCGGTTACATTTGGCAGGTATAGACACGCCCACAGCAACCTACCTCAGCTCCCCTCACCCCCCCACCACCGCACTTCCCCACCACCGGTTGCCGGTTTGCCTGTCCCTGTCTGAACACGCACTAACCCTGAAAGAGACAGACAGAGAGAGAGGAAGAGAGAGAGAGAGAGAGAGAGGGTGGGGGGTGGGGTCCCCCGGCAGTCTAGTCCTATAGCAGCATAACTAAGGGATGACCTGAGCCAGCCCTAACTATAAGCTCTATCAAAAAGGAAAGTGTTAAGTTTACTCTTAAAAGTGTTGACCGCGTCTGCCTCCCGAACCCAAAGTGGTAGTTTGTTCCACAGAAGAGGAGCTTGATAGCTGAAAGCTCTGGCTCCCAATCTACTTTTGGAAACTATAGGAACCACAAGGAACCCAGCATTCTGAGAGCACAGTGTTCTAGAGGGGTAGTAAGGTACTATGAGCTCTTTTAGATATGATGGTGCCTGACCATGAAGAGCTTTGTATGTAAGGAGAAGAATTTTAAATTCTATTCTGGATTTAACAGGTAGCCAGTGCAAGGAAGCCAAAATGGGAGAGATGTGATCTCTGATCTTGATTCCTGTCAGAACACGTGCAGTGGCATTCTGAATTAGTTGCAAAGTCCTCAGAGACTTATTGGAGCAGCTTGATAACAAAGAGTTACAATAGTCCAGCCTAGAAGTAACAAATGCGTGGACTAGTTTTTCTGCATCTACTTGAGATACAATGCGTCTGATTTTGGCGATGTTACGTAAGTGGAAGAATGCAGTCCTCGAAATGTGTTTTATGTGGACATTAAAGGACAAATCCTGATCAAAAACAACTCCAAGATTCTTTACGGTGGAGCTGGAGGCCAGGGTGATCCCATCTAAGGTAACTAAGTCTCTAGAAAGAGAGTTTCTGATGTTTTTGGGTCCAATTACAAGAACTTCAGTTTTGTTTGAATTTAACATCAGAAAATTGTAGGTCATCCAACTTTTTATATCCTTAAGGTATGCTTGGAGTTTAGTTAATTGATGGGAAGGTTTGATATCGGTCTGTAATTGGCTAAAACCTCTGGATCTAGAGTGGGCTTTTTAAGAAGAGGTTTAATTACAGCTACTTTAAAGGACTGTGGTACATATCCTGATAATAAAGACAGATTAATCATATCCAATAAAGAAGGGCTAACTAGAGGTAAAACATCCTTGACCAGCCTGGTTGGGATGGGGTCTAAGAGACAGGTTGACGGCTTAGATGAAGAAATTATTGAAGTTATTTGATGAAGGTCGATGGGAGAAAAACAGTCTAAATATATATCAGGTTTTACAGCTGTTTCCAAACTTGCTGTGTAAGAATGCAGATCAGTGCCTGTTGAGGGCAAGAGGTGATGAATTTTGTCTCTAATAGTTATAATTTTATCATTAAAGAAGCTCATGAAGTCATTACTACTTAGACCTAAAGGAATAGATGGCTCAATGGAGCTGTGGCTCTCTGTTAGCCTGGCTACAGTGCTGAAGAGAAACCTAGGGTTGTTCTTATTTTTCTCTATTAATGAAGAGTAATAGGCTGTTCTGGCATTACAGAGAGCCTTACTGTATGTTTTAAGATTATCTTGCCAGACTAAACGAGATTCTTCCAGTTTAGTTTCTGCTTCATGCAGTTGCGAAGCCAGGTCTTTAACCTCCTCAGTGCGCTGAAACTCCTCTCAGCTTCAGTAGACGATGTTGGAACAACCAACAACAGCCTCACAAGGACCTCCACCTGATCAAAAAGACCTCTGACTTCAGGCAGCATGCCTCTCAGGATGTCTGCAGCTTCTGTGCTTGTTATGTAGGTGTTCTTTGACTTGAACATGGCTAACTGCACATCCAACATCCTCCTGTTAATCTCTCTCCCCTCTGTTCTTTTCTCTTGCAGAGCTGTTTTGACATAATCTACTGCAGCCTGCATGCCTGAAACTGTGATGGTTCGCTTTTGTAATGATTTGTTGAAGCATTCCATTTCCTCAAGAACTTCCAAAGCAAGATGGAGTCCCAGCACTGTGTTCCCTTTCTGGAATCTGTCAGGGAGACCATTTGCCTTAGTAGCTGTTTCGGAGCCACCGGTTGAAGCCATCTCCTCCAAACTGTGCAACACTGCCTCATACTGTTTGAGGACTGAATGGACTGCTGCGACTCGCACAGTCCACCGTGTAGGACACAGTGGCTTCAGTGTGGTAAATGATCCATGTTCAGATGTGGCAATGTTGCAGAAGATGGTCTTGAACGTTCCTGAAAGTCCAAACAGATGCCCCAATTCATGGACCCACTGCAGTGCATCACGGACGACAGATGAGGCTGCACAAGTTGCCTGTGTTATCAAATTAACACAGTGAGGACCACAGTGTACGAACAGTGCCAGTGGTTGTGCTTGTGTAAGGCCTGTGCACCAGCATATTTTCCGGACATATTTGCTGCTCCATCATATGTCTGTCCCCGGAGCCCATCGAGAGACAAATTGAGACGAAGCAGCACATCTTTGGCTACATTTGTTAGGTTTTGTCCAGTTGTGAGCGACACTTCATAAAAAAGCAACAAATACTTCATGAGGAATTAGGTTGTGGTCAACATAGCGAAGACAGATTGATTCCTGTTCAGTCCCAGTAATGTCCTGTGTTCCATCAATAATGATGGAGTATTGCAACTGTGGTTGTGATCTGATTTCAGTGGCTATATCTCTGACAATGTAGTTTGCCATTATGCTCAACATCTCATTTTGGATTTGGGGGCTTGTGTAATCATGACAACGTGAATTAAGCCACTCGAACAGCATGGAGTCATCATCTGATCTCAACCTGAGTAACTGAGAAAGATTTCCTTCCTGAGATTCATTGCCTCTGAGAGCCAGGCCTTGTCTGCCTAGGAATTGCACACAGCTCATGATCTTCAGCCTTTTGCTGTGATGCTGCCAATGCACTAGATAGCTGAGAATTAATTGGATTTGCTTTTTGACAGTGTGTAGTAACTTCAAGCTTATGAGACTTGCTTTTTGTATGATCTGTAAATTTCTCCACAGCCTTTTTCCAATTTCTGAACCCAGCAGAGACAAATGCTGAATCAGTGTTTTTTGCCAGTGAAGACTTGTCAAGTTGAAATGCTTTTACACAGTAAAAGCACAGGACTCCATTCACACTATGACTGTAATGAATCCAAGGAAATTCTTTAAACCATTTCTCTTGGAAATGTAGGGTTCTGTTTGCAAGTTTTTGAACTGCTATTTCTTTTGGATTGGGCTGATATGGCTCAGTTATCTGATCTGGCCCTGCTCTTCCATCTTGTGCTCCTTTACTGCCTGAGCATCCACTGACCCCTGGCTGCTGCTGATCCGGTTAAGATAAACATAACAAAAGGTGGAATATCTATGAGCAACTTATAATTTAATTAATTACAATAATGACAAAAAATATTGCCAAATAAACTAGTTTATGTCACTCCTTCCCTACTGTGAGTTCCTGACCCAGCTCATGAACTCACTGCTTAGTTGCTACTATTTCTTACCAATAAAATAATACATTTACACATTTACACAGACTTCTTAGTACACAGGCCTCAATATAAAACTGTACCTGGCCAGTTTGCTTCTTTTATCTGACAAAATATATAGATGCATGGTGTTTGAACTTTGAAAGCTCTGATACAGATTATCATCACCCTAACATTTATCACAATGCTTAATCTCATGACTAACATGTTTATTCTTTCAACCTCACCTGTGAGCCTCCAGCCTCTCCTCCTCTACCTCCTCCAGCCTCTTCTCCTCTACCTCCTCCAGCCTCTTCTCCTCTACCTCCTCCAGCCTCTTCTCCTCTACCTCCTCCAGCCTCTCCTCCTCTACCTCCTCCAGCCTCTTCTCCTCCATCTCCTCCAGCCTCTCCTCCTCTATCTCCTCCAGCCTCTTCTCCTCCATCTCCTCCAGCCTCTCCTGCTCTCCCTCCTCCAGCCTCTTCTCCTCCATCTCCTCCAGCCTCTCCTGCACTCCCTCCTTCAGCCTCTCCTGCTCTCCCTCCTCCAGCCTCTTCTCCTCCATCTCCTCCAGCCTCTCCTGCTCTCCCTCCAGCCTCTTCTCCTCCATCTCCTTCAGCCTCTCCTGCTCTCCCTCCTCCAGCCTCTTCTCCTCCATCTCCTCCAGCTTCTCCTCCTCTACCTCCTCCAGCCTCTTCTCCTCCATCTCCTCCAGCCTCTCCTGCTCTCCCTCCTCCAGCCTCTCCTGTCCTGTCCTGACACCCTCTGTCCTTAGACCCTCGGTTCGAGTGAGGAAAAACTTGCCCACAAAAAACCCTTTTAACAGGGAAAAAGTGGAAGAAACCTCAGGAAGAGCCACAGATCAGTTGGTTTCCTGCCAAAACTACGTATATGTCTGACAGCTTTAGCAGATGAGTGTATGTGAGTGAGACGACAAATTTTCCTACGTTTCTATGTATAAATTATTTCTGTAGAGTGAAATTTGTGGCCTCGGGAGCAGTTTACAAATTTATTTTTTGACGAATTTTTCTCTCCCTCTCCACTCTAGCTAGTCACGCACTCTAGCCTCTCCATAAGGTAACATTGGGGGAAATTTTTGGCGTGTTTTTGCCGAATAATTCGAAAACCATTTGGCGAAACGCTTAGAAAATAGCCTGCGTGTCTCGGCCGAGCCGGTCATTTTGATACCTTTTTTGTGTATGTGCAACCAAAACTGTGGGAGGGATAGCGAGCCCAAAAAATGGCATAAGAAAAACAAGAAGCGCATGGAATAGTAGGCTATATAGTGTGCTCTTTCAGGCACACTCAATGAAACCTGCTCTGATATTACAATCCTTCTAGCTGATGTGACCATGGCAGAACAAACGCCCAACTTACAGTGGCAGATTAACAGGGACTCCTGGGCAACTAGCAGACCGGTGTGCAAGTCCTGGTGCTGTTTACAACCTGATGAACAAGATCAAGAGTGTGGTTCAGACAATGAGTCGGTTTATTTACACTCTGACAGAAGCCAGTTGAGTCTAATAGAAAGATAAACGCAGTACTAAGACTATCATTGTGGTTGTCCACGTGAATATTAAAATCACCTACAATAATTACTTTATCTGTTTTAAGGATCAAGCCTGATGCAAATTCTGCAAATTCAGATAAAAATTCAGAGTAAGGACCTGGAGCTCGATATACTGTAACAAATAAAATTGGCTGTAATGTTTTCCAGGTTGGGTGAGTAAGGCTAAGAACAAGACTTTCAAATGAATTATTATTTAGTTTAGGTTTAGGATTTATTAATAGACTTGAGTCAAATATGGCTCCAACTCCACCACCTCAACCGGTACTTCGAGGAATATGAGTATTACAATGACTGGGAGGAGTGGATTCATTTAAACTAACATATTCATCCTCCTGCAGCCAGGTTTCAGTAAGACAGAATAAATCTTACTGAATAATAAAGTTGTTTATCCTTTGCTATCACTGACGATGGAAAGTCCCCTGTTTCCCACTCTGAGGCCTGTTGCTGGAAAGTCCTTTACTCTCCACCTTTCGGGCCTGATGATGGAAAGCCCTCTATTTTCTACTTTAGGGTTTAACGAGTGTCTCATTTTAACATCCTGCTGTTTTTAGCGAATCAGGGATCTCAACTTACTTGACACAGTGTTGTCCATATATGAGCTAAAAGAGTACCATCCATTGAACATGCTCATGTTTTTGGTGAACGGTAAACTGAATGTATTCATTTGCAACTAATGAACAAGAACTTGAGCAATGAACGCTCACATCTTTTGACTTATTAAGTTATAACCATGGCAACCTCTGGGGACTGAAGCCATTGCAAAAGTGCTAAAAACTATAATTGCTTGAGCGGCTGCTTGAGACAGAAGTGAGTCAACCTACCCCACAGCAGAAATAAACAGTTTACAGCCTGGTACAGATAATGGTTTTGGTCTCTATAGCTTTCTCCGTTCATGACAACTGTGAGGGGGGTTCATTTTTTTAACTCACCCATTCAAATGATAATAAGTCTTAAAGCTATGCATAATTATCAGCATGACTGATTGATTGACATTGCCGTTACAGATGGCTTATTCGAACATCCAGGCGTCATTCAGCCTGCTTTAGGTCCACAGATGATCCAACATGGCAGCTGCCACATATTTTTGGGCACTTCAGAAACCTACGTGTGACATCACTCAGGCTCTGTCCATTCTATATACTGTCATTGGTTATAACTCTATAACTCTCTCCTGGTTAAAACAAAAAAGAAGCACACAAGGAAACAAGGACACTGGAACAATTTTTTGGGTTGGGGTCAGTCAGAATGCACACAAATACACATAACTTTATGTCTGTGGTAATAGCAAAATTGTTATATTGTAGCCAAATAATAACACTTATAGCCAATAAAGTTTTTAGTAGTTTATAGCCGTTTCATTCATATTTTCGACTCCATCTCTGCTCCTTCTGTAATTTCATTTTATTATTCCTGCTTGACCTCTGACATTATAGACAGATACTCTACACCTAAAAGAGAGGGAGGAGGTGACCAGTCACTAATAATCAATATAGACAACTTGTTGACAAATTTGGGACAATGTAACCACCAGTCAGATAGTTAGTTTCAGTTCAATGCCGTACAGGGAAGATCGCTGAAGAGAGGAGAAAACAAGATAGTGGAAACATTGAGTGAATGATGATCATAAGATATCACTGACAAAGGGTAAGATCACAAGCCAAATGCCACAAAGTTCTTCAAACCAAGTCAATAGTGTGAATTGTGTAATGTTTGTGGACTAGTGTCTGTGCTGAAATAAAAGCACAGCGTTCAGAAATTTTCCTATGTGCAGACATAGCCTAACCTTTTGTGGAGTGGCTTCTTAGCATCCTAATTACATGTAACATGTGACTTTAATGTGTAATAACGTAAATAGGTGAAGAGCAGGTGAAGTGAAAAGTGAGTTCTGTGAGGTTGTGCTTAGACACAGCATTGCTTTGATGTAAGATGATAGAACTCACGAGTTCATCACAAGATCCAAGATGGCGCCGTGGATGGTTGCCTCTGTACTGCGCTCTCTTTTTGTGTATTTCTTGTGTTTTTTGCTCTCCCCCTCTGGTCACATACACCAGAGAAGAACTTATAAACATTAGACTAACCACCAGTAGAGTTTTTTCACTGGTTTTCATTTAACCAGGAAGTTTTTCAGAACTACTTGTTGGAGAAGCAGCAGCTCTCTATGGATTTTTCCAGAGACGCCGGGGGAAGCAAGCCGGTGTGCTCGTCAGACTGAGGCAGTGGGGGGTTTGCACTGCGCTCCCATCTATCCACCAGACAAATGATCTCTGGCTAACAAAGCTGCTGCTCCTCAACACAACTAATATGGACTTAAACAGATCTGCTGCCTTGTGCTTCACCAAAACCTGGCTTGGTGGGCACATCCCGGACATTTCACTTCACCTGCCGGGATTTGACCTCCACCGAGCGGACCGCGTAAGGAGCTGCTGACACAATTCTACTCCATCATTCAGTCTGTTCTCTGCTCTTCAATCACTGTTTGGTTTGGATCGGCTACCAAACAGGTCAAGAACAAAATGCTACAAACCCCATTATCGGTGCCAGCCTGCCCTCCAGTCAGGAAACATCTCTGCAGACCTGTTACAGCCGCTGCCGTCTTGCCCCCAATATATATTTGTGTGTAGTGTCCCATTATGAAAATGCAGGTGTGCGGTTGCCAGTTCCCGGTTGGTCCCAACTGGAGGAGGCAGGGTCACCATCGGCAGCACGTCGCTGGGCTGTGCAGGGTTGGGATCATTCCCCACTCCGCCAATCAGAAGGCTCACCTGTCAGCATCCCGGTTATTTAAACTGGGAGCGCCTAAGTTTCGGGGCGGCTTGTCTTTGTGTATGGTGTTTGTAAGCTCGCCTCGTGTTGGATAATTTGTAAATGTTAACAGTTAACTCGCTTGTGGAGGTTTGTGGTGTTTGTTTCTGGGACTGGGCAAGCGATTAGTTTAGATAGCACTGATTGTACACGTAGACGATTTTTGTTATATTCACTAGTTCAGGGGTGCTGTTTTTGATGTGTTTTTTCGTTACCGACAAGTATTAGAGTTAGATAGTGAGGTTTTTGTTTCTTGTTTTGTTTCACCTAGAAAGTATAGGCTCTGTTTAGAGTTCTCTTTTTGTTATATTTATTTGTTCTTTTAAACAGCATCCGCTCGCCCTTTGTTCCCTTTTAGCTCACCTCCTTTTGATAAGAACAATCTGACTTTTCATTTAATAAATACCTTTGTTTATTAACCTTAACACCTGGTTCTATGTTACTTCCATATACCCCTTGAGCTGGTCGTAACAAGACCCATCACACCCTGGACACAAACTGTTAAAACTTCTCCCCTCTGGGAGGTGCTACAGAACTCTATATGCCAAAACAACCCGACATAAAAACATTTTTAAATTAGAAATTATTTATGTAAATATCATCAATTATTATTATCATTACAGTGCATACTGTATATACAGAATATACCTCTATACCTATACCTCATGTCTATAAGTCAACCTACTGTACAGTCTATATTTATTTTATTATCCCTGCACTATGCTCTATTGCACCATTTCTTTGCACACTCTATTCACTGTAAAAATCATTGGATAGATAGATAGATAGATAGATAGATAGATAGATAGATAGATAGATAGATAGATAGATAGATATCTGTACCAAACTACATGCAAAACTAGATTGAACTTCAGTTTAATAATTATTTCAAAGTCACCTCATGAGTCATGAAAATGAAAAAACCAACAGAAGTAACTGTATTTAATTTTAATAAACTCAAAATATTGAAGTTGTCTTTCTGGATAAACTAGATTTAGACTAACTGGCAAACCCAACAAGTCTGAACAGGCCACACTTGCCGCACACCATGCAATACTAATGTTTAATCCCGCTCTCACCTGCACTCATACACACACACACACACACACACACACACACACAGAAGCACATAAGGGACCTTGAATCTATTTACTATCCAAGAATCATTATCACAGCACAGTCCTTCAGGTAACTCTGTCCATGAACTCTAGTCAAGGCCGTCACACACACTCACGCACACACACAACATGCATAGAATCCTGTTTCCTAGATAAATCCCAGTGAGATAACAGGCTTGATCATTTTATAATTTATTATTTTGTATTTATTTCAACTAAAATTTCCTCAAATACTAAAAAAATAATCTCAATATGAATTCTGTGGAATCATGTTGTAAATTTGAACAGATGATTTTGTTGATGTGAAATGATCAGAATTTTTCAAGAGAAATATTTTAAATACTGATCAGATCTTGTAATTCTATCTCCAGGTTTGAAAATGATTAATCTGCACAAGAACAAGTAGAAATTCTTTTGCTGCTGCTTAAAAGAATCATCCCCCCTTTCCTCATTTCAAAAATATGTGCAGAAATTTAAAGAACATTATTGTAGATAGGTTAATAAATGCTCACAAACAAAAAAAAAAGAAAATGAAAAAAAAGAAAGAAAATGTTTCCTGTGGCTGACTCTATGACATCATAACATTCTCCTGACACCTCCCTGCTGACCAAGCAGGTATAAAAACCAGCCTTGCTGCCTGTCATCACACTGCTCACACTGGTTGCTCACATGCATTTAAAAGTGACAGGCACTGTCACGTTGAAGTAGGCAGTAACTGGTTAATCACGGTCATTCAGGGTGATCTGTGTGGAACATTAGTGAGTTAGTGAGCCTGTTGCTGTGTTGGATCTCCCTCTCCTCCTCCTCATCATCATCACCATGATTATAAGCATTGCTCTGATCTGGGCAGTAGTGGTGGGATTCTGCTGCCTTCTGTGGCTTGCTGTGGGGATACGACGCAGGTAAGGCATTTCTCTTTCTACTTTAAGTTCCTGTATTTTACTCACACAGTGTGTCTAGTACATCCAGCATTAATAAGAATCTCCTGACCCACACTGAGTTTAGCTAAACGCCTACTGATCAACACCAACGTATTTTTTTCCAGGCAAACAACAACACTGTGCATGACTCATGTGGCCATGTAAAGACATAAGTATGCAGTGTGTTCTAATCAAATTTGTTTTGGTATGCTGTCAAACCTATTTTAGGTTTATTCATATTCAGAATGAAGATGTACCTGGGCACTCTGGTGGCCGAGAGGTTCATGATCAGCTACAATTTCTCCCCTCATTTTCTTATGAACTGTCACCATCTAATGAAGCAAAAGAAAGAAAAAGAAGAAAAGAAAAAAAAACACAGCAAAGTTAAGAAAAAAAGGCATGCATTGTTCCATAAAACTGACCCCGTCACATATATAGAAGATAAACTTGGACATTCCATCAGTGGGAACTTGTTAGCGTGCATTCAGACAATATCAGGGATTTGGCAACTCGTAGCAGGGTTGTCCGGTGGTGGTGGTGGTGGGGTGTGGTGGGGGGGGTTGGACACAAATCAAATTAAACTTTAATTAAACTGTCATTATATTTTGCGGCGTAAATTGCGAGTCAGACTCAGATTTAGAAGCTGGTACATGAAATAAACAAAGTGAGAACACACACACAGGTAGATCATCAGAGTTTAGTCCGTGAATCCACCTGGATAGTCTCTGCTACAGAGACATTTCAGGCTGTCTGTGGAAGTTTGACTGATCTGAGTGTCTGATTGGCTTGCGGAGCATGACGTGGGGCTCCGTTTTCCCCAAAGTTGGATTTGGATCAACTTCTCTCCCGCAGATGCGATGCGGTGCGGTTTTTTGCGGCAACGCCTCTGTGCGGACTGCCGCTGCGGAAACGCACGACCCCCACTGAAATGAACTGAAAGACCTCCATTTTTGCCGCAGGGCCTGATCCTGTCTGAACCCCCACTTAGTAATGAATATCTTTCTTTCTCTTTCTTGTCAATGCCCACAGGCACCCTGGTGAGCCTGCAGTTGAGAATGGCTTCATCCCCTATCTGGGTTGTGCTCTGCAGTTTGGGGCCAACCCTCTCCTGTTCCTCCGCACCCGGCAGAAGAAGTATGGGCATATTTTCACCTGTAAGATCGCAGGCCAGTACATCCACTTCCTGTGTGACCCCTTCTCTTACCATTCAGTCATCAGACAGGGGAGACACTTGGATTGGAGGAAGTTCCACTTTGCGACATCAGTCAAGGTCAGTTCATGTTATTTGATATTTTATTATTCATTTCATATTCTGTCAGGATATTTTTCTCCTTTCATAGAGTACTTTTTCATGTTATCTATGAGTGCTTCAATGGTCCTAAACGTCTTCTTCCTTTCCTCAACAGGCATTCGGCCATGACAGCTTTGACCCTCGCCATGGCCACACCACAGAGAACCTCCACCAAACATTTCTGAAGACACTGCAGGGTGAGGCTCTACCCTCCCTGATAGAGACCATGATGGGCCACCTCCAGGACGTCATGCTGCGGTCAGACACACTCAGCCCCAGCAAAAACCACTGGGAGGTGGATGGCATCTTTGCTTTCTGTTACAAGGTCAGTAGTAAATGGACTGTACATATACAGTGCCTTACTACTCTCCCAACCACTCAAGGCGTTTTTACACTACACATCACATTCACACACGGATGGCCAAGCCATTAGAATAAATTGAGGCTCAGTATCTTGACCAAGGACACTTCAACATGCAGATTGGAGAAGCAGGGGATTGAACTGCTGATCTTCTAACAGGTTTCTTCTGTCCTGCTGTCCTACAGGTGATGTTTGAGTCGGGCTACCTGACTCTGTTTGGTAAAGAACTTGGTGAAGATAAGTGTCAGGCTCGCCAGGCTGCTCAGAAAGCCTTGGTGCTCAATGCTTTGGAGAACTTCAAAGAGTTTGACAAGATCTTCCCAGCATTGGTAGCAGGCCTGCCCATCCATGTCTTCAAGAGTGCCTACAGTGCCAGAGAGGTAAGTGTGATTTTTCCATGGCTATCACTTGTGGAAATGACCAAATAAATATAGATACACGTGTATATGACTGTCTTTTCATTTCAAACATATAGAATCTAGCAAAGACCATGCATGCTGAAAAACTGTCCAAGAGGGAGAATGTTTCTGATCTAATCTCCATGAGGATGATCCTGAATGATTCCTTATCTACCTTTAATGACCTGAGCAAGGCCAGGACCCATGTTGCTCTGCTCTGGGCTTCACAAGCTAACACCCTACCTGCTACCTTCTGGAGTCTCTTTTATATGATCAGGTATACTCATAGTTCTATATTCTGTTTCATAGTGCACAATAGTACATCTAAACAGTGCCAGTAACATAACTAACAGGCTTCTGTATCCTTTCTAAGGAGTCCAGATGCCATGAAAGCAGCTCGTGAGGAAGTGCACAAAGTTTTGGAAGATTCAGGTCTGACTGTTGACCCCAACAACTCCACACTGAAACTCACCAGGGAGCAGCTGGACAACATGCCTGTTCTAGGTATGATTTCTATAGAAAAAAGCAATTTGCATGACAACTAATATTAAACTGTTAAACTAATGTTAAATTACATTTTACAAAAAAAAAGTCAGCCTTTGCCTACATGGCATACAACAAACCCCTATGGTCTTTGTATAGAATTTGGATGTCTTATCCTTTTAAATGAAGTAAAGAAATGTTTTCAACCTATTTCTGTGTATCTTTCTTTCTGCTTTATATTTATAGACAGCATCGTAAAAGAAGCCATGCGTCTTTCCAGTGCCTCTATGAATGTGCGTGTTGCCAAGGAGGACTTCCTGCTTCACCTCGACAACCACGAAGCTTACCGTATAAGAAAAGATGATGTTATTGCCCTATATCCGCCTATGCTGCACTATGATCCAGAAATCTACGAAGATCCCTATGTGAGACTTCTTTATAATTACTGCTGAATAAATGTGAAAATTCTTTTCTTCAGGAAATTACAATAATTTGTGTTGACAAACTGAAAACTCATCTTTCTCTCTCCTCTTCACACCACAGGAATATAAGTTTGACCGCTTTCTGGATGAGCAGGGTCAGGAGAAAAACACTTTCCAGCGCAGTGGCCGGCGGTTGCGTTACTTCTACATGCCCTTTGGCTCCGGGGTTACAAAATGCCCTGGCAGATTTTTTGCTGTGTATGAGATCAAGCAGTTTCTGACTCTGGTGCTATCATATTTTGACATGGAACTTTTGGACCCTGCTATCAAAGTCCCTCCTCTTGATCAGTCCCGTGCTGGTTTGGGAATCCTTCAGCCTACCTATGATGTGGACTTCAGGTACAAGCTGAAAACAAACCCCTAGGCTCTGTCTGTTAGGGGAGTACAGTGATTGAAGTACAGATTGTACATAGTGTATATTTAGAGAGTATATGTAAATAGATTGAATTATATATTTTGTTGCTTTAATTTGCTGCTGAATAACATGTATTCTAAACATACTTTAAATATAACTATTGGAATTTTCAGTGAGTCCAGTAATATTGAGCCAAACACTTCCAGTCTCTGTTTGATCTCAGAGTAAAGTTTTGAAGTAGTAGCATCTTTAATCCCTGATAAACAGGCAATATGAATTTATTTTATTCAGCATGTGTTGTTTTCATGTTTTGCCTATTCACTAAAAATCTTGTAGAGTTACATTACTGTTTTTATTTTTAATTTTCTCTACTTCTCTACTTGGAAGTTTTTGATTTGTTACCGATATGTAGATCTTTTCTACACTTTACAATAAAAGAAAGTGTAATACTCCTTCTCAACATTTACACAACTCCCTTTATTTCTCAACAGTAGTACTAAAGTAGCAAAAATGTCCTTATATTTAAAAAAAAATCATTATGTGCACGAGCTCAGTGTCCTTAGTGGTGACTACTGCACTGATTACAAACAAAATCAAATCTTTGATAATTTCTATTTAAAAATGAAACAGTACCATATTCTATTATTAATGCCTGGTCAGATAGGATGTCAATCTAAAAATGGAACATTACACACAAGTACAAGCCAGTACACTGCAGTGAAACATTTATCTATCTGTTAGCCCTCTCATACTGTGAGGTGAAATTGCTGAGGAAAGGATGACCAAACGTTTTTTTTTAATCAATGAATGAACTACTGCAATCAGAATCTTTTAGTGAGTTCCCTTTGTAGTAGAAGATAGAGCTTCCATCAACCTTGGAGTTTGCTCTGTCTGGCTTTCTCTCTCTCCAACACTGCTATCATTTCAGATGTGTCTGATTGTTGGCCAATGCTGACCTTTATACTGTATGCCAGTGTACATCTACCCTCTCAGCGTCATTATTGCTGCTGCTTGACATGCTGCTTATCAATGAGATAAGTTGTATTTTGTTTCATGATATTTGCATTTGCATAATTAAAAAAGCGAGGTCAGAACATCACTGTAAACATGCACATCTGTTTTACTTTTATTCCTTGTCAATCTGAAAGTTTTGCGCTGTAGGAAAGTGCAACCCACATGCTTGTGTTGACTTGTGCATGATGTACAAATGTATAATAAATCAATATGTTTGTAGGCCTGTCTGTGCACAATGTTCTCACGTCTGCATCTGCTAAACTTTGCAAATACAACAGTAAAACGTTCTCTTCCAAGAACTTCAGCATACATTAGAGCTCTCTCTATGTACAGTATGTACAGTGCTAGTCCAAAGTTTGGACACACTTTGTCATTCATTCATTTTTGTTACTTTCTACAGTGTAGATTATCAGTGACGACATAACACATATGCAAACAACAAAGTGTAACCAAAGCAAAATATGTTTTGTTTGATTCTTTTGCTTTGATGACAGCTTCCAACAGGTGCCAGCCTGGATGGGTTAAATGCGGAAAAGTAATTTCACGTTCAACGTGATCAATAAAGTATCTAAAATAAAATAAAATAAATTTAAAAAAAATAAAAAAACTTGCCATGACATGCAAGGTGCCAACTGCTCATCAACTTGCTACATGGATCAATATATTTGCAATGTTTTTCTTCATGCAAGACATCAAATGTAAAAAGAAAAAGAAAACAGTATAATATCCCAGAACAGTAAGATATTTATGATCGATATGTTATTTGTTATTATTTGTATGGTTTCTTCATTTTTAACTTTGTTTACTGACACTAATTGTGGTTATTGGTCCATGTAACTTATAATGTGTGCTGCATCAAATAATAATCCTAAAAAATGAAAAAAACACAAAGCAGATTTCGTTATGTTTCATAATAATGATTAATTTGTTCACTTAAATAGATAAAATGCATTTGTTTAGCAAATGCATTGTCAAAAGTGCTTTACAATCAAGCTCTTATTCACAAAGCTGACAGTGAACTACCACTAGTTAATATGAAGGCTAATCTAACAATATTTAGCCATTATTAGGCCATTAGAGCTGAACTGAAGTCAGTTATTATGTAACCTCCAATAACCCCATCAGCCAGCAGTCCTGACACAAACATTTTCACAGTGGACAGGAATTAGAGTTATGTCACACTAAAGTAATGAGGTGATACGTGTTTCTGATAACAGTGACACAGTTGTCAAGTTAAGGCCAGCTGCTCAAACACGTGTGCATGCCTGGTCTACACAGTGACAGTCACTGTGAAGCCATTTATTAGACTTGGTTTAATGTTACAATGGTGGTCAGGCTGAAGTTAGGGCAGATTTAGGACTTTACTTATAGCAGTTATAGTGAACATTAAGGCGAACCTCCAGAAAATTAATGTAAGACAATAAAAGTATAATGATAGTATAATGCACAATATATAGAATAGTGTAATGAGAATGTACTTGAAGGAACACAGTGCAATTTCAGTCTTAATATGTATAGATTTATTTATATGTATAGATTTCAATGAGTATACTGTTCCATCTTACACTTCTATGTTATACTCTGAATAAATGTTGTAAATCTGAATTTTACAAGGCATTAGAACTCATTATAGTACCAAAGGTACTAGAAGTTATTTTGCCGTTTGCTTCACTCACCATGAAAACTACACCTGAAAGAAACCACAAAACACTCATGACACTCAAAACATGCTCATTATCCTCTGACAACTTCTGGTAAGCAGAGACCTTGGTTTATCTGTGTCAAAGCTTCATCATCTTTAGCTCATGTTTACTCTTTAGTTCATACTTCACCACAGGTTATTATGATCATATTTACACCTTTTCACACAGGAACAATTAGCTGTAGTTACACCTTTGTGCTGCTAACAGGAAACAAAAGCCTGGAACCTTTATGCATGGTAGACATAAATACTGATAACATAATAGACCCTGACCTGAGGTAACTTTACGAGAGGTTACTGCAGGTGAAACCATGAGAATATGAGTCAGCAAGAAAATGACCTTTTTTTTGAATAGATATGTATACTGTATGTGTGTGTAGATATTATTATTATGACACTGCTGCTATTTATATGTGTGACGTGGTGGCTGAGACCACAACCTGATTTCATCTGACTCACTTGTTTTAAAGCATGTACATGAAACAGCAAGGCTTTCATGGGTGTTGTCATTATGTTGTATGTTGTAACCTTTGTCTCATGTCCCAGGACACGTGTGTATGTATTTGAGACAGGTGGACATACAACTGTAAATGGCCCTTCTTCCCTGTCACATCTGTATAAACAGCGTGGGAGAACAAACATGTTATTGAGAAATGTCTGGATGAACTGGAAAAGACCCCACAGGTGACCCTGAGCCTGAGTGCTTGACGGGTTCCTACTGGTCAAATGCAGAAGAAACTCAACAAAAGCTTTTTTACATCCATTTTACGAATCAAATCAAATCAAATCAAATTTTATTTGTATAGCCCAAAGTCGCAAAATACATTTTGCCTCGGAGGGCTTCACAATCTGTACAGGGAGTGACACCCTCTGTCCTTAGACCCTCGGTTCGAGTGAGGAAAAACTTGCCCACAAAAAACCCTTTTAACAGGGAAAAAAGTGGAAGAAACCTCAGGAAGAGCCACAGAGGAGGGATCCCTCTCCCAGGACGGACAGACGTGCAATAGATGTCACGTGTACAGTCAACAAGTCAACAGAAACATTTTGTGTAATGACAATGAAAAATGACAATGGATTACAATGAATGATAAAATGATTACAGTAGCAGTGGAACCTGTGATAGAGATAGAGAGACACAGATGCACAGCAGCAGCAAATCATTAACTAAGTTACTATAAACTGTAATGGAGATCTGGTAACATTAATGACAGTAATAATATGATGATATTAAACAGCATTCTGTGAGTTCACACTGTCCTCAATCAAACCAAACGTTCATGTGTCACAGGCAAAAGATCTTGCCTTTTCTCATCCTCACTCTAATGTGCATGCATCAGCCCTCATGATAGTACGGGATTCTTATAAAAAAAAATATGCTGGTAAGCAGAGATAACTGTTGTTGTTTGGGGGACTGACGTGACAAGTAAACCCTGCAAGACTTTATTCCTCTTGCTCTCCACACGTGATCCTCGGAAAGACCCTGGTCCACTCTCACCATGACTTACCTCTTCTCCATGTGGAGCCATGTTCACATACATGTTCACTATATGTTGTTTTTGGCAGGAGGAGGTGTTCATTTTGTTTGCAGAGGTCTTCATGACGCCACAAACTGAACAGTAAGTTGGACTTTGAGTGACAGGATGCACAGGGGAGGGGTGATGTGCAGCGTGTGCACAAACAGTGAATGACACTGTGTTAGAGACTCCTGGCTGTGGTTGTGTCAGGCCTGGTCAATTCTTGCAAGTACCATTAGAAGCACAAGTACGAACCAGAGAAAACTGAACATTTATATATATATAAACTGTGAATATAGTGACAGGTTTTAGCAAATATACCAAAAAGCTGTTTTCATGAAAGTTACCTCCTGTATCTTCAACTAGAAATACACACTCTGTTCTTAGTCATGAGTACACCTTCAGAAGACGTCTCTCTGCTTTCAGAAAGACAGACATGGTCCAAGTTTAAAGTAAATGTAAGTGTGAGTGTATGAACAAGTGAGGCAACACATGCTGACGTTGCCTCACTTCTACTGATGGTAGACTTAATCTCCGCTTCACACTCCGAACAGAAGGTGGCGCTGCCGCGCTGGACCTGGTTCTCAGCCGCCATTGTTACCCAAAAGGAAGAAGAGGAAGTACTTCCAGTGTGTGTGATACAAGTCATTGGACAGGTCAGGGTCGATGAGAGCCTAAATATGTATTCTGTACATATTCTGCGTAGATTACGGCCCTTTGTCGCTTCTCAGACGTTCACTAACATCCACACCGCGCGACATTATGTGACGTTCAGCGTGTCTTGTTCCGGAGCGGTGAGTGGGAACCAGCTGACGTTACGAGCTTTCAGAAGGACTCTTCTTAACGTGAACACGGTATGTGACTCTGAACGGACACTTGTGTCATCTTAACGGATACACAGAGGTCAGCTGGACATGTTCACACGAACAATGTAAACATCACTAGATGAGATTAGGATTCACTGGACCGTCGGAAAGGCGGTAGTGCCGTCCCACAACTCCTTGCGGCAGCACTGTGCGTTCATTCACTAGCAGACAAAAAAACATCAGTCGATTTAGATCAGAAAACACCAATTTGAATTAAAATTGTGATGCAGACTGATGGTAAGTTCTGTGTTGTTGACTGTGGAGCTGCTTTGACACACAGTAATAACGTTAGCTGTGATAGACGTCCAGCATCCCTGCACATCATCATGGAAGTTACTTGATTATTAATCATCCATCTTTTGCCTTAACTTGCTGTGGAGGCCTTAAACAGCTCCCTCAGCAGCAGGCTGATACTCCCACCATGTAAGAAGGAGATCTACCACAGGTCCTTCATTACAACAGACTCTCAACACCAACATGACTTCATGACTTTTTCTATATATTTCTTACTTGTGAATAGTTTATTATCAACCTTCTGTATATTAGCTACTGAGAAGTATCTCAGATGCATGTTTTGTAGTCCATCTTCTGAACTTTGTAGTTTTACCACAGATCACGTTAATAACATCCACCGTCACATGATGACGTAGTCTAGTGTAAGTGCAGTTGGATTCTCTGATATCGCAGATGTCTTTTTTAAGTTGTCATGAATTCTCCTTCACATCTTTACTTGATCTCATGACGTTTTCCATAGAGGTCAAGGAAAAGTGGTTAGGATAGGACAAAAAGGAAGGATGTAATTCTTTGTTTTTTTTTTGGGCCTTACCAAACTTTATTTTGACAGAGACAGCTTGAAGAGTGACAGGAATGTGGGGAGAGAGAGACGGGGAATGACATGCGGGAAAGAGCCACAGGTCTGATTCGAACCCTGGGCTGAGCCTTCGCACATGGGCCGGCTGCTTTATCAACTGAGCTAAATGACACCCCAGGATGTAATTTTTTTGACTATTGGACTGTACCCAGAGAGGCAGAGACCATGTCCTGCTGGAAGAAGATTAAAATACTGTAGAAATTAAAATGAGGATTGAAATCTGCCCATATGTCATCAGAGAATAAACTGTTAAGGATTCCTCAATTCTTTCTGTGGTTTCTGTGCTTTTGTTCAAGCTGCTGTAAAAGTATCTCCGTTTCCATCATGCTCTGTCTTATGAGCACATCTGTTGTCACAGGTTGGCTTCTTGTTTTGCTGCTCCAAAACAACCAGGCTGGAATCCCCATGTGATCACACAGCTTCTTTATAATGCATGGAACATGAACTGCTTTATTAGATCCAGCCATGGTGTACTTCTGTAGACTGTGCAGGAGACACAGACTGAAGACAGGAACATCTGCAAGACCATTTTCATTTTTATTTCTTGTTTTTGAACTTTAAAGATTCCGTAACAAAAGAAGAAATGTAGATTTCTGTTTGTCAGATGGACATAGATGTTTTTCCTTCCAGTTTACACAGAATATTTGAAACAAAACTGCATATAATGCAGTCCAGTACAGCGCCAACACTCACTGGACGTCAATGCTATTTTTGTACATTGTGATAATAATAATTATCTCAATTCAAAGATCGTTCAAAGTGAGAGCAGTTGTCAAGTGACCTAGAAGGTGAAAAAAAGCAATGAATCAGAGTAAGGGGAGAAGTACTGAATGAATAAACACAGCAACACATCGGCGGTGGCTGTACAGTCCATTTACCATCTAGACTTTTATCAGCGTACTTAAACTCAGCTTTGTGTTTTTCTGGTCTTATCTTGAGTAGGTGCAGTCTCGCTGTCCATCCACCCATCGGCTCTCCACAGTGACACACTCCGAGGACGGGAACCTCATTTACACTGGCAACATGGACCGTGTTGTTCGAGGTGGGTTTCTTTCAACCTAACAGGATTTTTTATTCAGATGTGATGTTACACCTGATCACCTGATCACCATCATTATTTCATACTAGTTGTTATTAAATGGTAAATGGACTGTACTTATATAGCGCCTTTCTAGTCTTCCGACCACTCAAAGCACTTTACAGGACAGGCCGATGCTACAACCAGGCTACTGCAATACTACTCCTTCACCATGAAGAGGTATATTTATATTTGGGCTATGACAGCTTTATGAACCTCACATTTTACTTGTATATAAGATATTTTGGGGGCTTTTTTTTTAGCTCCATTTGACAGATACAGCTGAAGACTGACAGGAAGTGAGGAGAGAGAATGACATGGGGCCACAGGGAATTGAACCCTGGGCTGCTGCAGCAAGGACTGAGCCAGTCAACATGGGGCACACACACCAGCTGAGCTAACCAGAACCCCTTAATGTCTTTCTTCATCATCACTGATGTGAAAATGTCAAATTTCCACACAGCCGAAGTGTGTTCAAACCCTTGAACCCAGCAGAGTCATGCTTCTGACTGCATGGTCAGTCAAAGAGTCAATGACACCAGCGTCACTGTAATTCATCCCACTTCTTTCATCATCACACAGAGCCTTTTCAGGTTTTGCAGGTTTAATTATGTGATGAGATTATTATGAGATTCGATTGTGAAAATTAATATTCGACTGTGGAAAAAAACACATCAGCGGCTGCTTTGCGTGTGGGCGCACTGCATGACGGGTCAGGGACCGGTCACAGGAGTTGCACTTGCACAGCGTCACTCACTGCTGAAAGTGAGACGAGACAAAAACCATGGCAGATGCAGATGGCAGAGAGAAAAATGACATGGCAGAAGGTTCAGAGCCCAACTCTGCAGCAGAGAGTGGTTTGAACTCCAAGCAACCTAAAAAGCCCGGTTGGAAATACTTCGGATTTTGGTCAGTAGACGGCAAAAATGCGGAGCCTCGAGATAAAGTTGTATACTAAAACTTCAATTAATGTTAATATAATATTTGCTTCAATCACTGAATGAAGCCTACCTATATTAGGGACAAGAGTCAGGACTTTTAATTGCTTGCACAAGTCTTGCTCAGCACTCACTCAGCAAAGATGGAAACATGGTATCAAATTGTTTATTTAAATCAGTATGCGCATAGAGAGAGGTGGGGCGAGCGGGAGAGAGGTCTACAGTCTTAAAAGTTTCACGGTATAGGCCATTAGTTCATTTACTTATTTTGTAATGTGTAGGTATGTTTTCAAAGACATGTTAAAACTGAAATAAAAATACCTATACAAGTAGTTATGTCTTGTATTAGTTTGTCCTCCTGTTATTGACATAATGCGCAAATATAGATATTCGAATGGTTCAAACCTATGTGTTTTTTTTAGAGCAAATATTCAAACGTCATTTTGGAGCAATTTTGACAGCCCTACTTTCTAGTCTTCTGACCACTCAAAGCGCTTTACAGTACATATCTCATTCACCCATTCACACACATTCATACACTGATGGCATTGGCTGCCATGCAAGGTGCCAACTGCTCATCAGTTTGAGGAGCTAACCATTAATACACATTCACACACCGATGGTTCAGCCTTCAGGAGCAATTTGGGGTTCAGTATCTTGCCCAAGGACACTTCGACATGCAGACTGGAGGAGCTGGGGATCGAACCGTATCTGATTAGTGGACGACCCGCTCTTCCTCCGAGCCACAGCCGCCCCATATCATACCATATCCACACCATATCATGTAGTTACCATGTTGCACTGTGAACACAGGAAATCCAACACTGATTTATAGTGACTATAAATCAGGAGCCTGTAGTGGAGCCACTGTACACTGTGACACTAATCTAATTCTGTAAATTTGAACTAGTACACTCTAACAAACAGTGACATTCATGTCCAGTTGCGGTATCTGCTGCACGTTTACGGAAATTTTATTGTACAGTAGTGATGCAACAACCTGCTGATGGAATTTCTGAACATACTTGGATAAAACAGATGTATGCCTGTTGATAGCAATGTAAGGAAGAATGTACTGACCACTGACTGTCAGTGTTTTCTGAATCTTCTCTGTTGTCAGGGATAAAGCTGTTCTCTTACAGCACCACTGGGGCCAGCCTCTTCGTCATGCCCTACATCCTCATGAAGACCGGACTTGGACTCCAGAGTTTTGCCATGCAGGCTGCTTTCTGTGGATTCATCAGCTTCTTCACCTTCCTCACCCCCATCCTCCTCCACCTCATCACCATGGGCTATGTGAGCCGCTTGTATCACAACCCAGACAAAGACACCTACACTGCTGTCACATACAGTTTCTTCCTCAGTGAAAAAAGGAGAGTGTTCCACCAGAAGCAAGTCAAGATCCCAGCTGTCAGCAAGGTGTTCACCACCTTCTATGCCGACCACATGGGGCTCTTGGTAAACCCAGACCTGTTCCCCATCCCGCACGACTACAACCACCTCATGGGTTACGATAAGCCCTTCAGGTTCGACACAGACAGGCCTGATGAGAGCTAAAGGACTGACTTCAAACATATTTCATGTGGGTGCAACATCCACAGACTACTTGGCAACCAAAATAATTTCTCAACTTGACTTCCAGATGTTTTTTGTCTTATTATACGTCATGTTAATAAATTCTAACTTCATTATCATTAGCAAAAGAGTTGATTTCTGACTTTGAGGATGTAGCTTGTTCAGTGAAATCAAAGATGGTTCCAACATGAGTCCTGAGCTCCATCAGAGCTGTCCGGACAGTTTTAATTTTAGGTTTCAAGTCTATCAGTATTCCCAATGAAATGTGTCCATCATTAAAATTAATAACATTTGGCAGCTGATGGTTTGAATGACAAAACATCTTTTTTGTACTCAGTGCCTTTAATGGCCCTCTTCAGCGACAGCAGCCAGTGTGGAGCTAATGATGTTTTAATGTTCATCCATATCATTTTAGAGTTCATTAAGTTAGTTTGATCAAATTGGGTAATTCTTGTAGTGTGTGTATGTGTTATTAATAGTGGTGCTGTAGTTATTTCACATGCATCCTTTGAGGCAGCTCTGGCAGCCAGTGCTGTTCTGTACACCCCACAATGAGTATTTCAACCCACCATCACACTCGCAATATCAGTTTTCAACCCAAACCATAGCTACACCACGGCCTGATAGTACATATTGTGTTGTTGCTGTGATGCATTCTGCAAAGCTGTGCATGATGGTCAAGGCTCCCCTTTCTGCTGAAGTCAGGTATGCCATCAGCATTTTTATCAACTATTACCCTGACCTATCTGCTGTTTGAACACCTTGCAGGCTGTATGAGGTTTATTAGGGCAGGATAGAGTTGGTTGAGTGTTTGTATTTGCCATATGCACACAAACATGCTTATCACATTATCACTGCAACACTCTGGTTAAGCAGCCTCAAAGCTTTGGCGTTGCTATGGCTACCTTTGTCATTTAATTCTTCTTCATTATTGTGCACGTATTAGCTTACAGACATCGCATAACATCTGCCCATCTTGATCACCGAGATCAAAAACAAGACTATGAGACAATAGCTAATTAATATGCACACTCACCACTAACTGGCCAGGGCGTCTACATGTGCTTATTGACAGCCTGGATGTAAATTACTGAACATTATGGTAGACCATGTCCCGTGTCCGTGAAAATAACGGATGGCCTTTAGATTTTTTTTTACATTGTTAAAAAAAAAATGCCACCTCTGGTCGCACATAACATATCCATAGAAAACAGACAAGGCCAGTTTAAGAAATCATTTTGTAATTAATAAATGAAAATTTTTCAAATAATAAAAACAAACAACAAATCATGTTACAAACAGAAAAATCAATCCAGCCTTTAAGAAGTGATCAGGATGTACAGCAGATAAACAAAGTGGTGAAACATTAACGTTGGGTTTACATCCCAAAAGATGGTCACTAATATTCCAGATGTGAGTTGTATCTAATCTGACAACATAAAAAACTGAAAATGTCGAGACTGAATTTTAAAAAGAAAACAGTAATCCAGAATGTGACCTGACCTTGTGTTACTCTCTCTTTTATATTCAAGCGTTGTCCAAATTGAAGATTGAAGTTATAGTTTGTGACTCCATTGGTTGGAAACACAGGTCTGAATTTACAGTACCATGAGTACATTTGTCTTCAGTAAGAAGAACCTCCACTCAATGAGTAAAGGTTTTGTTTTGGAATTTAGTCTTCGATTTATCTCTTCTAGATATCTCATACAGGCCATGTTCACTTACACCTAAACTGATTTTCACACACGTTGAGGTTTCTTGAACATTCAAACAAAACACAGCATATAAAAAGGCAGAGGTAAAAGCACCAACAATGGCACTACAAGCTTAATCCATCATTTCAGGACGTCACCTCATTGGTGCAGCAGGGTGCCACTTAGAGGGCTACAGTAGAAGAAGAGAATGACACCAGCAGAATACAGGATGTCCAGTGTTACGGAGTCCATTGTCTTTCTGCAGTCTCATGTTTGTTTAGTGTAAGGACCCTAGGATCATCGGGTATGTGATATACTGCATGGTCAGGAGATCAGGACTGTTTGTCTCTCACAGATAAAGAGTGACAGGACTGGCTGCTGATGCAGTGGACGAGATCATCACTTCTGACTTGATTTATCCAGAATTCTGTGAAGCTCTGGTGACATGAGGAAAGGTTTTTCTGAACTACCATCATTCCGCTCCAAGTCATCACCTAGTAGACCGACAGATGAATGGATGGATCAAGGCAAAGCATGGCAGGAAAAGCAAGTATGGATTGATGACGGGTAGGTGGATTATATTAAATTTATGGATACATGGGTGGATGAATGGGTATGATGGAGATAGACATATATAACATATACTACTGGATATCTAATGATAGTCATTTTTAAATGCTCTACACTTAATTAGCTCAATACTCTGTATATTAGAAATAATAACCCTTCTTACTAAGTTAACCTTTTTTCTCCTTATTTCCTTGATGTGCAGTAGTTTAACTTAAACACAAATGATTTAAAGCACAATAACATTGTGTCTGTTTTTAGTTCAGAGCACTTCATTCTAAAATGAAACACATTGTACTTACAGAAGCAGAGGAAGAGTGTATCAACACATATGGCATAGATGCTGAAGAAACCATCAGCAATAAGGTAGGCACCTATCACCACCGTCTGACATGAAAAACACAAAACCAATAAGACAGTTGTTTTGAATGATTTTTAGTTTTGGGTTAATATGAAACATAAAATGGAGCCCAAACAGTCAGTGCCGCTCTCAGCAAGGTCTAGGTCAAGGTCCAGTTCATTGATTCCTGGTATATAATAATATTATCCTGTGGGTCCAGAGCCTTTTCTTATAATATAAGCATATTATGCATATTATGCATATTATGCGGACTATGCCACCAGGGGGCCCCCAAGCTGCAAGTTCAGCTTCAATATATTAAGCTTAAGCGTAGAAGTGCTTCACACAACAAATGAGCTAGTTTGTAATAATAATAAAATTATAATAAAATAAAAAGATGAAAAAAAATATATTTATTTTTTGAGTAGCAAAGCCAGGCCTGCTTTATCTTTTTTTGTTTGTTTTTTTGAGGATGGAAATGTGATCACACAGATCATGATCACAAAATAGTGTGATCATGTTGTACAGTTACATATTGTTCCTTTTCAACTACAACATAACTATTATTCTTATTGTTGGTTTGTTTTCATTGTTTGCACTTTAGAATAGATGCTGGTTCAAGATAATTTAGCTTTAGCTGATTTCTGTTGATCTTGTGCAGTGGCCTCAAACGTCAGATTGTGCTTCTACATACCACAATCACAGAAACAGATCCAAAATGGTGCTGAAGGGTTAGGGTTACAGTGTCACATGTAAATGTTTCTTGCTACCTTAAACATCAGTGTTATTCTCACTAGTTTTTATTGTTTGCACATTAATATGGAGGCTGCTCCATTGTATTTTTATTCATTTAAGTAAGTGAAGTTATTTCTTTTTTACTGTTCTGGATTGGTGGGGAGAGTTTTCATGTCACCTTGTTTTCAAAGTTTACATTAAACATTTTTCAGGAACATGCTGCATCTGTTGCATTTATGAATGTACTCCAGCCTGTTTTCCTCTTAAAATGTAACAGACTGTTGAAGGTTATAAACAGCTAGAAGGTAGATGATATGCAGATTAATTGGGCGTTCAGACAGGGACAGGCAAAACGTTTTTCAATTCATTTCAGTGGGGGTCGTGCATTTCCGCGCCGGCAGCCCGCAACGCAGGGGTTGCCGCAAAAAGCGTCGCCGGCGACCGGCAAGAGAAGTTGAGCCAGATTCAACTTTTGGGAAAACGGAGCCCCACGTCACGCTCCGGCCGCCAATCAGACACTCAGATCGGTCAAAGCTCCACAGACAGCCTGAAATGTCTCTGAAGCAGAGACTATCCAGGTGGATTCACGGACTAAACTCTGATCATCTACCTGTGTGTGTGTTCTCACTTTGTTTATTTCATGTACCAGCTTCTAAATCTGAGTTCGACTCGCAATTTACGCCGCAAAATATAATGACACGAAGAAGTTTAATTTGATTTGTGTCTGATGATTAGAGAGAGAGAGAGAGAGAGAGAGAGAGAGAGAGAGAGAGAGAGGGCTTTGGTAGAGAGACATAGAGTAACAACACAGAGAGCGAGCGCCGGCCTCGATAAAGCTGTCATTAATCAGAGAAATAAAAAGTTATTTCCTGATTGTTTCACAGCGGTTACATTCAGCAGGTATAGACACGCCCACAGCAACCCACCTCAGCTCCCCTCACCCCCCCACCACCGCACTTCCCCACCACCGGTTGCCGGTTTCCCTGTCCCTGTCTGAATGCGCACTAAGGGTGTCTAACATCTGGACAGTGGTAGCTATGACTCTAGACTCTGACCAGTAGGGGGGCCCAGTAGTAGTTGAGATTAGGCACTTCCTCCTGGATAATAGGGATCTTCCTAGTGAAGAAGAAGAATGCAACAACACCTGAAACACACACAAACACACAAAGTGACACACTGTCTTGCTGTCTTTATTCTCTGATGTCTGTACTCTGTCTCTCTGTCTCTGTCTCTCTCTCTGTCTCTCTCTCTCTCTCTCTCTCTCTCTCTCTCTATATCTATATATATATATATATATATATATATATATATATATATATTCTTCAGAAACATAAAATTATTTTCAAATATAAGCTGCAGGTTAAACATCAGAATTACAATCTTGTACACATACAATTTGACTCTGGTTTCACATTGCTCTTGATGTACATACACACATAGACATGAATACAGCTAAAAACAAAAACACAAAACAAAAACACAAAGAGTACGCGAGAGTGTAGTTCATTGAAAAGTGTAATGTGTAACATAAACATGACAGTGGTTTGATAAATCCACAGCACTCTGCTGTCACTGCCTTGCATTGTCTCTTACCAACACCTCCCGCTATCAGCACTTTGCCCAGAAACAACAGAAAATCTGTTACTCTGTCCAGAACTGCAACCCTGTAGATACACAGTGAGCAAGTTAAGCACTGCCACTCATCCAACACAGGTCATTTCAAAACAGAGTACCAGTGTGCTGCTTACAGTCACGGCCAAGCTAACTGAATATGCTGTTCTGCAGAAGAAGTGTGTGTTCACAGGGTTTTCTTTATCATAAACAGCCTCTCTTTGCTCACAAAGATTAATCCTCACACAGAGAATCAGTGGACTGAACTGAGCCTTACCTGACCACATTCCTCATCAGTAAGAAGAAGGCTTCTCTGGCTGAAGTACAGAAGTTCTTACCATAGATCGCCACCTGGTGGAGAAGAGACAAAACGCAGCTATCACCACAACACAAGCTTGTTGTTGACAACATCAGCAGTGGATAGCTAGTAATTATACTACTCATGTTAAAAAAGCACTACTTTGACCAACTTACCATGATATACGCATTACGGTTCATGTAGCGTATTAATTTATCCAAACACCAAAAACAGCATTTCAGACAGTGAGTTATGAACCTGGACAGGCTGTTGTCAGCACCTACATTGATAAAGGCACATCAGTATAGTGATAATGCAGTTGTGTATATATATAAACATACACACACACACACACACACACACATATCAGTGAACCTTTTAGTTTCTGCTCCAGGTATTCCAGTATGATCCGAATCAGTTGGACAGTTGAAAGAATCAGAGCTCCAAATGCCAAAGACCCTGTGTGATATCTGAAGACAGGCTCAGTACATTAGACTGTTATGTATTACCTGATATTATTAACTGTGGATGAAAGATGAAGCAGCTATTTGAAAAATGATGACCTCCACCAGGTTTGGTCTTGTGAGGTGTGTCCTGACCTGATAGCCCTGTTGAATGATGAAAAGAGTGGACATGGTGGAATATCCTGAGGCTTCCTCTTGGCCCAGTAGTAGCTAGCAAACGTCCCAGCCAGGGTGCACTGCTCCAGGGCCAAGCTGAAGTTGACCAGCCAGAGGAAGACCAGTAGGTTGGACAACTGTAGCAGGAAGAGGTTGCGATGGTAAGATGTCTCCCCACCATAAAAGGCAAACAGACACTGAGACCCATGACAAGGCGCTAATGTGGAGATGTTGGTTTGGTTGAAGGTCTGACAGAGACATAAAGGGGAGAACAGAGGTTAATAAGACTACATAAATGTTAATAATAGTGTCATGAACATGTATAGTAAGGAATCTGCGTTAGCACATGGTTGACGCAATCATTCCCGCTTTAGATTTGGTACCACCACAACAGAAAGTTAATTGTTTATAAGTGCATAATAAAGTATGTAGAAATCTAAGATAGAGTTAGTCAGAAAGCCTAAAAAAATAAATGCTTTCTTTTGCATGCTTATACGTATGTTGTACTTACAATAACAATCAATAACAATAAATGTGTTTATTATAGTATTATTAACACTTATATAGTCTTAGTAAAATATGTTAATGTTAATAAGCATCTAGTGATGCCTAATTCAAAGCTTAAAAACTGTCCAGTTTTCAGCTACATTGCCAGTCAGTGTCAACTCTGCTGACTGATCAATAGTATTCATCTTTTAACTGTTATGTATTAGCAAAAGTACCCCACTCATTTTTCTAATTTTTTTGTAGCAAATACATGCAATAAAATCATCAATCATCAGAGAACGAGTTCCTTAAACAGTAAAGACTGGAGCGTCCTGTTCAGGCATTACATAAAACAATGGATCACTCCTAAATATCATGTATGACAGAAAGATTAAAGACAATATACTGTACCTCAGGTTTACAAGTAATGTTGGCATAGGGACAGCTTACATCAGGAGACATCACTTTGTAGATGGCTTCACCTGAGGATGCTAGGTAACTGGTTTGACAGTGCTGGTTAAAGACTCATCTAACAAACTGGTTAGAAAGCTAAAGAAATGGAAAACCACCCTTTTCACGAGCATGACTTCTTCAAATAAAGCTCTGAATGTTAACTGAAACATAGCATCAAATCTAAGTTTGTTTCTCTTTCCATTCTTTTGTTGTGCTTCCTTGTGCTTGTGACCACTGTGAAGGATACACTGCAGTAATCACCCAGTAAGAGATGCAAACAGTCAGCAAGAGAAAGGTGATGACTGGAAATAACAGCGTGGACATGATGTTACTGATGGCCCTGCAACAACAGAGATATCATAATGGCAGGAAAACAACTCATATACCATGAATATAGTTTTTTTTTAATTGCATCATTTGAAGGACATACACACATCTATTTTTCTATTATTCTATTTCATACTTGCTAGCCTCTCTGAGCAGGGTGATAGCCACTCGGACTCTTCTCCTCAAGAAGATCAACATCAACAAGATGGTAGCTTCTGTCACTCCCAGAGACACCACTGACAAACACAGACACCGACAACAAGTAGAAAACCAGCAGGGATGCAGCAGATTTATGATCAGGTGGTTGACTCACAAATGAAAATAATATGAATATTTTATTGGTCATACCATTGTTCAAAACAAATCATCATAATCTGATAAGTGCTGCTGCCACAATGATTCTTTTGAATAGTGTGATGTTTTAATCACAGATAGTATTTGTTAGTAGTATAGTAATTATTTTTGTACTGACAGTTGATTCCATTAAAGGTCCAGTGAAGAGGGATCTTCTTTCAAATAGTAGCTGAGAGATGTGAAGTTGCTCTTGACTAGATAATTAAACTTTTATGCCCCATAAAATGTTACAGAGGTTTTAATTTAGGAACACCGGCAATAAACCTCCAAAGGTAACAATCTGAATTCTAATAACTGACATAACAGACAGACGTACAGAATATGATCCATGTCTGTGTGAGTTGTAGATAGACTTGCAGGTCAGTCTGCAGGCCGACTTCTACAATGGCAACGTCAGAGCCTGGTCTGTGTCTGAGCTGGGACAACTCCATGCAGCAGTACCACATACCTGCACACACATACAAACACACATGCAGTAAGAGATTTGAATAAAGCTAAACGAAAGTTTCAGAAATATTTTCGCTGCTTCTCTCAGTATTTTTCTGATCACTCTGTGACATAATTGAGTTGAAGTTCAAGTCAGATCTCTGCTGTCACCTCCACAGTATGTGAGAGCAGCAGAAGAGGAACTAAACTTTGGAGACAGATTTTCCCGTATCAGTCTTACATTAGAATGTTAAGATTTTAGGTACAACCTCTAAAACAATGAAAAGCGGAGCAGAGTACACACCATATGCTAGCAGCAGTATGACAGTGATGATTGTAGTCCACAATAGCAACCCAGCTGTGAACCTCAGCAACAGGATGAAGACCAGACTAACAACCAAAGATAACAGCAGACCTCTGTAACACATGCACACATACAAGAGAAAGTTAAAATAGAAGCTTCAACTTGAACTTGAAAACCACCTGTTATTTCTTTCTTCATGCTGTACATGATCAGAGTTTTCTACAAGTCATTCAATGTATACATTCATAATTGATAGTGGTGGGGTCCACCACTGCTCTCTGGATTCAGAGAGTGCTCTTAAAAGCACAGGGTTCTTTATTGTTCACTTATGTTACATCATGTCAGTGCAGTATTAAATTACAGCTAATACAAGCAGAACATTCTACTGCTGAACACCTCCAGGCTCTTCTTTATTGAAACAATGTGTTTGTTTGGCTGCACTGTAAACAGAATGTCTGCTGTAGTATTAGTTGTACCTGTTATCACAGGCGGTGAGGATCACAACTCATGACACACATGTTGCACTGTGACAGAAACTCCAACATCAATGGAGGAATAATGAATCAAGTAAATTTACTGTGGATGTTATTCAGAGGGAAAGTGATGTGAAGCTAGTGATGATAATTATTAATTAATAATTACCAGAAGATATCATATGATTTAGAAATTGAATAAAAAAAAAAAAAACTTGCAACAAAACAAACAACCCTAAATTCACAGAGGTGCCATCCCACAGGACTAATATTATCCTGTGACAATTTACAAATTACGGACACGGCATCTTAACACAGGGTTAAGATCACAGATGACCTCCATTGCAAGGGTTGTACTACTTCCATGCAAATAAGGCCACCACTAAGAAAACTTTGAAAAAGTTGGAATTAAAGGAGATATTACTGACAATGACCGCTGTGTAAGTATTAGTGTTATAAGTATTAGTCTAGTAAATAAATATAAATATTTTTTGAGAAAAGATTCAATGTGTTTTTACACAGTTACTGTATTTTAAAATCGATGTGTAGATTATGTAGTTACATGAGTATCCATCCCCATGTTTTGGTATAATCTTCCGCTATCTTCACGCCCAGCTCCTTAGTGTCCACTAGTCCTGTTATACCCCTGCACAGAGGAGAGAGAAATGAATGTCAATATGCAAGGGGGTCCTGAACAGAGAGACAAGACAGACACTGGTTCCATCAATGTTATCTCAAAATCATTAAAAAATCATGAACATCAGCTAGATGCTATCACTTGAACACATTATACTCTCTTGTATGATGGAATTTATAATTGTAAAAAGATGTTCACATGTCAATATTTTTTGAAACACATGCTCTAGTTATTAATCACAAAAAACCACACTTGCACATGTGAAAGACTGAACTTTGTTTTGTCAAATAGTGACAGGGAAAACTTCAAAAGAAAGAAAGTCACCCACAAACCACCCACTGGGGCTTTTGTCAGGTCAAAACAGCAAAAGACAGAAATGTTAAAAAGTAGGTGAAAGAAGTTACAGTACTTGGCAGCATGTTGGAGTTCAGTAATAGTGTGGGTCATCTCCAGACCATCTTTAAACTTGGTTCTGTTAGCTACAGTCACAGTCTCATTCAGAGTGTTGAAGTTGGGTAGACATCTCTGGAAAACTGACAAACACACACACACACACAAATATAATAATAACATTAAATATAACGTGCTAATATCAAGATGAGACTGACCTGACATAGCATCATTAGGATAACATATTCTGCAAATAATATTCCATTCTCTAACTTTTTAATGTTCAACTATCTTGAGAATATACTGTAAAAATGAAACTATATTTAAACCATGGGACAGAGAGATTTAGCTCATGGGCAGGTTATTAAATGCATCAAATCTTCTCATGTGGGGACTATGACCTACTTTTAAATAAACACTGACTGACACAAGACTGATAATTAGTTGAAATCTTTGGGAGAGAGGTGTTTCATGCTTACATGGTCTACTAGGCACAATCATGGAGGGACAGTCCTCATCTCGTAGAACCTGAGATACTGGCTGTAAGAGGACAGAGAAGAGGGTTACAGTTATATGTATGTGTGTTCTGATCTTGATCTTGGACACTCTCTAATCCTTGGCTACACCTCAACATTTTTAAAAGATCAGATTGACTCTAACAATATTATATAACTCTATGCTATGCTGTATATTACTGCTTTTGCTTAACACAGTTTATCAGACCTCATACAGTACTCAGTGTGTAGATGTTTCTAAATAATAAATGTACCACTGAGGTATTGGTACCTTCTCCGGGTTATTAAAGCCCGGCTTACAGAATTGTCTGTAATATTCCCAGTAACTCTTGCTGAGTTTGTGTTGCAGCTGCATCTCACTGTAGGTAGCAAACCTGTCTGGGCACTTTGAAACACACATCTGAAAGAGAATTGACACACACACATACATTTTTTATTTATTTAAGGAAGACATTTACTACTGTTACAGATATATGGCTCACACAGATACTTTATCAATACCAACAGACATTTGCAGTCAGCTAGTAATCATCAAACTGCTTTTAACACAGCTAATGAGCCAATGAGACCACTTTTATTAAAAGTTATGACATATTCAATATAGCAGCAAAATCTGTGTTTTACTACAGTGTTTGAAGTGAAGAGTAATACCAACGTGATAAATCAGATGGGACCATGATAAAGCAATGCAGCAGATATGCATGATTAATTGTTAATAGAGTACCTGAGTTGTGGGGCACTGTAGGTTGATGAGTATAGCCGGGCTAGTACATTTCAAGATGTTGAAATAGAATAGGATGGGTTTCTTCCTGCAAATAATTGTTAATGTTAAAACACACAATACAACACATACAATCTGATGTTCATCATGTTAGGAGTTATTTTGTGGTTAAATACAGTCATTTGTGTCCCAGGATGCCTTTGATCAAGCATCAACCTGCTCTACCTCCTGAGCCACAACACCAGAGTGTTTGAGTCTGTCTGTTGAGTGTGATAACAGTGACTTACGCGTTGGATGTTCCCTTCTGACCACAGAACTGGCCATAGCTGTCTGTTGGATGGAGCACCTTCTTGGGGTCCCCGTGTAACCAGGCTGGCCAGGCAGAAAGGACAGACAAGAATAATCAAACAGGAAACATTAAGGCATCCTATAAGCAATTACTACTACTACTACTACCACTATTACTAGGTTTGGACCTGGTTGTTACAATAATATTAAGCAATATGTGATTATTTATTGATATCATTGGAAAACTATGGGCATAAAAAACAGACAGTTTAACAGACAGACAGAGACATTTAGTAGCCATGGTAGAAATCTCTCTTTGTGTGTTTTCAACCATCCATCATAAAAAGTCGCTCTATCATTGTAGTTTTGAAATGTAAAATCAATGTAAAATGTAACACTCAGTGTGTATTAAGTTATAAGCTGCATTTCTTCTCAATGCAGATATGGGCAGTCATTTGCTCTGATATCATACTGCTAATGGTGGACGAATGGACTAACTGTCTATCCTTGCTGCAAAAGAAATGAGGATGGGAATGCAGATGTTTTGTAGTCTCCTAATGACCCATGTCATAAAATAGTGTTATAATTTAATTTATAATTTAGTGCCATATAAATAAAACTGAATTGAATGTTGCAGTAAAATTTAGAGCTGCAACGAGTACTTAAGTAATTCGAGTACAAAAAATCCTCCAATCATTTTTTTGCCTCAAGTATTCGTTTATTTATTGCTTTTGTTTAAGTAGTCACTTGCGTTCCGCCCCGGGGATCGTGTTCTACACGGACTGTAAACAGTGACGCACGCGACTCAGAGTCAAAAAGTAGGCGCTATGGAAGAGACCACCGCAGAAGGCAAAAGATGTCCAAAGTTTGGGATCAATTCAAACTTTAAAAAACAGAGAATCACATTCAATGTGTGTACTGCAAACTTGAACTGGCCTACTACAGCAGCACTTCGTCGATGCTTGAACAGAAAGCATCCATTTGTGAACAAGACCAGCTCATCCGAAGCCAGCACAATGCCCGTCTTCCATAGTATGGAAGTATTTCTGTGCCATCTGAGTTTGAATATGAATTTCTAATACTGAATTTTTTCAGCATCAAAATCAGACTTTGAATTTTAAAAACCATCGAATTTTTAGCATTGAGTGTTTTTGTTTTTGCCTCTGATTTTTTTTTCAATGTTAAAATAAATTTAGTGTAAAAAATCAATGTCTCAAAATATTCAGTTTTTCAAAATTCGACATGTAAAAAAATTCAACATCTCAAAAAATTCAGTGTAAAAAAAAATTCAACGTCAAAAAATTCAGTGTCAAAAAATTCAACATCAAAAAATTCAGTGTAAAAAGAACCAGACTCAACATCCGGGTAACCAGGCAGAAGCAATCGATCTCTGTCTCAATTCATCCAAGGTCCAGCCAATCAAGTTACGCTCCATTGGTCATGTGACACCAACACTGGTCCGGCAGTAGGACAGACCAGCCATGTCCACCAACTATTTGCCATTTGTGTTCGTAAAATAGAGTAATAGATATTACTCGACACGTTGCACAATAACCGGATTTATTGAACAATATCCACACTGAAGTTTTAATGAGGTGGCGTTTGTGAAAATGAATATGAATGAATGAAACGAATGAAAACGAAAAAAATAAATCTCTCCAGGGACACAATTTAAAAATAACAACTTTATTTGGTTTCCTTGGTTCTGTGGTCCAGAAAGGTTCCCATGCTTCTGTAGCTATTTAACCGTCTGAGGACGGATTGGGCGGATCCGCCTAATCCGCCTCGTAAGTTTTACATATCTGTGAATATCTATTTTTTTTTCCTTCAAGTTTTATTAACAAATATATACATAACAAAAACTGTCGAGCCAGAGGAAGAGAGAAACTAAAAACAGCTAAAAGTATACAAAGAGAGAGAAAGAGAAGTAAACAAACAAAACAATAAACACATTAATTATACAAAAATTTCTGCAAAATAGAATTTGTTTTTAAAGTCTTTGGTAATTGAAGTCCATCAATGTCTGTGCTGTATTGATAAAGTTCCTGTAAAAAATGTGTAAAATTTGGTTTACTGTTAGTCCATTTCTTTTTGTGTATGTGAAATTTACCTAAATATAAAACAAGTTGTACAAAAAAAATAAAATCATTTTCCATTTTGTTATTTTCAAAGTAAAACAGAATGTCCTTTTCATGAAATTGTAATGAATGTCCAGTTTTGTTTTCAATAAAATTTTGTACATTTAACCAAAACATTTGAGAATATAAACAGTGAACAAAATAAATGTGTTATAGATTCTTCAAACAAACCACAGAAGTCACAGGAATATTCAATATCAAGTTTAAATCTTTCTAATGTTTTTTTTGCTGGATATATTTTATGTATAATTTTGTAAGATACTTCCTTGATCTTATTATTCAGACAATTATTCAGACAATTTATTACTAATCATCCACATTTTTTTCCAATTCACATCTTTATAAAGAGATTTCCAATAAAAAATAGCAGAAGGAATAGTTACAGCTGTCAAAAGATTCCTGATGTATTTATTTGTACATTTGCAAGTTGTGACATCAACGTTCCCCAGAAAAATATTGTTTATAGGAGCTGTCCTAAAAGGATCAGTTGTATAACCAACAAGAAGTAGCAACACATTCCTCGGGATAGCATTAGAGATTACATCATATTCTTTTGGCATGACTTCTACATTAAATTTAGAAATAAATTCTTCATAAAGTAATAACTGACCATCAGTTTTCATGAGTTGTAAAACTAAAAAAATACCATTATTGAACCAGTTTTGGTTATATAAAGATCTATTTTTATATTGAATACTCCTGTTGTTCCAAATGTAATAGTTTGTAGGTGAAAAATTGTGTTTGTACAACATTTTCCACGCCAGCAGAGCTTGCTTGTGAAAATTAGCTAATATCACAGGTAATTTATCAGGGTTATAGTCACATTTTAGCAAGAATTTGAGACCTCCAATTGAATTAAAAATGAATTTAGGGAAAGCATTCCAAATATTATCATCTTCCTTAATTAATTTTGTGAGCCATTTAATTTTAAAAGTATTATTTAAAGTTTCAAAACTTAGGACTTCCAGGCCTCCATTTTGTCTTGTGTTAGATAATACCTCTTTTTTTAGATAATGACATTTATTTCTCCATATGAAATTGAATAAAATTTTATCAAGTTTTTTATATATTGTATTACATAAACCCAAAGTCAAAGACACATAAACGGCTCGTGACACTCCTTCAGCCTTGGAAAGTAAAACTCGGCCATTTAATGAAAGATCTCTCATTAACCACATGTTAAATTTCTTTTTAATTTGTTCCATAATTGGGTCGAGGTTTGAGTTGTTGCGAGATTTTACATTTTTATTAATCACAATACCCAAATATGTGAATGTATTCTTTACAGGAATACCATTTATCTCCAACAAGTCACATTCTTTTAGTGGAAATAACACCGATTTACCTAAGTTTATTTTTAGTCCCGATACTTTTGAAAACATCTCTATACATTGGACTGCTTTGGCAACTTCATGTTTATTGGATAAAAAAATTGTAGTATCGTCAGCAAGTTGTGATAATTTAAATTCTCTATCTACCGCCATAATGCCATTAAATGAAGCTTTTTTTATGTGTGTAGCCATAATTTGTGTGACAAGAATAAATAAAAAGGGACTTAATGGGCAACCTTGTCTTATACCACGGTTAATGTTAAATCTTGGAGTAGTGCCATGGGCCAGTCCAATAGAGCTGTTACAATTTTTATAAAGTGTATTGACTGCTTTTAGAAACCTTTCACCAAAACCAAAGCTGTGTATAGTTTTGAACATAAATTGATGACTTATTGTATCGAATGCTTTATAGAAATCAACAAATAAAATAAAACTATCATCTAAAATATAATCTTTATAATCAATCATGTCCAAAACTAAACGGATATTATTACATATATTTCTGCCAGGCATAAAACCTGATTGTTCCTCGTCAATTATATCTTCTAATCCTAGTTTTAATCTTTTAGCAAAGATCATAGCAAAAATCTTGGCATCATTATTTAATAGGCTAATTGGTCTCCAATTCTCAATACTTAATTTATCTTTTTTTGGTTTAGGAATCAATTTAATAAGTCCTTGTCTAAGAGTAGGTGGTAATTCTCCTTTGTCTATGGCTTCTTCGAATACAGCAACTAAGAACGGGGCTAAGTTTTTGATAAATGTTTTATAAAATTCATTTATCAGACCATCAGTACCAGGAGACTTGTTGTCTTTTAAAGAGCCGATACACTTCTGAACCTCAATCAAATCGATCTTCCGGTCACAGGTTAATTTAAATCCTTCATCAATACCTCTAATGTCATTTTCAATTCCTTTAATAAATAAATCAATGCCGTCTCCACTTTCATTATCATTAGCATATAACCTCTGATAGAAATCAGCAACATGTTGAGAAATATTTTGTTTGTCTTCACATATCTGGTCATTAATTTTAAGTTTCGATATAGAAGATACTTCATAGTTCCTTTTTTCTAAATTAAAAAAATATTTTGTACACTTTTCCCCTTGTTCTAACCATTTTCTTCTGGACCTAATAAAGGCACCTCTGGCTTTTTCTTCATACATTTTGTCTAATTTGAGTTGTAAAGCTGCTAATTCTCCAAGTTCCCTTTCAGAAACAACCTACTTTTTCAGATAATCTAATTATTTCTGTAATTATTTGGGTTTCATTCTCTCTTTTACTTTTAGCAATTCTCCTCCCAGTGATAATAGCTAAATTCCTAATCTCAAATTTCATTAATTCCCAACACTTTCCAAAATTGTTTAATGTATTAGCTTGTCTCCAATATTTTTCAATAATATCCTGAGTATCCTTTTTAAATAGTTTGTTCTGTAATAGTGTTTTATTTAATTTCCAGTAATCTCTATTGGAGTTACCTTTAAACAAAGCCATGTTGACAGCTTGGTGATCAGTAAAAACTGCGGGTTCTATTATAATTGATTCCACTCTATTTTCAATGTCTGAGGAGATCAACCAAAAGTCCAAACGAGATTGTTGAGATTTGTCCTTGTTTGACCATGTATATAAGTTTTGGTTTGGATTTTTGACAGATATCAATGAGGTCCATACTACTACAGACATTGACTAATTCATTCCCTACTTTGTTCTTTGGGGGCCATCTGTCCATGGAGTCATCCAACACTGTATTGAAATCACCTCCCCATAATACCTTGGCAGTAGGAAATGTTAATAGCAGTTGATTTATTTTACCTTCTATTGTTGAAAATAGAGTTTTGTTATTTTGTTTATTGTTATAGCCATATATGTTAGTAATGACAAATTGAGAATGGTCAATATCCACAAGAAGTATTATCCACCTACCATTTTTGTCCGAGAGATGTTTGATTATTTTGCCTTTAAAATTTCCCTGTAGTATAGCGACCCCTGCTGACCTGTTACTTCCAAATGCAAACCACACACTTTTCCCCCATTGATTCCTCCAAAATGTTACATCTGCTTCTGAAGCATGGGTTTCCTGAATAAAATAAAAATCAGCACCTTTGTTTTGACAATACAAAAATAAACACTTTCTCTTTAACAAGTTTCTAATACCCCTGGCATTTACAGAAAGAATGGAAATTGACATTAAGAACACGAACAACCCAGAAAAAAGAACCTAAAACAAACTTTAGTTGTTTTTTTTTCTCGACTGTTAACTGTAACTGCAGGAAACACTGCACTAATAGACTATATTGCCATATTAATAACTTGTGTACTTCATAAAGCTATAAAACATATTGGAATAAAAGATTCCAAAACATAGCAGTACACTTTACTTCTGTTTACAATATACTTTACCTGTCACATTATTTTATTTCTTTCCCATTCACAAACGCCCTATTTCCAACAAAGTAGGCCTTGTCGCCCCTCTTTCTTGCAGCTTCCACTGTTGGCCATAAACGACTGCGTGTGTCTCGGTCAGCTGCTGTCAAATCCTCTTTGAAGTGGAGTCGGTGGTTCTTCAGGTAGTTGTTAGCCTTGGAACCTTTCCATAGGACTTCTCTGGCCGTCCTGGATAAGAACCTGATGATCACTGGACGCGGTGGCTGGTCCTTTCCTCCATCCTTGAGTCTCCCTATTCTGTGAGCAACATCCACCGCTGCTGCGACCATCCCAGCCTCCGCAACAGGTAGCACCGCTCGACAGATGTCCTGGACTTGTGATTTGATGTTGGCATCATCTTTTTCGGGAACCCCGTGCAGTCGGAGATTATGTCGTCGACTGTAGCGATCAGTCTCATTCACTTTCTGCTCCATCTCGTTCACTTTCTTCTCAAGCAGCTCACATGAGTTTTTCAGAGCTACGTTTTGTTTTTTTAAGTCGACGACTTCTTGGTGGCAGAAATCCAGAGACTTTTTCAGACCGTCAATTTGTACGGTGTTGTAGTGAACAGCTTTATCCGTTTGGTCTGCCCTTTCATTTATCTTCTCGATGACAGCTGAGATGATTGTGTTTTGTAGCTCGTACAGTGACGGTTGCTCTTCTGACTCATTCCAGCTGCTTTTGCTTTTTTTAGCAACGTGCTTCATTGGAGTGTTCGGAGAGGAAATGCATTCGTCCCCTGAATCAGCTCGGCAGGCATAAGAATGCATTTCTTTAATGTTTCGCAACCTCCATACTTTCGACCTGGGACAATTCAACTTCACCGGAGTTTTTCATCGTTAGCTTGCGGCTAATGCTAGTTCCTCTTTGTTTTGTTATGAATGCGGTTGTATAAGTAAACTGTTTGTGACGGTTTTTAATTCTTCCAAAAGTGTTTCCTCACCTCGATTGGCAATAAGAGGAGTTCAAAATAGCGTTTGTGCAGTAATTCCTACATTGAACCGCGGACACCGTTAAAACACGTCTGGTCCTGTCGCCATCTTGAATCGACCCTCTGAATATCTCTGAAACGAAGACGGAGATGTGTGGTTTGTGTCTGTCCGACACTTCCTTGTTGTTCTATGTCACCGCGTAAAAGACCAATCGAAAAATAGATGTTCGGCAGACTGAAAGCGCAGTCAACGAATGGACAAACGTTACTGGGGACTCACACCGGGGACGTAAGCGCCGCGGAACGGCTGCGCCACGGTTTTGCTCCGTCCTCTGCCCTGCGTCAATTCACACCGGGCGCGTGACGGCAGCGTAACGGCAGCGTAGCGAGCCAGCCATATTCACGCGAGATCACGCGAGAATCCTGAACGTATGCGAGACCCCGCGATAAACTGTGTATAAAGGAAACAACAACAACAAACAGCTTACTTTGCTTCTCCGACGTGGAAGAGATTATAAAAAGGATCTGTTGTGTCATAAATTATTGTGTGTTGTTCCACTTCAACAATTAGTCTCTCATCGTCCATGTTGAGACCCTTTGATCGATTGACTGCTGACCTGGTGCCACCGGTCATGACGTAATGTTGATGTGAAGCTGTGATAGGCTATATGAACTGCGTATTGTGTTTTATTTTGAAAGGGGGCGGAAGTGTATTACGTTGATTCTGTGTCGGATTTCCTGTCTGGTGCAATCTGCTCTGTTGAGCTTCACGCGGTTTAGCAACGGCTCGCGTCAAAAATAGAAGTGCTACGGAATGATAGCGCTGCAGAGCGGAGAGTCGCTGCTGGGACGCTGCTGAGACGTTCCGCGGCGCGCCCTGTGTGAGTGGTCTCATTGATTAGAGTGGCAGCGATCAGCTCCGGTGACCGCGGCGCAGCCGTTCCGCGGCGCTTACGTCCCCTGTGTGAATAGGGATTCAATAGGGCTTTACTAGGCGGGATATTTTCTTTTTCAACCAATCAGTGGATATGGTATCTATGACGTATTCTAGCCAATCAAAGGATTCTGTGGTCTTGGGGGGGAGGGACAACAGAGAGCGAGACCTGTGTCCGTAGAACAGAGTGCAGGGAGCACACAGAGCAGAGTGACAGAATAACTTCATAAATACTATTTCTATTGAATGACAGGTTCCCCTTAACTTTCTGGAGGGTCTTTGCTTTGCTAAGTGGCATGTCTGAGGAAAATAATAATATACATTAATATAATAATATTAGTGCTGTCAATCGATTAAAATATTTAATCGCGATTAATCTCATGAATGTCATAGTTAACTCGCGATTAATCGCAAATTAATCGCACATTTTTATCTATTCTAAATGTCTATTATCATTTTAATACTCTTATCAACATGGAAAAGTGGATAGGCTTCAAATCAAATCAAATTTTATTTGTATAGCCCAAAGTCGCAAAATACATTTTGCCTCGGAAGGCTTCACAATCTGTACAGGGAGTGACACCCTCTGTCCTTAGACCCTCGGTTCGAGTGAGGAAAAACTTGCCCACAAAAAACCCTTTTAACAGGGAAAAAAGTGGAAGAAACCTCAGGAAGAGCCACAGAGGAGGGATCCCTCTCCCAGGACGGACAGACGTGCAATAGATGTCACGTGTACAGTCAACAAGTCAACAGAAACATTTTGTGTAATTACAATGAAAAATGACAATGGATTACAATGAATGATAAAATGATTACAGTAGCAGTGGAACCTGTGATAGAGATAGAGAGACACAGATGCACAGCAGCAGCAAATCATTAACTAAGTTACTATAAACTGTAATGGAGATCTGGTAACGTTAATGATAGTAATAATATATGTAGTGGACGTCATGCAGGACCACAGCAGCAGTCACGATCCACGAGAACCTGCTGGACGAAAGAGCACAGAAACTCCGGGGAAGAAGTGTAGTTAGTAAGATGCATTAATGTACATGTATGACAGACATGTATGTTTACAGATGGTGGTGGTGATGGTGAGAGAGAGAGAGAGAGAGAGAGAGAGAGAGAGGGTTTTCAGTAAAGGGAGATGTGACTGCATCTTCAACCAATACCATGCCTGGCTAGGCATAACCCTGAAAGGAGGAGTCCCCCGGCAGTATAGTCCTATAGCAGCATAACTAAGGGATGACCTGAGCCAGCCCTAACTATAAGCTCTATCAAAAAGGAAAGTCTTAAGTTTACTCTTAAAAGTGTTGACCGTGTCTGCCTCCTGAACCCAAAATGGTAGTTTGTTCCACAGAAGAGGAGCTTGATAGCTGAAAGCTCTGGCTCCCAATCTACTTTTGGAAACTATAGGAACTACAAGGAACCCAGCATTCTGAGAGCGCAGTGTTCTAGAGGGGCAGTAAGGTATTATGAGCTCTTTTAGATATGATAGTGCCTGACCATGAAGAGCTTTGTATGTAAGGAGAAGAATTTTAAATTCTATTCTAGATTTAACAGGTAGCCAATGCAAGGAAGCCAAAATGGGAGAGATGTGATCTCTGATCTTGGTTCCTGTCAGAACACGTGCAGCAGCATTCTGAATTAGCTGCAAAGTCCTAAGAGACTTATTGGAGCAGCCTGATAACAATGAGTTACAATAGTCCAGCCTAGAAGTAACAAATGCGTGGACTAGTTTTTCTGCATCTGCTTGAGATACAATGCGTCTGATTTTGGCAATGTTACGTAAATGGAAGAATGCAGTCCTTGAAATTTGTTTTATGTGGACATTAAAGGACAAATCCTGATCAAAAACAACTCCAAGATTCTTTACGGTGGAGCTGGAGGCCAGGGTGATCCCATCTAAGGTAACTAAGTCTCTAGAGATTGCTACTTGCTTTGTGCAAATGTTTTTTTATTGCAAACCACAACAACAACATGTAGTGTTACAGCCATTCACGTCTGAAGCAAAATCTCAAACAAAGCAACACTATCAATAAACAGATGACAAAAAAATAAATACCTAGTCACAAAAACAGCCCCCTCAACAACCTTCAAAACAGGGTGATACAAAATTTATAAACCCAAATGTTAAAGAAGTAAAAACGAGCTGAAAATGAAGATATAACTCCTGTTATACCGAGACGATCAGTTATGAAAGAACATGGGAACCTTTCTGGACCACAGAACGAAGGAAACCAAATAAAGTTTTTATTTTTAAATTGTGTCCCTGGAGAGATTTATTTTTTTCGTTTTCATTCGTTTCATTCATTCATATTCGTTTTCACAAACGCCACCTCATTAAAACTTCAGTGTGGATATTGTTCAATAAGTCCGGTTATTGTGCAACGTGTCGAGTAATATCTATTACTCTATTTTACGAACACAAATGGCAAATAGTTGGTGGACATGACCGGTGTCGGTGTCACATGACCAATGGAGCGTAACTTGATTGGCTGGACGCTGGATGAATTGAGACAGGGATCGATTGCTTCTGCCTGGTTACCCGGATGTTGAGTCTGGTTCTTTTTACACTGAATTTTTTGACGTTGATTTTTTTGACACTGAATTTTTTGACGTTGATTTTTTTGAGATGTTGAATTTTTTTACGTCGAATTTTGAAAAACTGAATATTTTGAGACATTGATTGAGGCAAAAAAACACTCAGTGCTAAAAATTCGATGGTTTTTAAAATTCAAAGTCTGATTTTGATGCTGAAAAAAATAAGTATTAGAAATTCATATTCAAACTCAGATGGCACAGAAATACTTCCATACAACAGTAGCCTCATATTAGCCGATTTAACGTGATTGCTAACAGAGAAACACAGCAGCGCTGTTTAGAACAACGTAAGCTATGCATTTGTTGTAGTCTATAATAATGCAAGTCTCGATGACGCCTAGTCCAAATGTGGGAAAAGAAAGCAGTGCAGTGCACGAGAATAGCATTTTAATGATTTAAAATGCCGTACATAAACACATATTAGGCTATTGCTTAAAGCAGATATGTAATCAGTTTGATTTAAAGTGAGCTGGGCTAGATGGCAGTATGGCTTTGTGCATTATGTTGATTTATTTTTCTTTCTGTTTGTCTTTCCCGGTTCATCATCTCAGCAGCGGATGGATAGCTCTGTGCGTCATGTACCGCACTGCACTGTAGAAGAAGCTGCAGTGCTGACCGAGAGCATTTTAAACATGCCAATAACAGACATGCGCCCACTGTCCATGGTGGAAGACAAATCATCACACTGCAATCATCACTTGCTCTTTTAAAGGCTTGAACATGCTCTCTCTCTCTCTCTCTCTCTCTCTCTCTCTCTCACTCTCTCTCTCTCTCACACACAGATGTGTGCCCCTGACTATCTTATATAGGAGATATCCTATCGAAGTTGAATGTCTGTTGCATCTTAAATTGGATACTTTTGTTAGTTTTGACTCTGTTTTGTTAAAAAAAAACTTTAGTTTTATTTATTTATCATTTTTTATTTGAAAGAATTGTTCCTGAAGAGGAAAGGGCAACATTAAGGCCAAATGGGCTTCACTTGTAGCTTACTTGTTGTATTTTTGTTATTTATTCTTCATTCAAATGTTCATGTGTTATTACTAAAATGGACATGGTTAAGCCCAACACTTCATAAGTTTTATTTTTGTTATTTATTTTCACTGAAATGTTCGTGTGTTATTACTAAAATGGACAAAGTTAAGCCCAAGACTTCATAAGTTGTATTATTAATTATACTTCATTCTTTACTAAAAAGAGTAATTATATTTTCAGAAATAAAAGCCAGCTGTTCGGTTTTAACAGGCCTGTCATTTCTGTCACACATTATGCAATAGTATTGTTTAAAAATGCAAAAAAAAACAATCTGATTACTTGATTAATTGCTGAAATATTCGGTAGAATACTCGACTTCAAAAAGAATCGATAGCTGCAGCCCTAGTAAAATTGTTTATGTAATGAATGGTAATGGACAGAGTGAAGACAGAGGGGATTCTCAAAGTGTTTTTACACTACATATCTCATTCACCCATTCACACACATTCATACACTGATGGCATTAGCTGCCATGCAAGGTGCCAATTGCTCATCAGTTTTAGGAGCTAACCATTCATACACATTCAGACATGACCGTTGATCAACCAGCGATCATCTGATTAGAGGACGACCTCCTGAGCCACAGCCGCCCAACATAGATAGAGATAGTGTGGGTGATGTCATCAGGAATAATGTCATCCATGTTTGTTAGCTCATTCGAGGATATGAGCACAAGAAGCAACACACACACACATACACAATTCAGTGGTATTGGAAATAGGAGCAGCTGTAGTAATAGTAGTAGCATCATATATAGGTCCAGAAATAGCAGTGGTAACAGGAACAGCACCTGATGTTATGAAAACTGAAAACTCTACTCAAACCTCTCTATCACCACCACCATCTGTAAACATTTATAGTTAGTTTATAGTTAATTAATGACTTGCTGTCTCTCTATCTCTATCCGGGTTCCACTGCTACTGTAATCATTTTATCATTCATTGTAATTCATTGTCATTCTATCATTCATTGTAATTGTACAATATGTTTGTGTTGATTTGTTCTGTACACGTGACATCTATTGCACGTCTGTCCGTCCTGGGAGAGGGATCCCTCCTCTGTGGCTCTTCCTGAGGTTTCTTCCACTTTTTTCCCTGTTAAAAGGGTTTTTTGTGGGCAAGTTTTTTCTCACTCGAACCGAGGGTCTAAGGACAGAGGGTGTCACTCCCTGTACAGATTGTAAAGCCCTCAGAGGCAAAATGTGTTTTGTGAATGTGTGTGTGAATTTGGGCTATACAAATAAAATTTGATTTGATTTGATTTGATTTAATTTGATGTTATAGTAGTAATTTAGCTAATTTAGCAAATTGCTCTGGATGTGTGATGAGTGAAGAATGAGTGAATGAGTGTGTATACAGTGGTGGAAAAAAGTTTTCGGACACCCCATGCATTTGTGAAATATTGCATTAAGAATCACTTTTAGGTCTTCAAGTGTAATTTCTTTTAGTTCAGTCACAGCCAAAATACTAAACAAATCCTAAAAAAGCCATAAAAACTTAAAATTGATTGGTTCCATAAAAAATACATAAGTCATTTTGAGTATTGGGTTATTGGGTAACCAGTGATCCTCTAATGAAGGTCGTGCTTTTTTATTAAAAGACAAATCAAATCAAATCAAATCAAATCAAATTTTATTTGTATAGCCCAAAGTCGCAAAATACATTTTGCCTCGGAGGGCTTCACAATCTGTACAGGGAGTGACACCCTCTGTCCTTAGACCCTCGGTTCGAGTGAGGAAAAACTTGCCCACAAAAAACCCTTTTAACAGGGAAAAAAGTGGAAGAAACCTCAGGAAGAGCCACAACAAGAGACACAATATTTGTTGCCGTGCTTCATGCCTATATAAAGCCAGCACATTTGAAAGTTCTTCAGAGACAAAAATGGCTAAAACAAGGAACCTAACGCAGGAAACACGCCTGAAGATACAGATTCTCAGCCAGGAAGGGTACAGCCGCCGCCAGATTGCCAGGAAGTGCAGATGCAGTCCTTCAGCAGTTGGATACACTCTGCAGAAATACAGGCAAACCAACAGCTTGGAAGACAAACCAAGATCTGGGCGTCCAAGGGTTTCTTCAGCAAGAAATGACCGCATCCTGATCCGCATGTGCAGGGAAAACCACCGAATGACATCACAGGAGCTTCAGCAGCAGTGGTCAAACCAAACTGGTGTCCAGTGTTCCACCCGCACTGTACGTGGCCGACTTTTAGAACATGGCTTAAGATCCTACAAGGCTGTCAAGAAGCCCCTCATCAATGAGAGACAGAGGTTAGCCCGGCGTCGTTGGGCCCAAGCACACAAGAACTGGACAGCCAGGAACTGGAAGAAGATTCTGTGGTCAGATGAGTCCAGTTTCCAGCTTTATCTTCCTCCTGCTAATGTGAGGGTACGCAGAAGGCCAGGTGAAGCATTATCCCCAGCATGTACAGTACCTACTGTCAAGCATGGTGGAGGCAGTATCATGGTTTGGGGATGCATGAGTGCTGCAGGTGTTGGTCATCTCACTGTCTGTGAAGGTACACTGAACTCTACCAAGTATTGTGCCATTCTTCCATAGTGTGGAAGGCTCGTGGAGAACATGCCAGCGAGGATTAGAGCTGTACTGCGTGCTAATGGCAGGACAACTAAATATTAATTTGATGATGTGATGGTTTATTTATTTTTTTTTCAGTTTTGAACACATTCTCTGTTATTTGTTGACTTTGATACCGACAAGTTGGGAACTGACATATTGAAACTGTCAAGAATTTAGTTTTGTTAGTTTTTCTAGTAAACAATAAACAAAAAAAATATAATTTGTATTTGTTTGTGTCTGTCTAATGCAACCACACCTTTTGAAACACAAAAGAATATTTTTCCACAAATATTTCATAATATTTGAGATTGTGTAAAAATTTTAAGGGTGTCCAAAAACTTTTTTCCACCACTGTAGTGAACTATTATTGTTAGTGCTTTTTGATAGGCAGTGCAGAATAACTCTTGAATAACTCCTGATGAGCAGCCTCTGCCATCAGTGTATGAATGTGAAAAGAGCACTGGGGTCATGTTAGTGTTTGTACCACAGGCGTTTTGGACAACTGCAGGGCTTAAAGTGTAAAGAAATCCTGAGCCTGAACTTTTTTCGGGGGGGGGGTTGTAGTGGATCCTACGCATATGCTAGGCGATTTAAATATGAATTTTATAATGTTATAAGGGCGTGTGAAACTCTAATTAACTTCAGGAATTCAATTAGCAACCACTTAATTCAGTAAAGAACAATTTATATAAAAGATGCACAGTGTAAACAGTTACAGTGCATGTTCATCAACATTTAAAGAAAACATACACCTTTGAGCTTATCAGACAGTCGTTTCTTGAACTCTGGTGCTATGCCATGGGTGTTCATATAACTGGCATGCTGATTGGAAACAGAGAGTTTTGTCAAAGCAGTTTTATCAACCGCTACCTTTTTACAGTGGCTGAGCGATTGTGAATGATAAATCGTGTTCAGCAATGAACGCGCACACACGTATTTTCAACTCACAAACACGATCTGTCATTGGCGCCGGTACGTCAGCTGTGGCTGTGCGGCCGGGGTCACTTTCGTGACGTCGAAGAACTTTTTTACCGCTACTTGCATATATTAGCTTCTTCGCGCACAACACACAGAAACAAGCACCTGGCTCTCTTAATTTTTGGCACCAGCTACCAAAAGGCTTGCCGTCTCCGTCCCTTTCTTCTATCCACGCCCAGCGCCATTTATTTTTAAGTCCTTTTTCAGTTAGGACGTCTTCCCCTGGCTTCATGAATTTCTCCTCCATCTTTGGATTTCAGTCAAACAAACGCCGGCCTGGATGCTGCGTTCAAGACCACTCGGAGGTAACCGAGAGGTCATAGTGTACACGCTACAGGTTAAGTCGGAGGAGAAAAACGAAGTGTGGCATATTGTCACTATCCACTGAACACTGAAAACCTATGCAGCAGCAATTTATGCTTATTTTTTTTAATGTTTGCTTTTTTTTTTTTTTTTTTTTTTTATGAATCGCAGTCAAACGCCACACGCCGGAGATCCGGCACGGTGCCGGAATACTTTAAGCCCTGCAACTGGGAAGAGGTGCTGATGAAGGAGTTCCTCTTTATGTGCATGCAAAGATACATAGTATGATGCTGTGGCTACAAGTGTGTGTGTGTGTGGATAGACTCACCCACTATTCCCAGGGCCATATATGAGAGGATGACAATGATGAAGATCAAACAACATATGACATCAGTGCAGCTTCTAGAGAAACAGGAAGTAAATGAGTTTTAATGCAAAGCAGCAATATGAGTAAAAATAGTTCATACTTTGATCCATAACTGCTAATTTACTGAAGCGTTCTGCATTCACCTGCTTTGTTTTTAATTACAAAGTTCTGTTTTCATGAAAACTCAATGATTCCATCAGCATTTAATTCAATGTCATGTCTCAATATAGCACCCTGTGGGGAAAGGACAGGGAAAGGACTACAGAAACAGACATCATCATCATCATACTTTATTGTCCCAGAGGGGAAATTCTTTTTCACAGTACTGCTCCATACAACACCAACAATAAAACATACAATATGCACAGAAATATGAATACATACATACACCGACAACCAGACTTTAGCGCCTGCTGTTCAAGGCTGTGATGGCAGAGGGGACAAAGCTAGGGGTCGGGTGCAGTGCCAGCTGGGCGGCGGGCAAAGGCGGGGACCTGGGCGTGCTTTTTCCCGGCAGCACAGACTGGTCCTCAGGGTGTGGAACATCACGTCGCTGGCAGGGCAGGGATTGGAGCTGGTGCGGGAGGTGGAATGTTACCAACTAGACATAGTTGGGCTCACCTCCATGCACAGCGCTGATTTTGTAGCCCCAGTGGTGGGTGCTTCAAAGTTTGATTCTTTGCTTCAGAGTTTGATTCTTTGCTTCAAAGTTTGATTATTTTCTTCAAAGTTTGATTCTTTGCTTCAGAGTTTGATTCTTTGCTTCAAAGTTTGATTATTTTCTTCAAAGTTTGATTCTTTGCTTCAAAGTTTGATTATTTTCTTCAAAGTTTGATTCTTTGCTTCAAAGTTTGATTATTTTCTTCAAAGTTTGATTCTTTGCTTCAAAGTTTGATTATTTTCTTCAAAGTTTGATTCTTTGCTTCAAAGTTTGATTCTTTTCTTCAAAGTTTGATTCTTTGCTTCAAAGTTTGATTATTTTCTTCAAAGTTTGATTCTTTGCTTCAAAGTTTGATTCTTTGCTTCAGAGTTTGATTCTTTGCTTCAGAGTTTGATTCTTTGCTTCAAAGTTTGATTCTTTGCTTCAAAGTTTGATTCTTTGCTTCAGAGTTTGATTCTTTGCTTCAAAGTTTGATTCTTTTCTTAAGATATATGGTTTGGAGTAATCAAAGGGAGAAGTATGTGGAAATTAATACAATGTGAACACAAAATACTGTTAAAAGAGCACTATGGTTTAAGTAAAGTTGATTTTATGTGAGCACACGATATGGTTAATGAAGTAATGAGCACCATGGTTTTAGTGAAAAGTTGATTTATCATGTTAAAGAGTTTATAAAGATGTTTAAAAAATACATTAAAAGACATCTATGACATGATGGTGTAAGTAAATAGTAATAACAGTAAGTAAAGCAAGCTAGGTTTTAATGGTGTAATCTTGTAACAAGCAGAGTAAAAAAAGAGAAACCTCTTGGCCAAGAGGTTTCTCTTTTTTTTCTCTGCCTGTGAGTTTACTGATAAGAAGACACAGGCCTAGCAGTGCAAAAAAGGCTGAGCCAAAATGGCTACAGGACAGTGTCTGCGGAGACACCATCAAATTGGAAACTCCCCAAATTTGCCAGGTGTGTGACCTGGAGTAACCTGTGTGTGTCCTGAACTGACCTGAACACCTGGCAGACACCATTAAATTGGAAAATCCCCAAGTTTTGCTAGGTGTGTGACCTGGAGTAACCTGAACACCTGGCATATATTTACACCATTAGGTCATGGGTGGGCAAAAAGGCATGTGTCCATACCAATATGTTGTGGGTGAATAAGAAAGGTGGGAAGGGCTTGTATCATTGACATAACACTGAAAAGTATAAAAGGAGATGCTTTGAGACTGAAAAACAGTCTTTACCATGGATGACTCAGGCTTTGTTTGTCTGTCAAGATAATAAAAGCTCTATCTGCTACCAACTTTGATGAATCCTGCGTGTTATTTTTTCCACCTGGAGAATAATACTATTTGGCCTAATTTGGACTTAATAATCGGACAAGTTGGGAAAAATCTTCTGAACAACACAACTTTTTTGACTGAGACCCAACAATTTCCAGAACCAAAATCCTGGAGAGGGGCTGGACTCTCTCCTTTTCCAGAGTTGCCCGGGGTGACAGGCACCAGGCGGGTGTGGGGATACTTCATGCAACAGTAAGTCGCTAATCAGCTAGCTATGTATGAATACATGTTCAAGTTAAACATTGATACCGTTCATCAAATATATTTATCCCATAATATCATAAAAACTCACTTCACTGTATGTAGTCCACAGGCTCAAATGTGTGTCTTCAATAGTCTCTGTGTGCTCTGGGCTCTAAAGTGTGGTCCAGGTTCAATCTTCAAATTTGTAAATTCACAGTATATTCCTGTTAATTCACATAAACTCCCGTTAATTCCCGGAATTTTGCAACCCTAGAGCTGGGGAACGTAATCATCAGTGTAGGATCAGAGGGTTGCTCTGACAGACTGACATTAAATTGGATGAAAAAGTGATCTGACAGGTGGAGAGTTGTCACCACTAGGGTATCTGTGGCACAGTTTCGAGTGAGAATCAGGTCAAACAGGTCAAGACTGTGGACCAGCTGGAGGTCGAAAGAATGTATCAGGGACATAAAGTCTGCTGAGTGTCTAAGTTCATGTCACCCTGGAAAAGCAAGGGACAGTCATGGCCAGGGATGGAGAACAGCAAGGTAAACCACCTTTCTCTGGAACTCCTCGTTAAATGACAATAACCTAGGCAGTCCCAGCTATAGCATGGTATTCGAATGTGTCAGATTTGGTGGAATGCAACAGCAGAGTGAATTTCCATTTGTTGGAAATTAGCAGGTCTGTCCCACCAGATGGACGGGGGGTATAGGAGAATGTGTAATTAGTGGAGAGCACAGCTGGGGTGGCTGTGTTAGCTGGTTTGATCCAAGTCTCAGTGAGGGCAATAAGTTCCAGAGAAAGGTGGTTGGTATAGGCTGCAATGAAATCAATTTTGTTAACTGTGGATTGGAAGTTCCATAAGTTCCATGGAAAAGGAGGCTACAGTGTGTGAGGACTGTTTTAGAGACCGGAGGTTAGTCAGATTTCTGCACCTTTTGACAAAATGTGTTTTCTGCATGGACTGGAGACAACGACAGGTATAGTTTGGAGGGAAATGGACTGGTTCCCTGTAGCCTCACACGAATATCATAATTTGGTGAACATGAAGATCCAAGCTGGCAGACCACTGAAGGAACTCAAAAATCTATTGAATCATGTTGCCTTGATTTTTTCTTCTTTTTTAAAAATTATTTTGTTTTAACAGTGTGAAATTTTCAGACAAAAGTGAGGTGAAGTGTAATTGGATCCAAACACCTCCAAAACATTTTCACTAATTAAATAAAGATATAGTCACTGTAGATAGGATCACCCTGGCCTCTAGCTCCACCGTAAAGACTCATATCGTGATCAGAGTTATCTCTGATGTCCTTTAATTAACTTAAAGGACTTAAGGACTGCCTTTTTTCACCTACAAAACAAAATAAAAACAAACAAACAAACAAACAAAAAACAAACAAACATGTACATTCTGTCTTAAACTGATGCTTACTTGATAATTTGATAGAGCTTATAGTCAAGACTGGCTCAGGTGAGTCCTGAACCATCCCTTATGGGACTTCCTATAAAACACTGAGCTTCTCTTCTTCCCCCCGTCTGTATCTGTATCTGTATGTATCTGTATCTCCATCTGTACACATTCATCTCCTGTTAATATTACTAACTTAGCTTCTTCCACAGAGTTTTTTTTTTGCTTTCTCTGGGATTGAGCCTGCTGCTGTGGTTCTGCTTGACAGCTATACTAATATTATTATTCTCATTTTTACTACTAGCAGTCATATCTCAATTAAAGTTTATATTCATATACAGTATTTTTCTTCGCCACCATCGCTTGCTCATGGTGGAACTGTTGAGTCTCTGTAAATAATATTATAAAGAGTACGGTCTGACCTGCTCTGCATGGAAAGTGTCATGAGATAACTTTTGTTATGATTTGGTGCTATATAAATAAAATAAAATAAAATTGAATTCATAGTTATCATTATTTTTATTGCTTCTGTGTTTTTGCCTGTGCATTTAAGTTTAAACTAGTAAAATTACAGATTGTATCAAAAGGTAAAGTACTCATTATGCAATAAAAAGGCCCGTGTCAGTGTTTTAGTGTATATATTATCTTTGGATCTTTGGATTTGCATTTAAAGGTTTTGGGATGAGCTAATTTTAACGTCTTATATAATTTGGGGTAATCTACAGAAATGATCATCATATGTTTGTAGTGTCACTGTCTTTTTTCAGCTTTGTCACTATCTGAACGCATTTTCCAGACACATAAGTGTAAAAAGTAATTGAAGTGACTGGTAAATATTGTTATTTATGAATTTATCTGAAACACTTGGGCCCCATCCTAGACACTGACATGCACATATTCTGATGGATTGATTCTACCTAAACACTGACAGACTAGTTTCTTCGTTCTTCTCTGATGGCCCTTCTAGTTTGATCTAAATCAAATCAAATCAAATCAAATCAAATTTTATTTGTATAGCCCAAAGTCGCAAAATACATTTTGCCTCGGAGGGCTTCACAATCTGTACAGGGAGTGACACCCTCTGTCCTTAGACCCTCGGTTCGAGTGAGGAAAAACTTGCCCACTATTATCTATTACTATCTATTTTATATTCACTCTGGAGCTAGGCATCTGTGCATGTCATTATACATTGTACTGCATATGATTGTACAGTATGACAATAAAACTTGATTTGATTTAAAATACTAGTAAAGACACAGCGTTTTAAAAGTTGCACAGCTTAGTGTGACAAAATACATTATATACATACACTATAGTATCTCTTCTGCTTCTAATGAAAAGTAGGGAGTATGCAGTTACCTTCTACGGACTGGACCTCTGAAAGAAGGATCAAATGTGTGTTGTTCTCCTGGAAGAAACAAAATAAGTAAAAAGTTTTAAAGGATTTAATGGGGGAGTTTTCAGTAAAGGGAGACTAGGCATAACCCTGAGAGAGAGAGAGAGAGAGAGAGAGAGAGAGAGAGAGAGAGTCCCCCGGCAGTATAGTCCTATAGCAGCATAACTAAGGGATGACCTGAGCCAGCCCTAACTATAAGCTCTATCAAAAAGGAAAGGTTTGTTCCACAGAAGAGGAGCTTGATAGCTGAAAGCTCTGGCTCCCAATCTACTTTTGGAAACTATAGGAACTACAAGGAACCCAGCATTCTGAGAGCGCAGTGTTCTAGAGGGGTAGTAAGGTACTATGAGCTCTTTTAGATATGATGGTGCCTGACCATGAAGAGCTTTGAGGAGAGGAAGAATTTTAAATTCTATTCTAGATTTAACAGGTAGCCAGTGCAAGGAAGCAAAATGGGAGAGATGTGATCTCTGTCCAGTTGAAGGGTTCTTGTGCAGGATAAGTTACCAGGTTGCTCCTAATGGCTGTGATCAGTGTGTGAAAAAAAAGTTTTGGGGGGAACTCTGAGTAGGTCATGACGTATTTCAGAAGCTTTTTTGTTAGATTTGTTAATTTTTCATCCAGTCAGCAATCTTAGAAGCTACCTGCCTGTCTACCGATAGACTGTATAGGGAGGAGGTCTAAATGGAGGGGGTGGTGTTTATCTTTCTCCTGTTTCCTGCACTAGCTTTGAGGGAAACAATCTCCATGGTGTGAATTCTGGAAAAGCCGTGGGCTTTTGTTTTGGGGAACAGTGACTTTATTAACATTAAAGATAAAATTTGACAATGAAACCACTCACCTATATAATGGCTTCTTGAGTTCAGAGTTTTCATATAGAACTACTGTTAGCCTGTTCTTATGTTAGGACAGCAACCATTTTGATTTTAATATCGATTGATTTATCATGAATTATTAAGAAAAATAATCTATTTAGATTAGGAACAGCTCAATTATTTAGCCGTCAGCTAGACAATAAAGATGAATGTTTAATTCAAAAATACATCTTTGTTCTTTCTGTGTTCTTAATAAATGTTGCTTCTATAATGATAAATAGTGACAATAGTGTTATCAGGGCAGTCACATTCTTCCAAAAGTCAAATTGCTTTGTAAGAAATATCAAAATCAAATCAAATTGATTTTAATTCCTGAGTTTTGTTCTTCAGTAGAACGTCAGTTCCAATAAAACCTCAAGTAGCAAAATGTCAATGCCAACGTTTACAGTCACTGTCCACTGGCTGCTGGCTGGCTCTGTTCTATTCTATTCTATTCTATTCTATTCTATTCTATTCTACTAAACTCCATTTGGTGAATTGGTGTATTGAGGGCAGTTAACGTACAACACAGCAGGCTGAGTGACATCATCCTTAAACAGACCTGAAGTCAGCAGATGGTATTAGTGAACAGTAATACTCTGCTAATCTTTATCCTGCTGCTTACCAAAATAGACACAGTCTGCTACAAAGCACCAACACCTTTGTTGGCATTGTTGTTTTTGGTATTTTTAAAGTACTATTGGACATATACAGTATCCTACATATTCAGGTAAACAACTGAAATACTGTCATCAGAAGATCAGACAACGAAGCATCCTCTGAGATGTTCTTTGATTACAACAGGGCTGACGATGTCAGTCAAGACTGAATCATCTTTTACAAAAAAGAAAAATCAGTATTGTAAAGTATAAACTTTAGTGGATGCAGATTGTAAGATACACCTTTAGTTTTAGTTTCTGATGTAAACACAAATGTACAACAGTCTGTACAGGAGAGTTTGACTGTGCTTCATCCAGCCACAAAAAAAAAAACCCAAAGCAACACGATCCTCCTCTTCAATGTGTTCAGCATCCACACATCCACACATGGTCATAACATTTTAGACATTTCAGTGAGAGGATAACATTTTCTTTTTTTTCAGAAACGAGGACAAATCTGCTCCTGGCATGTTTTGCTAGTTTGTCCACAACATGCAGGGTTTGTGAGGGTGTGTGTGAGGGTGTGTGTGGAAGATAAAAGGTGTTGCGAGGATAACAGCAGAGATACTAAATTGTAGCCAATGATCTCAATACTCTGAAGATATGACAATAGTAAAGAATTAATCAGGCCCTACTCCCCTGAACTGTGCTACATTTTGAGAACATAAGATACTCCAACGATTCCTGTTTGATTGTAATAATGCAGATAATACATTCATGCTTCATTAATTCTGATACTATATTCATATAATATACCTTAATCCAAAGTGTATTAAAACAGTCAGTTCTCTGGAGCCTCACACTGCTCTGAACTCACCGTAGAAGGGAGTCGGTGCAGCTGAAGTGCCTCTCTCGCTGTGGATGACGTGGGAGTTGCCCGGGCTGTACCGGTGAGGCGCCATGGCACGCGCTGCTGAAGATGAGTGAAGAGGCAGAGCACTGAGAGAAGTCTCGCGCTCCTCCCTCCCCCTCTTCTGTTACAGGTGGCTCAAGACTAACCTCCTATACGATCTGCAGAGTTAGCAGAAATGTTTATTCAGCCTTTCCCTCATGTTATTTCATGAATGAAACCACCTCATGATCCAAACTACCTACAAGTCAGTGAATTCACCTGTTTGAGCACGCAGCCTATCAACATGTGAATGGATGGCTGGCTCATATTAATATCATTATCATGGATTATTATGATGAGACACTTACATTAAAGACATGGACTCATAGTCTGGTGGTTTGAATTTATTTTAATTGTCCTCTGTCCCCTGGTCAGCCCCTCAAGCCTGACTCGCACTGCACCACTGCCCCCTGCAGGAAGAACACAGTAACACACTCAGGAGTGTTCATGTTCGTCACCTGTATAGTAACTGCATGCTGAACGTGAACAAGAAATTCACACTGGATTTTCATGTTGGACGTGTTCAATTTATCAGCACACTCTGACTCATAGAGTCTGGATGACTGGATGTCTTATATAAGAAATGATGTCACATTTAAATGATAATTTCAGGACCTTATGTCTCATAGTCAATGTTAAGCATGTTTAGCTTTAGGCTTTTCACTATATGTGCACTTACTGTTGTAAACATTTTGTCTTTTTAAAATTGGATGGATACATGCTTGGGCTTAATTATTAGGCAGGCTAGCTGACTAATGGTGAGATGATGATAAGATGAAAATGAGTTTGGTTAGAAAACATAACAGTAACAATAACAGAAAAAGTTATTTCAAAAACAATCCATGAGATGGCAGTAGCAGTCCATCTAACTGTTGGGAGGGATTACTGTATGGTTTATGATGAGAAGAAACACTTCAGCTCTAAAATATCAATTTATATTGTATCACACAGAGGTGACCAACTACAGAGACATATTACTAAGTTTGATCTCTCTTCTTTTTGATCGTGTCATGATCCAATTTAATTCCCTGCTCCTATCCCTCCAGGTGTACACTGGAGTTCTAACACTATTTAACATCCGGGCCTCCAGATAGGTTTTCATTTGATATCTGCAATGTTTGCCATCTTCCTTACTGACATAATTCATTGTTTATATCTGAACTCTGTAGCCAAGTCAAGCCTGATTTCAAAAGTTTAACAGGTGTGTAAAATAAATAAATAAAAATTCAATGCATTGATTTGTAAACCCTTTTTGACCAAAAGCTTCAATTAAATCCAAGTTTTCAATTCAACCTGTCTGGATCATTGATAGGTAGAACAGTTCATTGGTAAGTGATAGTAGTAGTAGGTGATAGTATCATGAGTCATCATCAAGTATCAGAGTACTGTAAGTTCACCATCTATAATATATAGCATCATTTAAACATTCAGAGAAATCTCTCCCCAGAAGAGGCAAGACCCAAAACTGACATCAGATTTCTGTGACCTAACCCTAACCCTAACCCCTCAGGCAGTGCTGCAATAAACACAGACCAGACCAAACAGAACCAGAACTCGCAGAGGTAGAAAGACAAGAATACAATCAAAGACGCATACACAGAAAGAGAGACAGGACAGCACGCAGGGAGAGGGAAAGCTGAACTTCGTGGGGGGAATGATCCAGAACCAAATGTTTGGGTGAGGTACAGGCAGGCGATGAGAGAGAGAGAGAGAGAGAGAGAGAGAGAGAGAGAGAGAGAGAGAATAATAGTATTTGTAGTGGAAGTTAGTTAGTAAGCAGGTCCATAGCAGCAGGTATCCTTGATCGAGGTGTGGCCAACAAGGAGCCCTGTATTGTGAGAGTACAGTGTTCTAGTCGTGTAATATGGAATGGTTAGGGTACTATGAGCTCTTTCACTCACATTCAAACTAATGAATTATTTTTCTCCTCCTTTTTTAAAGTAGCCATACTGTGTAGGCGTGATGTCAAACCACAATGGCTGTCAAAACAATGTGTAATGTTTCAGTCACAGAGAGCCTATGAAGCCTGCATTGATGTGTGTGTGTGTGTGTGTGTGTGGGAACAGTTCTGTAACAATCACTGCTCTTCAGCCATGTGCAGATTGCATCCCAAGAAAATGTCACTGTATCAGGGACCAACTTATTTATGTAGGTGACAAATGTAGCTTTCCCTTTATGAAATTAGAAGGCCACAGCCAGACTGTATATATATATATATATATATATATATATATATATATATATATATACACATATATGGATACTCTTGACGTTCCTTTGGCCTTATTCTATTCTATATCTAATTTATTGTATAAATAGTACCTTTTGGAGTTTGCACACACATTCTCATTCAGTGTTTTTTCTACATTTCTTTTATTTTCTTCATTGCAGACTAAAACTGAAGATATGAAAACTATGAAATAAAAACAAAAACATAAAAACATGTAAACACATTTTTTGTTTGACACAATTTCATAAGCTGATGTCTTCTGTGTTCATCTACATTGCATGTGATCACAATCAGTTCAAAATGACAATGAGAAATTAAAACAAAATGACATCCATGATACATATGTAGATATATTTATAACATGGCCATTACAGTATTACATGGTAGTAATGTGCTTAATGTGTGTAATGATAGGACCTTAAAAATGGATATTACTTCAAAAAACAATTCAAGTTATGCTTTAATTTTGAAAATACTTTCATGCACATGACATGATCACCTGTGTATACTGTACACTGACTCCTCGAACAAGGCCACAGTCAAATAGCAGGCATTACTGTAATGTTTCACTCACAGCTGTGAGTGTTGCCATTTATACACATGCTAGCATGCTACTAGCTAGTACCTCAAGAGGTAGAGTAGGTCATCCACTAATCCGAAGGTTGGCTGTTTGATGGTCGGACTACTTCTACCTATTTATACAGTGCTGTGCTTTGCAGTGGGAGGATCTGGGGACTGACACTGGGATTAATGGATGACCAGCTCCACCAGTTTGTGAATTAAGAATTGAAGTGAATAAAGTACTTTAAAAACAAATTGGTGTTAATGTGTGTTTTGAATCCATTAAAGTCATCCTTCACTTCTTATTTTCCTCTCCCTTCATTCACGCCTGTTTCTTGGAGCGCCCCTTGAACGTGTCCATGAGGTTGAAGGCTCCGAGATACTGGCCCAGCAGAATGCCCTGCTTCATGGGGAGGATGCTGTGGAGAGAAATAGAGAAATCAGTAAGTCATTGGACCATTTGGCTGGTCCCCATGTCTTTGAGCATTCAGGTTAGTTTTGGTAAAGAGTTGGATTCAGATTTAAAACCAACTTTAGATGATAGTGAGAGAAGACTAAGGCTAATTTATTTTGGACTTGAGCATAAATATATAAATTGCAGTATGGTAAAATTGGGCCGCATGTTTTGGTGTATTTTTGTGTATGTGCAACCAAACCACTGAGGGAAGAGTATCACATCAAAAAACATAAAAAAATAAGTAAAATAGTCCCAAGCAATCTTAACAGCATGCCTTGTGCTTTGCACACTAATACAAATATATTACTTCTTTCGCCGAGGGGAAAGAAGTAAGAGGTGTCTCTGACAATGTTCCGTGCCCTACGGAGACGCAGCTGGGTTTGGAGTCCATGATGGCCTGGATGATTTGCCACATGTGCTGAGGGTAGGATTTGTTGTTGAAATGCTTCTCTTTCCTTAACCTGTGGCTAAGCCCTCCTGAAGCCCCTCTTCGGGTTAGCCCCGGATGTACTGTAAGCTTGTGTGTCACCTGATCTGAAAGCAGTGTTGTGTGCCTTCAGCAGTAGGCAGACCTCTCTGTTCATCTACGGCTTCTGATTAGGGACCATTGTTATTTTTTTGAAGGTGGTGACACTATTATGTTAGTGTTCATAAAGCCCAGAACAGAGGAGGCATGGAAAACAATGTCTGTGTGGGAGTCCAGAGTAGCCTGAGTGCCAAACACACTCCAGTCCGTTTTTTTCAAACCAATGCTGCCGTACAGAGTCTGCTCCCTCTGGCTGCACTTCAATAGTCCTCACATGTTTGATGAGTGGTGTGTATTTGGGGAGTACAGAACAGAAAGAGGTGTTCAGACTGTCCTATGTGTAAGAAGAGGTGTGTAGCGGCTTTGTAGGCCTAATGTGACATAATGTTCATGATTTCCAAATGTGGACTGTATGCAATCTTGTTGGTTTGTAATGCAGTGCTGGATGAGGAATCCATCATCTGCATTCCGTTATGGTTTTTGAACTTGCCTCTTATCTGCAGAGGTTTCTCTGGATTCTCTGAATCTTTTAATATCATGGATTGTAAATGGTGAAACCTCTAAATGAAATGAAAATATGGTTTTAAATTGCAGTTTATCACAAAGTATAGGGAGTGCTGTACTGCCAACCTCTGCCATCAGTATGTAATTTGGTATCATAACTGAGCCTTTCAATGACCCTTTCATACAGAATTATCACTTATTGATTGCTTTACCTAACAGGTGTTTTCTAAGCATTCATCATCATCATCAAATTTTATTTGTATAGTCCAAATTCACAAAACACATTTTGCCTCAGGAAGAGCCACAGAGGAGGGATCCCTCTCCCAGGACGGACAGACGTGCAATAGATGTCACGTGTACAGAACAAATCAACACAAACATATTGTACAATTACAATGAATGATAAAATGACAATGAATTACAATGAATGATAAAATGATTACAGTAGCAGTGAAACCTGTGATAGAGATAGAGAGACACAGATGTACACAGCAGCAAGTCATTAACTAACTATAAACTGTAATGGAGATATGGTAACATGGACAGCATTCTGAGAGCACAGTGTTCTAGAGGGGTAGTAAGGTACTATTAGCTCTTTTAGATATGATGGTGCCTGACCATGAAGAGCTTTGTATGTAAGGAGAAGAATTTTAAATTCTATTCTAGATTTAACAGGTAGCCAATGCAAGGAAGCCAAAATGGGAGAGATGTGATCTCTGATCTTGGTTCCTGTCAGAACACGTGCAGCAGCATTCTGAATTAGCTGCAAAGTCCTAAGAGACTTATTGGAGCAGCCTGATAACAAAGAGTTACAATAGTCCAGCCTAGAAGTAACAAATGCGTGGACTAGTTTTTCTGCATCCGCTTGAGACACGATGTGTCTGATTTTTGTCATTTGTCATTTGTAACTTTGACTGTGCTATGATGCACTCTAAATCCTGACTGAAAATCCTCAAATAAACTGTTCTTCTGGAGAAAGTCACACAGCTGATTAGCTACAGCTTTCTCAAGTATCTTAGAGAGAAAGGGAAGGTTTGATATCGGTCTGTAATTGGCTAAAACCTCTGGATCTAGAGTGGGCTTTTTAAGAAGAGGTTTAATTACAGCTACTTTAAAGGACTGTGGTACATATCCTGATAATAAAGACAGATTAATCATATCCAATAAAGAAGGGCTAACTAGAGGTAAAACATCCTTGAGCAGCCTGGTTGGGATGGGGTCTAAGAGACAGGTTGACGGCTTAGATGAAGAAATTATTGAAGTTATTTGATGAAGGTCGATGGGAGAAAAACAGTCTAAATATATATCAGGTTTTACAGCTGTTTCCAAACTTGCTGTGTAAGAATGCAGATCAGTGCCTGTTGAGGGCAAGAGGTGATGAATTTTGTCTCTAATAGTTATAATTTTATCATTAAAGAAGCTCATGAAGTCATTGCTACTTAGACCTAAAGGAATAGATGGCTCAATAGAGCTGTGGCTCTCTGTTAGCCTGGCTACAGTGCTGAAGAGAAACCTGGGGTTGTTCTTATTTTCCTCTATTAATGAAGAGTAGTAGGCTGCTCTGGCATTACGGAGAGCCTTCCTGTATGTTTTAAGATTATCTTGCCAGACTAAACGAGATTCTTCCAGTTTAGTGGCACGCCATTTGTGTTCAGATTTACGTGCCTCTTGCTTTAATTTGCGAGTCCGCTGGCTATACCATGGTGCTAACCTCCTTTGTTTAATTATCTTCTTTTTCAGAGGTGCAATAGAGTCTAGAGTTATTCGTAATGAGCCTGTAGTACTATCAACAAGATGATCTATTTGTGAGGGGCTAAAGGAAGCAGACAAGTCCTCTGCTACATTGAGACATGGCATTGAATTCAATACTGAAGGAATCACTTCCTTAAATTTGACTACAGCACTATCAGATAAACATCTGCTGTAGGAGTTTCTGCCAAAAGGTTTATAGTCCAGTAATATGAACTCAAAGGTTATTAAAAAATGGTCAGACAGAAGAGGATTCTGTGGAAAGACTATTAGATGATCAATTTCAATGCCATATGAGAGAACAAGATCAAGAGTGTGGTTCAGACAATGAGTCGGTTTATTTACACTCTGACAGAAGCCAATTGAATCTAACAAAGAGATAAACGCAGTGCTAAGACTATCATTGTGGTTGTCCACATGAATATTAAAATCACCTACAATAATTACTTTATCTGTTTTAAGGATCAAGCCTGATGCAAATTCTGCAAATTCAGATAAAAATTCAGAGTAAGGACCAGGAGCACGATATACTATAACAAATAGAATTGGCTGTAATGTTTTCCAGGTTGGGTGAGCAAGGCTAAGAACAAGACTTTCAAATGAATTATAATTTAGTTTAGGTTTAGGATTTATTAATAGACTTGAGTCAAATATGGCTCCAACTCCACCACCTCGACCAGTACTTCGAGGAATATGAGTATTACAATGACTGGGAGGAGTGGATTCATTTAAGCTAACATATTCATCCTCCTGCAGCCAGGTTTCAGTAAGACAAAATAAATCAATATCATAATCAGATATTAATTCATTGACTAAAACAGCTTTAGAGGACAAAGACCTGATATTCAAGAGTCCACATTTAATTATCTTATTTTGGACTGTTGGAGATGTTGTTTTAATTTTTATTAAGTTTTTATGATGAGCTCCTCCTCTGTTTGTTTTATCTTTAAATAATGTAGGTGGACGGGGGACAGACACAGTCTCTATACTAAAGGATTGGGTGGGCAGCTGCTCTAATGGAGGCGCAGAGAAGCGTGTAAGACTGCAGCTCTGCTTCCTGGTCTCAACTCTGGGTTGTCATGGTTTTGGTCGACTAATAAACTTGGCCATATTTCTAGATATGAGAGCTGCTCCATCCAAAGTGGGATGGATGCCGTCTCTCCTAATCAGACCAGGTTTTCCCCAGAAAGGTGTCCAATTATCTATGAAGCCCACATCGTTTGCTGGACACCACCTCGACAGCCAGCGGTGGAATGACGACATGCGGCTATACATGTCATCACTGGTCACATTAGGCAGGAGTCCAGAGAAAACTACGGAGTCCGACATCGTTTTGGCGTATGCACACACCGATGACAGATTAATTTTAGTGACCTCCGATTGGCGTAACCGGGTGTCATTACCGCCGACGTGAATAACAATCTTACTGTATCTACGTTTATCTTTAGCCAGCAGTTTTAAATTAGACTCGATGTCGCCCGCTCTGGCCCCCCGGATGCATTTAACTATGGCCCCCGGTGTCACTAACTTCACGTTTCTCAAAATGGAGCTGCCAATGACCAGAGTTGGCCTCTCAGCGGGTGTGTCGCTGAGTGGGGAATATCTGTTAGAAGTGTGGAGCGGTTGGTGGTGTACCGTGGGCTTCAGTTTGGGGCTATGCCTCTTTCAGACAGTCACCCAGCCTCCCGGCTGCTCGGGAACTGCCGGGGGACGGCTAGCTGAAGCTACCTTCGGTGGTACCGCACCGGCTACAGGGGACTTGCTAACTATAGCAGCTACTGACTGTTCGATGGTGCGGTACCATGCCTCTAAATCACTGACCCTCGCCTCCAAAGCAACAAATAAACTACAAATAAAATACATTCCACAATTCCCCAGTCTTATTTAAACGTGTGGCCGGCATCAAATTCAGAATTCAACCAAATTTAGCAGACAGGGTGGTCTGAAGCCTTTTTCAGATGCCAAATATTGACATGAAATATACATTTTGTCATACAGACATTGGTGGATTTTACATTAATGTTGCTTTATTCATTATATGTACATATATAAGTGTGACTGTAGCAAACACAAACCTAGTGCAATGCTAAATTTAAACTTAGACAAACATTAGAGCCAGAATGATGCCTTCCAGTATCTCTTCCTAAATCAGGCCGTGTTAGCAGCTTTTGGATGACTAACAATCCTCTGCCTAACAATGAATGTCTTCAAAGAGGGAGCAAAGACAAAGCTGGATAATACAACACATTATTAAAAGCTTGAATACAATGAGCTTTTATATAAAATGAACAGAGGTGACAGGCGAGGCACTATCTCCATTTGTGTGAGCTGTGTTCCAAAGACGAAAAGCTTTCTAATAGAGAATAATGGCTCTGTCCTCAAAGAAGAACAAAGAGAGAAGACATCTCCGAATGCTCTCGTATCAAACGTAATCATAGGGCAAAACAATTCAGCTGAAGCACTGAGGATTTTAGGCACAGTTATCAGAAACAGTGCATTTTCATTTCCATTACAATCTTACTGCAAATATATTACACATTAATCATTTCAGTTTTTGGATTTCAAGTGATGGAAGTGCTATCATTGATTCACATTGCAGTCCTTCTAATAGAGCCATGCAGAGTGATGGTTTATGGGACCATAAGCATAACAAACTCCTAAAAACTGGATGTAATAAAAACTACATTATGTTAACACATCCCAATACTGTGACCTGAAAACTGATCTTTGTCAAAACAGGCAATAACAGGAACTTGAATAACAGCATATGCACTGAGCTGTGTTCAGATGACTTCACTGCTACAAAACTCTCCAGCTCACTGTAATGTACACAATCAAACTGAATCCATCATAAACCTGGTAAGGACTGGTAAATAACAAGAGGGCTGCTGAGAGATAAGCTTTAGGAGACAACTTTATTGTTTTGAAAGTCAGAACTAAATCTCAAGTCTTGCCTATTAAGTTCAAGTCCTAGATGTTGTGCTTGATGTCACTCAACATATCTGCTTGTCTGCACTGTCAAATGCACTTCAACCTTCTCCTTCTCTATAGAATGGAGTGGTGAACTGGATTTTTTTTTCTTGGGAGCAATGAAATCATTTGCTCAACTAAGCTGCTTTGGTATCTTTATGATTCACATGTGAACAAAAAAGTGTTGGCTGATGGCTGATTGTCACACTCTACAGCCAATGGTATACATAGAGTCTCCTGTTGTGTGTCTGGACTTTGTCTGCAGTGTATCTGTGTGAAAGGCTTCATTCAGCATCTCTCCCTCTCCTCTGGCACCGTGAGTTACCATGGTTACAGGAATGCCCTGAAACTTTATAATGATAATCAATAAGAAGTTTTTTGGTTAGTATGACTGTATAAATAATGAATGTAGCCTGATTGTACCTCGATGCTGAAATCTTGTATTCTAACATATATAACAGATGTAAAGCTTCTCAGAGCTTCTCTTTGATTATTAACAGTATGTAGTGATGCAGAAAGGTGAGAGCTCACCATCACACTGAAACTGTCACAAGGCTGCAAAAGTTTCACTTATTGTTATTTAATCCTGGTGCTGTTTGTTTGATGTATTTTTCTGTTAAATGATAAGAGAATCACTAGAAACAATATTATTATTAATAATAATAATAATAATAATAATAATAATAATAAATGATAATAATAATGATGATGAGAAGAAGAAGTTGAAAAATAACGTAGTGATAAGTTCTGTACATGGTTGATTATTTGAAAGAGTAAAACTTGAGACAATCTTGGGAAAAAAAGTATCAGTTTAATTTCATAGATTAAAAATGACATTGAAATGACAATAAAGAAAAGTGTGAACAGAACAGCTGTTCAGATCATCCTGCTGTAAAACATTGTCGGTCAGATATTTAAACTTGATGTCTACATTAGAGAACATGGTTATGAGTGCAGTGGGGCTGTAAATCTTATCTTATTTTTTTTAGCACGTGTCAAGTAACGTTACCTGTAACATCTTTCACAAATTGCAAATGGGGAATATGATTTGGCTGCAGCTTGAAACATTTTCAGTCAAAAGATTTTTTTTTGCTTTAATCCATGATAGAGTGAATTTGATTGTGATTGAATGAGAAGTATAAACATATACCATTCCGACACACAATTGGTTTGTATGCGATGCATCAGCCCTGCACATTACAAATCATGTCACACGCAAGCAAGAAGCTGACTGACTGTCGACTGACTTTATGTAGCTTAGTGCGAAAATGTCCGTGGCAGAGACTCAAGAGAAATCTTTTTTTTTTTTAATCAGAATTATTATTTTTTTGATTAATCACTTGGATTAATCATTAATTTTGGCAGCACTATACTGTATAGTAGCTGTTATACATAGCATAGCATGTATACCATTACAATACTTATAGGCATATAACTAGTCATCATATCTTCCGCTCCATGAAACACATGTTAACGCTCAGTAGCACACATATACAGTATGGTTCTTTAATGTATTTGCATTATTGCATTGGGCATATATGAGGCTGAAACAGGTAGCCTAGTGCATCCCACATTTTTCAACATTAACATTTTAATATAACATTATGGCCTTTAGAAAAATGATTTTTTTGAGGGGAGGTCGTGTAGAGCACTACAGACCCCTGTGACGTGGGGCCTATAACATTTGATGGCTTTTTTTTTTTTTTTAACAATACTTTTACTTTTATACTTTAAGTAGTTTTGAAGCCAGTACTTTTACACTTCTACTTGAGTAAAAAGCTTGAGTTGATACTTCAACTTCTACAGAAGTCTTTTTAAACCCTAGTATCTATACTTCCACATGGGTAATGGATGTGAATACTTTTGACACCTCTGATAGTAATAAGTAGTTAGGAAAGTAAAACATTTTTATGGTGCAGTCTTAGATCTGAGGGTAGAGGTTCTTCCTGAAGCCTTCCTCCTGATCATAGCAGTGAAAAAAGGCTGTTATCCAGTCATCCTAGTCAAAGTATTACATTTAACTACAGGCACAGGTGTGGCTATAATGACCAACATGATGACCACCCCATGGCGTTTCCTGAAACATTGTTCTATGTTTGTACCAACTATTTTGAAATCCTGATCCATATTTTGAAGATTAAAGATTTTTAATTCCCAGTTGTCAGTAATTATATTTGTATATAAAACAGTCAAATCTACCTGACTATATTTAAAAAATAATTAATAGAGTTCATTTTAATTCTACTTTTAGTTTAGACAATGCACTGCAATGGCAGTTAATCACAGATGCATTTGTGTTGTATTTTGACTAAAACCACTACTGTCAGGAATATACTGTAATCTGACTGCTATTTTTGATATGTATGGGTGAGTTTATTACTCATTATTACACATTATTTCTGCTTTATTTATCTGCTTTTATTCCCAACTTCATATCTTGTTCTCTTGTACCTACATTTATATAAGAATGTACTGTTCTGGTCATTTCCTGCAGGCATCTACAGCATTAAGAAGTCAATTACTGCAACAAGGGTAATATTATAGTATAAGTGGGGGGGGGGGGGGTGAATAGAAACATAGCTATAAAGACACAATGTGGATGGAAAATGAACAAATACCAGGAACAGTGAAGAAAGAGTGAGAGGAGGAATGAAAGTGGTGAGCGATGAGTGAGGAGAAAACAGAAAAACAAAGAAAGATAGTGTAGAGTGAAACAGTCCCTAATCAATCACTACCACTGAAGTGCTAGTGATGTCTTGCAAAGATGTGACCACTTGTCCAACAATCAGAGGGGCTTTTGTTCACAGTGATGCACAGGCTGTGTGAGAGGAGTGAGATCTCACATACATCTGCTCTGGGATTGTGCAAGTCTAAAAGGTATTCATCTCATTCTAATGCCTGCACTAAATTGGTTGGGGCTGAGGGTGGAGGATGGTGTAGTAAGAGTATGCAACTGATGACCTCTAAATGTATGCATAACACTGCTGAGGCAAACAGGAATAACTTTTTTCAAATTCATTTGATAAAGCTATAAAAATTTTAAATACAAAAACACTTAAAACATATTGTGTGTACTTCATGAAAAATACAAAATACATGAACAAATACATTAGTTTGAATTCTTATAGGAACGGTCTGATTATATACTAATGAAAACATGCTATGTTATGCTTATATTTTTTTCTGCCATATTCTGTAAGAGTTCCCTTGATCTTACACGCTGGACAAGCTGGTAAGTCCAGCACTCATAACACGCATGACTTTATGAAAACATTTATTTATTTACATTATTTACATTTAAGACAAGTTCTACTGACAGTATAAGATCAGATGATCAGACTATTATAATTTCCTGGGATAAAGTGATTGAATTGATGAATTTCTGGATCAAAATAATAAGAAGCGACTTCCAATGAGTATAAAAACTTTAATGAATTCATACATTCTCCATTTAGAAATGATTCTCTATGAAATGCTATTCTTAATCTTCATCATCTTACACCACGTGTATGTAACACATATATCTGCACATAAAACAGAGTGAAATTGCTTTGCTCCTGACAGGAACATTATCATGCTTCATAAGCTGTATTCAGACAGTTACTTGTGCCCACTGCCATAAAGACAGCCAGTGTCGCCATAAAACTGATGGTCTTTGATGGCTGCAACTGCTGTTGCTGTATAAAAGGCAGCTTGAGGCCTGAAGGTCATAAACAGTCAGGCGATACAGAGCAGCCAGCTGATTTACTTCTTATATTATGTCTCTGTTTGTTTGTTTCTGCTGGGTCTTTGTCCAGTTTGTACTCAGTCAAGCTCTGCATTTGGACACATTTAAAATTTATTTTCAGATGTGCTCTGGGTGTGCAACAATTCAGTTCCCACATCTATGAATCCATGTGCTGTTTATCCATCCCTGGTTTTATTGAACCATTTATTAACTCTTCTGTCAGTGTGGGGGGAAACATGCAGGTATAGAGCACAATCATTGCTCTGGCTACTTGCATGGTACGAGCATGACTGGGTTTCGAAGCAGGTTTTTTATACAGATTAACTGTTGTGTGCATTCCACACAGTATTCTATGAAATAGTATATATTAATTTACTGTATTTCTCACAAGCAGTTTTCATAGTGGAAATGTCTCCTCTGGGGGTGGGAAGCTTTGTGGTGTTAAAACCATTATAACCCCAGCATTGGAAGCAACTACAACTTTAGGACTAAGGAGAGCCACCTTTATTTACAACTTTATAGAGACACTACAGGAGAGAGGGGTGAGGACATGCAGCAAAGAGTCACAGGTCAGATTCATACTCTGGGCCACTATGGCAAGGACATGGTGCACACACTCTCCCTACTGAGCTAATTGGCACTCCAAAACTTCACTCTTCCTTTTATTCCTAAAATACTTTCTCAATCTTGCAGTGTCATATTTTATTTGTCAGTCTACATTCTGTTCCTTTTTTTAATTCATATTTATGTCCAACATTTTGTAATTATTTTCAAATTGCAAGCTCCCATCCACCCCATCTCTCCATATTTAAATGATACAGATGAATAATAATAAGCAGCTATACAGCACCCAAAGATAGATCAATACAGAAACAAATATTCAAATTCAAATATAATATATAGTGAAAATAAAAGCACAAAAATAATAAATAATTATGTGCATTTAATGATAGTGGGCTCAGTTGACATTTGCTGTGCGTAATGTGAAATCGGTTCTTGGACAATGTTGTTGGTGCAGTGCAGGAATGGACTCCATGCTTTCTCGAGGTCCTGAGAGACTGGAGATGGCTCCTTCATAGCAACATTCCCACTTGTCTCGCAATAATTTGACATCCTATATTAATATAGCCAATCAGCATAATTTACTGATCTAGTTTTTGCATCTGCAGTTTTTCAAGGATAATACCCAACATACACAGGGCTGGCCTTCTGTTGAGAGAGACACTGAACAGTTCATCTATAAAAGTATAAAAAGTATCATATACTGTATCAGGGTTTATGCAGGAATCCTGAGGTTAAATTTAATACCATTTAATACCTTTTTAATACCTTCTAAATATTTTTTAAAACCTCAACGCAACTTGCCTCTAGTCATATAGCAAAAACAGGATCGTAAATGGGAGGGCACACACACTGTTACTTCTAGGCTGGACTATTTAATAATAATAATATACAAATTTCGAGGACTGCATTCTTCCACTGACGTAACATCGCCCAAAATCAGACACATCGTGTCTCAAGCAGATGCTTTATTGTCACTAGTCACAAGTACCAGCGAAATGACCATCATATCTGTGTAAATGTTCGTGTCTGTGTAGGCCTTGAGAGTCGCCTTCGCCTGGCGTCCCAGACAGAGTCAACAATCAATTTCAACAATTTGTTACTTCTAGGCTGGACTATTGTAACTCATTGTTATCAGGCTGCTCCAATAAGTCTCTTAGGACTTTGCAGCTAATTCAGAATGCTGCTGCACGTGTTCTGACAGGAACCAAGATCAGAGATCACATCTCTCCCATTTTGGCTTCTTTGCATTAGCTACCTGTTAAATCTAGAATTTAAAATTCTTCTCCTTACATACAAAGCTCTTCATGGTCAGGCACCATCATATCTAAAAGAGCTCATAGTACCTTACTACCCCTCTAGAACACTGCGCTCTCAGAATGCTGGGTTCCTTGTAGTTCCTATAGTTTCCAAAAGTAGATTGGGAGCCAGAGCTTTCAGCTATCAAGCTCCTCTTCTGTGGAACAAACTAGCATTTTCGGTTCGGAAGGCAGACACAGTCAACACTTTTAAGAGTAGACTTAAGACTTTCCTTTTTGATAGAGCTTATAGTTAGGGCTGGCTCAGGTCATCCCTTAGTTATGCTGCTATAGGACTAAACTGCCGGGGGACTGCTGACAAACTCAACAGACACTTATTATCTTACGAGCTTTTGACTGTATTACATGGTCTTTAGGTTGTGTTAGCTCCTTTGACATTTAAGTATAGATGTAAGAACGTCCCAGCATTGTTAGCACCTCTTTCTGGCGCTGGCGCGAGCAGGACACCTATCCAGTAGCTTATTTTTTCAACTTCGATTTTTTTTTTTAACTACACTTGCTGTGTAGAACTTTATATATCCTATGGATACAATGTCTTTTTATCGGCAACACAGCGGTGGACAACTTGTTTATTCAAGGGAGAAGCTGCTTTCACTCCAAACAATGGGATGAGCTGGCATTGTTCGCTCCCCCTCCTGAGGAGCTGAGGAGGAGGCGAAGAGGCCGCAGAGCCGGGGCGAAGGTGAAGGCTAGGCTAGCGGCTAAGCAGTGGAAGTACAAGCCCTCTGTTCCTTCGATCATCATGGGGAATGTTAACTGTCTCACCAACAAGACGGACGAGCTGGCTCTTGTGAGGACCGGCAGGACTTTCAGGGAGAGCAGTTTACTGTGTCTCTCTGAAACTTGGCTCACCCAGAACACACCGGACACTAATGTGGATGTACCTGGATTCACGACGGTGAGATCGGACAGGGACTGCAGACGCAAAGGTGGAGGACTCGCACTGTTTATTAACATCAGATGGTGCAACCCGGGGCATGTTACGGTGAAGGAGATTGAGTGCAACAGAGACATTGAGTTGCTGGCGGTAGGTCTCAGACCGTATTACATGCCTAGAGAGTTTTCTCACGCCATTGTTGTTTGCGTCCCCCTGCGTGCACACGCCGAGACCGCGTGTGATGTCATCCACTCCACCATATCGAGACTGCAAACACAACACCCAGACGCATTCATCGCCATCTCCGGGGATTTTATTCACGTTACACTGGACTCCACACTACCAGACTTTCACCAGTTTGTAAGCTGCCCCACCAGGAAGAACAGGACATTAGACCTCCTGTATGCCAACGTGAAGGAAGCTTACACTGCCATTCCTCTGCCCCCACTGGGAAAGTCTGACCATAACCTGGTCCTGCTCACACCACACTAGACAAAGCCAAAGATCCAGAGACAGTCCACAACCACACGCTCCTTCAGGAAATGGTCTCCTGAGGCAGTGGAGGCTTTGAGGGACTGCTTTGAATCTACTGACTGGAACGTCCTGCAAGGATGCACATGATGAGGACATCGAGGGGGTCACCCACTGCACTACTGACTACCTAAACTTCTGTATGGATGTTGTGGTCCCCATTAAAACTGTATGCTTAAGGCTCCAGGGCCGGACGGCTTCCCTATTGAATTCTTCAAGAAATTCTCATTCAAACTAAGCCCTCTTTTAAAAAACGTATATACTGAAGCATTGGAGCGCAAGACTCTCCCTCCTACGATGACCCAGGCCACCATTTCAGTCCCTCTTAAGAAAGGAAAGGACCCTCTGAAATGTGAGTCATTCCGGCCTGTGAGTCTACTCTGCTGTGACTACAAAATCCTGACCAAGGTTCTGGCTAGTAGATTGGAGTCTGTTATGCATACAGTGATACATCCAGATCAGACTGGTTTTATTACAGGGCGGCAGATTTATGGCAATATACGGAGGCTTTCTAATATTCTTTATTCCCCGGAAACTCCACCCACAGCAGAGGTTTTGCTCTCCCTCGATGCTCACAAAGCATTTGACCGGATTGAGTATGAGTATCTTTTTGCAACTTTGGAGAGGTTCGGTTTTGGACCAGCTTTTTGTTCATGGATAAGGATCCTGCTACACCACAGGCCTCTGTCCGTACTAATAAAATAATCTCCAACTATTTTCCTATATGCAGGGGCTGTCCATTGAGCCCACTTCTGTTTGACCTCGCTATTGAACCACTAGCGGTTGCACTTAGGAGTGCTGATTAGCTCATGGGTGTTGTTAGGGGGGGCCAAACTCACAAACTGTCTCTATATGCGGATGACCTGGTACTTTACCTGTCTGATCCTCACACCTCTATTCCTAAGGCATTAGAAATTATCTCTAGCTTTGGAGAGATTTCAGGCTACAGAATCAACCTTACTAAGAGTGTGCTCTTCCCTATTAATGACCAGGCTCGACAGATGTCTTTTGAGGCATATCCACTAAAGGACACTCGTGACACTTTCACCTATCTTGGTGTATCAGTAACCCGTAAATACAGTGATTTATTCAAGCATAACTTTAAACCAGCCCTGGAGAAGGCCAAACAGGACCTTATCCGTTGGTCAGTGCTGCCGATATCGCTCGCTGGCAGGGTTAATTCTGTCAAGATGATAATCATGCCCAGGTTCTTATACTTGTTTCATACAATTCCTGTTTTTATCCCAAAGTCCTTTTTCAGAGAGCTAGATAAATCTATATCCACCTTTATCTGGAATAAGACCATCCCACGAATAAGAAAGGCACATCTTGAGAAACAGAAAGGGGCTGGAGGCTTAGCACTACCAAATTTTTTACAATATTACTGGGCAGCTAATATTTATAAACTAATATACTGGGTCTCTGCTTCTTATGAGGGGGGTGGACTTGTATGGGTTGAAATGGAACAACATTCCGCTTATCCTGTGTCCCTTCCTTCTTTAGTATGTGCGCCATTGCCACTCAGTAAGCAGCGTCTCACAAATAATCCTATTGTGAGTGGCTCACTTCGAATATGGTCCCAATTCAGGACCCACTTCAAACATAGACAGGCTATGCCCTCTCTCCCAATCTCGGCCAACGCACTCTTTCCACCCTCACTCATGGATACAGTATTTAAGTTATGGTTCAGGAGTGGTCTGAAACGGGTGAAGGATCTTTTTAAGGATGGTGTGTTCATGTCATTCGAGCAGCTGGTAAATGAGTATAATATCTTCAGTTCGCATTATTTCAGGTATCAGCAGGTGCGTGTCTTTGTTCGAAAACATTTTCTTTCCTTTCCGTTACTCTCGCCAAATGACTGGATGGATGAGTGGTTGGAGGGGGATCTAAATCAAAGAGGAGGAGTGAGTAGATTATATGAGGATATCCAGATGATCGCCTCACCATCACTTAGTTGTATTAGGGCAGGGTGGGAGGAGGAACTGGGATTTGAGGTGTCAGACGTCTCCTGGCAAAGCACAATTAAGAGAATACATTCAACTTCGATTTATATCAGACATGGTTTGCTCCAGTTTAAGGTGCTCCACAGGCTTCATCTATCTAGGAGTAGGCTTGCCAGGATATATCCGGATGTCGATCCGACTTGCTCCCGATGCTGTCAGGCTCCGGCTACCCTCTATCATATGTTCTGGGCTTGCCCAAAGTTGATACAATTTTGGTCTTTAATTTTTGACATCTGTGGCAGAGACATAAGCCCTGCTCCTGAAATCGCAATATTTGGTGTGGCCCCTGCTGGGATGGCGTTGTCTGGTGCACAATCAGACGCCATTGCTTTTTCATCATTATTGGCCAGACGTCTTATTCTGTGTAATTGGAAGTCAGCGATGCCTCCCACACATAGGCGCTGGGTTGAAGATGTAATGGCACACTTGAAACTTGAGCAGTTGAAACACACGATCAGGGGATCAACCCAGAGATTTTATAAGGTCTGGCAGCCCTTTCTGAATTATTTTAACCTACAATTCCCTGCTGGAAACACTGGGACATAATTGACTCACAGGCTCTGTAACTGTGTAACATGTCAGTTTTTTTTTTGTTGTTGTTGTTTTTTGTGTTATTGTCACTTTATTGTTGTATATGTTGTTGTTGGGGTTGCTGTTTGGGGACTTGTTAATTGTTTTGTAAGTGTTTCAATTCAAAATTCAAAACCCAATAAAAATATTTGAATAATATAAAACTGTATGCTGCTTCCCTAACAACAAGCCCTGGACCACCAGTGATGCCAAGGACATCCTTAACAGGAAGAAAAGGGCATTCATGGACGGTGACAGAGACGAACTGAAGCACGTACAGGGGGAACTCAAGGTCCAGCTGAGAGAGGCAAAGGATGAGTACAGAAGGAAGGTGGAACAGAAGCTGCAGCAGAACAACATGAGGGAGGTCTGGGATGGCATGAAAACCATCACAGGCTGCAAGAAGAAGGGCAGCAGCACAGAAGAGGTGGATGCTGGGAGAGCAAACCAGCTAAACCTGTTTTTTAACAGGTTTGATACTCCAGCTCCTACAGACAGTGACTGCCCACTTCACACCCCCCTCCCCACCACCACCACGGACATTTCAACCTGAGCCTGCAGCTGGGGAGGGTCCCCGTGCTCTGGAAGACTTCATGTCTCATCCCGGTTCCTAAGACAAAACACCCCAGGGAGCCGAGTGACTTCAGACCAGTTGCACTGACATCCCACATTATGAAGACCTTCGAACGGCTGCTGCTCCATCTCCTCAGACCCCGGGTCCACCACGCACAGGATCCACTGCAGTTTGGATACCAGGAGAAGGTGGGCGTGGAGGATGCCATCCTCTATCTGTTACACAGGGCTTACTCTCATCTGGACAAGGAGAGCGGTGCTGTGAGAATCATGTTTTTTGATTTCTCCAGCGCCTTCAATACCATCCGGCCCCTCCTGCTGAGAGACAAGCTTACAGAGATGAGGGTGGACTCACACCTGGTGAGATGGATTACAGACTACCTCACAGAGAGACCACAGTACGTCAGACTGAAGGACTGCACGTCGGACACTATGGTCAGCAGCACCGGAGCACCACAGGGGACCGTGCTCTCTCCCGTCCTCTTCACCTTGTACATCTGACTTCCAGTACCACCCTGGGCTCTGCCATATGCAGAAATACTCAGATGATACTGCGATAGTTGGCTGTATCAAGGATGGACAGGAGGGGGAGTACAGGAGCGTGGTTGAGGCCTTTGTGAGGTGGTGCAGGTCCAACCATGTGCAGCTGAACACCTCCAAGACCAAGGAGATGGTGGTGGACTTCAGAAGGAAGAAACCACATCTCCAACCTGTGTCCATCGAGGGGGTTGATGTGGAGGTGGTCAGGACATACAAATATCTGGGGCTGCAGCTGGACGACAAGTTGGACTGGACAGCAAACATGGACACTCTCCACAGGAAAGGACAGAGCCGTCTGTACTTCCTGAGAAGGCTGGGGTCCTTCAACATATGCAAAAAACTGCTGCAGATGTTTTACCAGTCTGTGGTGGCCAGCGTCCTCTTCTACACTTTTAGTTTGCTGGGGAGGAAGCAGCAAGAAGAGGGACGCTGCCCGACTGGACAGACTGGTGAGGAGAGCTGGCTCAGTGGTAGACACAGAGCTGGACTCTCTGGTGACTGTGACAGAGAGAAGGACCCTGGACAAACTGCTGTCCATACTGGACAACACCCACCACCCTCTGCACAACACCTTCATCAGGCAGAGGAGTGTGTTCAGCGGCAGACTGCTGTCTCAATCCTGCTCCACCAACAGACTCAAGAACTCTTTCGTCCCCCTGGCCATCAGACTGTACAACAACCCAGTCATGGCAGGAGGCACAATAGACAATGGACAAATTTCTTTGCACTACTTCCTGGACACTCTATCTATCTATCTATCTATCTATCTATCTATCTATCTATCTATCTATCTATCTATCTATCTATCTATTGCACGAGGGATCCCTCCTCTGTGGCTCTTCCTGAGGTTTCTTCCACTTTTTTCCCTGTTAAAAGGGTTTTTTGTGGGCAAGTTTTTCCTCACTTGAACCGAGGGTCTAAGGACAGAGGGTGTCACTCCCTGTACAGATTGTAAAGCCCTCCGAGGATTGATTTGATTTGATTTGATTTGACTGTTACTGTCAATCCCTTAGTTATTTACATTTAGTCATTTAGCTGACGCTTTTATCCAAAGCGACTTTCAGAGAAGATGTGATGGCTGCAGTGGAAGTTTGACTGGTGGTGGGACTCGGTTGGAGCAGTGTACTGGACATACTAGCAGCACAGAAATTTGATATTAATGGCTGCTCTCCCATCAAGTTGTCAGTCAACTGAATATTGTAGATAGATCCAACTACATAATTTGAGTTACACTACTTGATATCTGCTAAAGAAATGACACAATGCCTAAGAGTTCAGTACCACTTCACACATAACCATGTTCTCTAATGAAGACATCAAGTATACTTGACCAACAGTGTTTTACAGCAGGATGCTTGTGAACAGCTGTTCTATTCACACTTTTCTTTTTTGTCTTTTCAATGTAATTTTCAGTCTATGAAATCAAACTTTTTGTGCAAAGCTTGTTTCAAGTTTTACTCCAGCAATCAACCATGTACAGAACTTTTCAGTATTCAGTGATTTTGTACAGTCATGCTAACCATAAACTTCTTATTGAGAATCATTACAAAGTTTCAGGGCGTTCCCGTAACCAGGGTAACCCACGGTGCCGGAGGAGAGGGAGCGACGCTGAATGTTGTTTTTACACGGATAATGTCCAGACAAAGTCCAAGTACAGTCGTAGTTTCACACATGAAGCAACAACAGGAGACTCTCTGTGCTGTGTTAGACGAGTTCTCACATGTTGACTAAACTTTACAAACCGAGTCTCAAAATGACATCACAGCTCTATGATGAGTCCATGCTAGCTAAACAGCTAAACTTTAGCGTCGATGTTCCGTGTTTAGATCCCGGCCTGGTGTGAGTCACATGCACGCTGTAAACAATACCACTGGCTGTGTGACAATCTGCCAATAAAAACATCGCCCCCCTCCTCAGATATACATTGATCTCATAAATGGCCTCTGTGAACTCTAATTCAGAGAGTTCTAATGCATGAACTACACAGAACAATCCTGAGTCTACGCTGTGCGCTATGGAAAATAGGTCTACTGTACAGTCTATGTAATAAATTCTGGCAAACTTTTAACAAAGAAACTTACAACAAATCACGTGCTATTCTTTAAAAAAAATAATACCTCGCAATCAGACATTTAATACCTTTTAATACTTTTTAAGGGCCTTAATTTTCACTAAGTTGATTTACTACCTTTTAATACTTTTAAGTTAAATTTAGTTTAACTGTAATTCAAGATATTCCACAGTATTTCTTTATCTCAAGCCAATTCACCACCATTAAATTTAAGTGCGTTAGCATCTCTGATCTGGTAATAGATTAGAATTGATTTATAAATTACCTTTTTTAAGGCTAACATGTTGTAACAGACTTTAAATTTCAGTGTGTGGGTCAGAGGCAGATCTCAGGGCTGAAATGAAACTATACCTGACCTGGAGGTATTCTGTATTTGTCAGAAGGTGTTTCAGATTGTTTCAGATGATCCAAGGTAACCATATAACCATCTTCATATAGGTCCTCCAGATGAAGGATCCCTGCTTTGGGACCCTGGTACAAGCAAAATGGCTTTTTTTTGTGGGTATTCTCATCTTTAAACAATAGTTAGGCTTTAAACGTCAAACAGAATGAAGGATCTTTAACATGACTGTGGGACATTTTCTAACTTTACCTTGAAAATTCTAACACTGGGTTGTGAATCAGCACACTGTAAAAATGGTAACTAGTAATTGTTGATCTCATTAGAGTTTTCAAATTAAACTGACTCAGAAATAAGGCTTTGCAATATGCAATCTATAAAATCTTGTCCGCCCAGCAATTTTCTCTCATTGTTGTCCTAACTACTATTTTAAATCAGCTCAACAAGGATTTGTAAATCTTTGAGCAGATTTTTGAGTTAAGTTGGGCCAACTCCGTACATACCAGTTTGAACCAGTTTTAACGGCTCTCTGCTGAACCTGAGCGCCCATCGGACATTTTCTGGATATGACAACGACAGGAGTGGGAGTCCACAACCATTTTGCTCAAGCAGGTAAGCTAAGTGTGTTTTTACTTTCATCATGTTAAATTACATTAGCTCAGACTGGCATGTTTACAGCACGTTTGCTGTGGCTAAATTTGTTAAGAGAACTCATTTTGTAATCCGCCATGCAGACGCTTTCATGGGGCAGACATATGAAGCGGAGCTCGGAGGATCATATATATATATACAGTATATATACACACTGTATATATATACTGTATGTGTGTGTGTGTAATATATATATATATATATATATATTTTAGAGCCCGATCGATATGGGATTTTTAAGGCCGATACTGATACAAATATTTGGTGATTTAAAAATCCGATATTCCGATATATCGGCCGATATATATATTTAAAAAAGAAATTCCAGAAACGCGTAACAAAACATAAACAGATTTCCCTAACATTAGTTATATGTAGATATTATTATTATCATTATCATCATCATCATCATCATCATCATCATCATCATCATCATCATCATCTGTATTAATATTAAACAAGACAAAGGTCACTCCTAATGTTTTTTTGTGTGTGTAATAGTTAGTCCCTATTGAGCTACCTTATAATTACAATGTCAACTTGCTTATCCTTTACCTGCACTCTTTTAATTACATCCATCAAGCTACGACAAACAATTTTCAATCATCATTTGCTGCCTGCCTTCTAAAATCTACTACTTAGTGATGCACTAAATCCATTACGTGACCCGTTAATGCTGCGGCTGACCGACAGTCAGCAACGCACACTTGCGTCATTGGATTTCACACACGTGTAAAAGAAAAACTAACTTTTATGCACAAGCTGTTTGATACTTTTTCTCTACGTCTAAATGTTCACTCCTCGCATGCCTAACTTACGTTTTACAATGTCTGTAACTACAGATATGCTAGTTATAAATACAGTAATCATTACTTTATGTATGCAGAATAAGTTCGTTGTGGTTTCCAAGCTCATTAATGTTAGCATCTTCCACTGATAGTCATGGCATTAGCTAGCTTTGTGGTTATCTTAAGTCTATGATAAGCCATAATTTAGCAATGGATAACGTCATGCTGCTGCAAATGATTGTAAAACACAGTTTTTCCAAATAACAGGCCGGGGAGAGATGATACGTCTCACTGCTATAACTGTCACGCTATTAAAGAAATACATCTTCAGTCACATTGTCAAGAGTTAAACCGACAGTCAGTCAACTATACTGTAACAATGTACTAGCTAAATTCGTTTCACTCTCGGCTCACGTAACAGCAGCAAAACTGGACATGGTAGTCATGAATTTTGTCATGCTTATTTGAGTTTAGAGAACTGATGGGGATGTTCGTTTAATTGTTATTTAAGCAATGTATGTCTCGTGACAGCCAACTTACCAGGAACACACTTCACCGATGATAACTCGTTCGCTCTGCCCGACTCGGGCTGGATCAGCTGGTTGTAAGGTTTGTGGTTGTAAACGCGAGTGTTGCCAACAGGGACGTTGTAGAGTGTCCTCTGGTGGACAAACTATGCAACAGCAACACTCATAACATGGTTGAAGGGTGTTTCGTCCGTTTTTTAAAATATTCATTTATCGGCCATTATAAATGCCGATACCGATAGTTTGGAAAATGCCTAATATCGGCCCGCCGAAAAATCGGCCGGGCTCTAATATATATATATATATATATATATATATATATATATATATATATATATATATATATATATATATATGTTTTAATTGTAGCTAATAGTGGTGTATGAATCGCGATTCATCCGGATCATTAACCCGGATCCTCTAACTGACTCAGTATTCACCAGTCATAGTCTCCATTAACTCGAATCTTTACCGTCCTACACCCGCCTAACAGCGGGCCACATATGCAAATTAAAACGATAAAATGCGCCATTCACTACTCTACTTTTAACCTGTACAATCTCATTACAACACGTCCAATTTCATCCGCCTAAAAGGCTGCCAGAAATTCCGCTATTATTGTGGACAATAAGCTTGTTTCCACCGCTAGAATAGCTTCCGGAGTCGGGACTCAGGTGAGCTGACAGCGGGTCAGCGTAACTTCCTGCAGAGCCAACTCATAGCACAGACCCGGATTCAGATTCAGATCCATCCTGCACGAGTAAATCCGTTGAGACACTCAGGAGACCCGCGGATCACTCGCTGATCCCACAGACCAGATGACCTAGATTCACTGATTCAACCGAGTCGACTGGATCTTTTCCGTAACGTTTTGTGTAACGTAATTAACGTAATTTTAACTGCAGCATTATATGTCGTTAATAATAATCACCACACTTGATTTAACACAGTGTTAATAAACTTTAGAGGCTAGGCTGATATAGCCTAAACACTGTGAGAGGAGCATTTTATTTGCAGCATTATGTGTTAGTATAACCTGTCATCAATAATTATGGAGTTATACTCGCCACATTTCTATTATGTCATTTACTGTATTTACAGTTGAATAAGTGATGCTGGCTGTGAGTTATGAGAATACAAGACTGGATTTGTGTCAGTTGAATATAATGCAGCTAAATAAAAACATGTGTAATGTACAATGCTAGCTAGATAGTTTGGCTGCTGGCATGACACTGTCTTGTGTCCATAAGTTCTGTAATTGTCACATACAAATTAAAGTTGTGCTTCATGCTCTGTCAGTAGTTTAGAAGAAGGCTTTTTACATTTTCAGAGCCTTCTACAAAATGAGAAAGAAGACAGAATACATGAGGAAGAATTGCAGTGTGTATGTTAATGTGACATTAATGGTAATATCATTATTTTGTCATTTTGTTATCACGCCCCCGCGTGGCCTGACTAAAGAAACCTCTATTCACGCCTTAAGGCAGATGACGTGGTGGTGACGTATGTGAGGCCCCACCTGCACATATATACGTGCTCCACCACAGTCATCCTTCAGTTCTTACGCTCTTCACCTCGCTAAGAACACCTCTCCCGAGTCAGGCTTACTAGCTGCTACTGCTGCTACCCGCGGAGCGCTAATTTCATCCACTTGCTTCAGCTCTCTGGTCTCGGTATGAGCGCAGAGCCTAAGCGAGCGAGGGGGAAGTCTTCCATTCGCCCCTGTCCTCATGGGTGCGGCTTCTCCCTGCACGAAAAGGACCTCCATGAAGCATGTCCTGTCTGTCTGGGGATTGTCCACGCTAGGAGAGCGTTGGCTGAGCCCGGGTCTTGTGAGTCCTGTCACCAGCTCCGGAGCTCAACCCTGGAAAGGCGGGTCAAGTTTGTGGAGAAAGTCCTAGGAAAGACAACCGTTGCATGTTTGGACCTCCTCTCCGAGTCCAAGGATCCGGCTCCGTCCGAGTCCGGTGACGAGGAGCTCCCGGCCGAAGACCCCGTCGGAGACTGGGCAGACCATATGGAGTATGCTGATGGATTAGCTGAGTTTGAGCTGGGCCCCTCCGAGGGTGCTGGCCAGCCGCTACCCGATCTAGCCCGCTACCAGGATGAGGAGGACGTCCTGGACATCGGCCTGGACGTGGATGGTTTGTCGGAGGACGAACAGGAGCCGTTGCCGCCGCTGCTGCGCCGGTTGACCAGGTCGACACATCCTTCCTCTCACTGTACCATCGTGCGGCTGAGAAACTGGAAGTGAACTGGCCCTCTCCTCCACCGGCTCAGAAACCGTCGCGGTTCTCGGGTTTTTTTCTCCCGCCTGAACCGAGGACGGTGAAGAACAGCCTGTCCATGTTCCCTGATTTTGTCGAGGAACTCACCTCGACATGGAACAAACTGCTCCAAGCTGCACCCACCACGCCAGTGGGTGACAGCCCCTCCCCTACAGTGCTGCAGGTCAGTCGGCTGGCGGCTCACTTCCCTCGGTGGCGCGCATGCGCAGTCTCACCTTGGGTAGAGAGGACCGTTGCCAAGGGTTACCGTTTACAGTTCGGAGCCTGGCCTCCACGTTTCAACTCTGTCGTAAACACGGTAGTAGGAGACAAAGCAGCAGCAGTTCTGAGGGAAGAAATAAACAACTTGTTGAACAAAGGAGCGATACGAGTTGTTCCCGCCTCAGAAATGAACGAAGGTTGGTACAGCCGTTATTTCGTTGTTCCGAAGAAAGGGGGGGGGCCCCCGTCCTATTCTAGACTTGCGAGTGTTAAACAGGTAGCTACGGACTTACAAGTTCAAGATGCTTACACTCAGACAGCTACTGAGCACGATCAGACCGGGGGATTGGTTTACAACCATCGATCTGACAGACGCTTATTTTCACGTAGCGATTCACCCGGACCACAGGCGGTTTCTAAGGTTTGCATTCGAGGGCACAGCCTACGAGTACCTGGTGCTGCCGTTCGGCTTGTCACTCGCCCCCCACACATTCACCAAATGTGTCGAGGCGGCGTTAGCCCCGCTCCAGGAGAAAGGCGTTCACATATCTGGACGACTGGGCTCTTATTGCGAGCTCCAGAGAGCGTTTCACCGCTGCCTTGCTCAGTTTCATTTGCGCAAACTACGTTACCAGACGATTTTACAGCTGACAGGTATGATGGCATCTATGATCGCTGTAGTGCCGCTCGGGCTGTTAAAGATGCGAGCGTTTCAACGGTGGACTCTCTCACCGGCTCTGCGTGCCGCGTCACCCCCAGAGGAGGTTGACGATAACTCCGTCCTGCATGTCGGCGCTTCTCCCATAGAGAGAACCCGGTTTACTACAACGAGGGTCTCCTATAGGGAGGGTGTCTTTTCGCAAAGTGGTCTCCACAGACGCATCCTTGACGGGTTGGGGGGCTCTGTGTGAGGGCGCAGCAATGAGAGGGGTTTGGACGCCAGCACAATGCAGGCTCCACATCAACCACCTGGAGCTATTAGTGACCCTTTTAGCTCTGAAGCATTTTTGTTCTGACAGGCCATCATGTTCTGATCAGGACAGACAACGCAACGGTGGTTTCCTACATAAGCAAGCAAGGAGGGACACGCTCCCTTCCCCTGTTAAAACTGTCTCACTCTCTATTAGTGCAGTATATAGTGCAGTGTTCATTTTCTGTCCCTCAGAGCCACACATGTTCCAGGGCACTTGAACCTGGGGCCAGACCTGTCCTCTTGGTGGTGTCTCAGATATGGGAACGCTTCGGCAGAGCAGAAGTGGATCTCTTTGCCTCCGGAGCACATACCCATTGTCCCCTGTTCTTCTCCATAACAGACCGCAGTGCTCCCCTGGGGACAGATGGACACACATGGCCCAACATGCTGCTGTATGCATTTCCACCAGTGGAAATGATTTTGTCTGTTCTGGAGAGGGTGCGCCAGCAGGGGCTCTCCCTGATCCTGGTGGCTCCTCGCTGGTCGGCGAAGTCGTGGTACGCCGAAATAATCAGTCTGCTGGCAGCAAGGCCCTGGCAGCTCCCTCTTCGCAGGGACCTCCTCTCTCAGGCGGGAGGGGAGGTGGTTCACCCACGCCCAGAGCTGTGGCGGCTACATGCCTACCTGTTGAGAGGTCCAATTTAATAGCTCAAGGTCTGCCCCCTAATGTGGTGGCAACGATCCAGAGTGCAAGGGCATCATCTACTAGGGGCCTATACGCCTACAAATGGCGGGCGTTTGAGCAGTGGTGTCAGGACAGAAATGTACTCCCATTTCAGTGCTCTATTGTGGATGTTTTGACATTCCTTCAGGAGCTGCTGGATAAGGGTCTCTCTTTCTCAACAATTAAGGTCTATTTGGCAGCTATATCTGCATGCCATGTTGGTTTTGATGGGGTGACGCCAGGCGCTCACCCTCTCACTATGCGTTTCCTGAAGGGAGTCCGCAGGCTGAGGCCTGTGTTTAAACCCAGCGTTCCTTCATGGGATTTAGTGTTGGTGCTTGAGGCTCTTTGTGGACCCCCATTTGAGCCTATTGAGTCTGTGGATATGAAATTTTTCAGACAAGACTGCATTGCTGCTTGCTTTGACTTCTGCAAAGCGAGTGGGTGACCTTCATGCTTCTAGGGTTTGGCGATATTGCATAAATTATTATCAGGATAACTTTTTCTTTTTTCATATTGGTATCTATTTTTGACCAGATACTTTTATCAATATTGCCACAGTATTGTAGCAATGACTTGGTGCTTTCACAAACTACTGAAATCCAGCCATTGTCTATTCAGTCATTGAATATGGATGGAGTTGTCATGGCTTCAATGAAATACATCATATATTGGGGAAATAGAGCTGTGTTGTGTTATAAATTACAGAGACTGTTGTGAAAGTTCTTAGACTTTAGTTCAGCTTTCAACACGATCATCCCCCAGCAGCTGATACAGAAACTGGACTGTCTAGGGCTGAACACCTTACTGTGCAACTGGTTGCTGGACTTCCTGACCAGAAGACCACAGGCAGTCTGCGTCGGCAGCAACGCATCCTGCACCATCACGCTGAACACAGGGGCCCCCCAAGGATGGGTGCTCAGCCCCCTACTCTTCACCCTGCCGACCCACGACTGCACACCAACACACAATAGCAACCTCTTCATCAAGTTTGCGGACAACACTACTGTGGTGGGGCTCATCAACAACAACGATGAGTCAAACTACAGGGATGAGGTGAGCCAACTGGCTGTGTGGTGCAGAGACAACAATCTCTCTCTGAACGTGGAGAAGACGAACGAGATTGTTGTCGACTTCCGGGGGGCCTCCACCCAGCCCCCAGCCCCCCCCACACACACACACTTGTGATTTTGAATCACCTTGTTAGAGAACAGCATGTTATGCAATAAGTACTGAAACATCGAACAGTTGGACATGTGCATTCAAAAGTTTAGAGAAGGTCAAATGAAGTTCATTTTAATATACAATATCATTATAATACAAATAATAATAATTTATGTTCCTAATGACCTGCTATAGATATTATTATGTTATTTTGTATTGTGATAACTCAAGTTTCAAGTGTAATTCAAAGATAAGTACAGACACTGTATCTCTGCTTTGTGCTCCTACATTTCATACAAATAAAGTGGGAAGGATATAGTGTACATAGTACTGACACCACAGGGCCCGTATATGAAACCTTAATCCATGCTATGAACGATAGCCCAAAACCAATGTTTACCCACATTATATGTAGAAGAATGCAGAGACCAGCTCCTAACAAACCTTCTTAGCGTATTACTGTTGGAAGTATGGCGTCCAATCTCTTTGACAGTATCTTACCATGTGCATTACCTAATAATATGGGTCTACATCTTCAATCAATCAATCAAATTTTATTTGTATAGCCCAAAGTCGCAAAATACATTTTGCCTCGGAGGGCTTCACAGTCTGTACAGGGAGTGACACCCTCTGTCCTTAGACCCTCGGTTCAAGTGAGGAAAAACTTGCCCACAAAAAACCCTTTTAACAGGGAAAAAAAGTGGAAGAAACCTCAGGAAGAGCCACAGAGGAGGGATCCCTCTCCCAGGACGGACAGACGTGCAATAGATGTCACGTGTACAGTCAACAAGTCAACAGAAACATTTTGTGTAATTACAATGAAAAATGACAATGGATTAAAAATGACAATGGATCTTGCACACTGCTGGGGTTCTTTCCCCTTCTTAGGCCTCTTGCAGTGAGATCTCTGTTTCACAGTAGGACCCTCTTGGATGAGGAAATAGGGCACTTCTATTGCACCCTCCTACTGTGTATATAATTCTTAATAGAATGGTAAATGGACTGTACTTATCTGTACCTCTGTACCTCCAGTGTTTCCTCATGGGGGCCTGCCTCACTGGGATCTGTCTCTGGTCCTCCATCAGGGCTGCTGCCCCATGGACCACTCCGGCCTGGGTGACTAGAGGGCCCTGCACCTTTGTGCATGGCCTCCTGTCTACCCGGGTAGGGGTGGCCTCGGTGGTGCTCCCGGTGGCCTTGGACCGTGACCTCTCTGTGTGGCGGGCCCCCAAAGGTAGCTTTTTCCTCGCCTCAGGTCGCAGTGCCAGGCCATGTCTCTTAGTGACAGCTAGTGTTCGTGTGTGGGTCGGTGTGTGTGTATGTGCATAGGTGTGGCAGTGTCTGTATGAGTGTATATGTATTGTTGTTTGAGTATACGTGGGGGTGGGAGGGTTGGGTTTTCTTAATTTTCCTTGATTTTAATCTGTTATTTTTCTCTTTTAATTGTTATCTCTGTGAGGCACCTTGTGCTACATCCTGTATGAAAGGTGCCATATAAATAAAGTTTGATTGATTGATTATATAGCACCTTTCTAGTCTTCCGACCACTCAAAGCGCTTTACAGTACGTATCTCATTCACCCATCAGTTTGAGGAGCTAACCATTCACACATTCACACACCGATGGTGCAGCCTTCGGGAGCAATTTGGGGTTCAGTATCTTGCCCAAGGACACTTCAGCATGCAGACTGGAGGAGCCGGGGATCTGATAAGTGGATGACCCGCTCTACCTCTGAGCCACAGCCGCCCCTCTAATAGAAGTCCCGTGTTATTAGTTCAGTTTAAAAAAAATCAGCAGGATCATGTTTTACTGTGTTTTGTAACTCTTTGTGCAAACCACTTTTCCTTCTCTCTCATTCTATTTGTAATAGCACTGTTTAGTACAAAACAGGAAAAATTGAGCTTTCTTTTGGAGGAGCTTGCTTAATATCTTATTATGTTATTCAAGTTGTTTGGTTGGACCTTTTAATATATTGAAATTTAAGATGATTGAGCTGTTCCTCTAAATCAAGCAATTTGTCACACTCCCTTCTCTTTTGCTGTGTGCAGTACTGAATTAATCATCAATTACCGTAAATTCATCCCAAATAGTGTCTGAGTCAGAGCCATCTTTATATATCCTATCTTCTTCTATATAACTGAAAAAGCACATGACAAGTTGGTTTGTAATAGTGACTTCTGCATTGTATTCTCTTTATCTGAACTCAACTGGCGCAAGATCGGAGAGAGCAATATTCCCAAAGAAAGTATTCTGGGTCTGTGATTGATGTGGGAAAAGAAAGTCAAACCCCACCGGGCCCGTCCGCAGTGCGTTGCGTGAGCGTCGCGTCACCCGAGTAATACCGCCGTGCTTCGTTTCAGAAGCGTCCCAGATGTGCCTCGACGCTCAGCTACGCGTGAATTATGCGTCTGTTCTATTTTTGACGCTTGACGCGAGCAGCGCGCGTCAATTTACACAGACCACCTCGAGCGGGCGGAACCCAGGCACAGAAAAAGAGAAAAGAGAATCCAGTGGATTTTCAAAATAAAATACCCCGTGCAAACTGCCAGTTGTAAAAACAGACAAAAGTGAAACTAATTAACCATGTAGCATATTTACACATGTAGAAGCATGTTTGGAAGGACATACACCGGGAAAATGGCCAAATCTGAGCAAGTAAACAGAGTCTGGCAGGCTAAACACTCACTTCTGAAATGCTCCCGGTGGGGTTTCAAGTCGCATTTAGGACGGACCAAATACTAGGGCTGCAGCTATGGATTCTTTTTGAAGTCGAGTATTCTACCGAATATTTCAGCGATTAATCGAGTAATCGGATTTTTTTTTTTTTTTTTGCATTTTTAAACAACAATACTGTAACGGACCGTGTATACACTGCAGCTGTTTGGGTTGTGTTCAGTTAGGTTGTACTGCAGTGTATGGGGTTGCAGGACGTCTGGGGGGTGGCGTTGTCAGAGGGTGTGAAGCCTGTCAGTCATGGCAGTTGCCATGGCAACGATGGGGGTGAAGTAGCCAGCTGGGATTAGCGGAGGACCTGTGGGGGTGTGTCCGGGGTGTGTGTGTGTAGGGAGAGAGACGTGACAGAGCTAATGTTGATAACACTATATGCCGGTTTGATTGCGTGTTTTATTGTTTTGGCGTTGGCTACGGCCCACAGTAGCCTGTGTTAAAGCTGAGGAATAAAGATCAGCAAAACCAGCTCATGCTTCGTAGCTCCATTATTCCGGGTCGCTACAATACTATTGCATAATGTGTGACAGAAACGACAGGCCTGTTAAAACCGAACAATTGATCCCAAACTTTGGACATCTTTTGTCTTTTGCGGACGGTCTCTTCGCTCTCTTCCATAGCGCCAACTTTTTGACTCTGAGTCGCGTGTGTCACTGTTTACAGTCTGTGTAGAACACGATCCCCGGGGCGGAACTCAAGTGACTACTTAAACGAAATTAATGATTAAACGAATACTCGAGGCAAAAAAAATGATTCGAGGATTTTTTGTACTCGAATTACTCGAATTACTCGAGTACTCGTTGCAGCTCTACCAAATACGCGACATGGACAGGCCCGGTGGGGTTTCGGTGTTAGGCATACGACGGATTTCTACAAGTGAACTCATCCAGAATTGTTTCAATGGCTGTACAACTTGCATCCCTGAACTAACAGTCTATTATGACAATGTCAGATCCATTTTATAGTCAAGTCAAGTAGTTGGGAATTTTCCTACATTTAATAAGATAATTACAACCAGAGATGTTCCATGGGATGACATTCATGACCCCAATATGTTATTCTTTTATTTCATTAGATTTTAGACAAGCCAAACCACTTAAAGTATGGATTCTGTCATTATCTTTACAGCCACTGGCACCAGCTTAAGTTCCAAACCAATTCAAGATCGTCTCATATGCTTTTATTGATTGCTACTATACACATTGTATAAAATATATAAATGCTCTGCTCAGCACCCACAGTCAACCTCAGAGATCACCTTCTGACTTGAACCATCAAAGTTTCCTCACAGTTGCATGGATTAAAGCAAAAAAACAAACTTTATGGTTATGTTACTTAACCTGCTAAAGAAATAACACAATGAAGATAATAAGATTTCAGCTCCACTCCACACATAACCATTAGGGCTGTAGCGATACACTAATCTCACGATACGATTCGATACTCTGACTGGACAGACAGTCTACAGCTTGCAAAGGCTGGACAAAATGAATCTGATTTTTGTCATATCACACCTCAAACAGTACTAGTGAAGAGTTTTTGAATGAAAATATTATTTTTCAATCCCTTTGCCTGACATACATAAGCAGTTTTTCAACCAAATATGTGAAGAACAATAAAATAATGCCCTTTCAATAAAAAAGGTCCCATGTGTTTTTGCCTCATTTTCCTCAGGCATGCCACTTAGCAAAGCAAAGACCCTCCAGAAAGTTGAGGGGAACCTGTCATTCAATAGAAATAGTATTTATGAAGTTATTCTGTCACTCTGCAGTCACTTTGGGCCCTCTGTCACTCTGCTCTGTGTGCTCCCTGCCCCCTGCACTCTGTTCTACACCGCCTGCTGTTTCTCTCTGTTTTAAAAATAAATAGTGACACAAAGAAGTTTAATTTGGTTTGTGTCCAGCAGTTTGAGAGAGAGAAAGGGAGGGAGCAAGAGAGAAAGAGAGAGCGAGAGCTTTGGTCGAGAGACATAGACAGTGAATGAGAGTGAGCGAGTGTTGATCAGTGAAATAAAAGGCTATTTCCTGATTGTTTATGCCAAAGTGTAAACGCTGTGAAACAGACAGTCCACACATCCCCACCCACACACAACCCTGTGGTGTTTAACTGCAGCGCCTGATCCTGTCTGATGGCAAGCTAGCACCTTTTACTTTTATTATTACTATAACTGCTATACTGTATTTTTTGTGGAATATCACACAGAAACATATGCCTAGCTGTTTATTTTTTATTTTTTGCACCGCAGACTAAAAGGCCTGTCATTCTCCTCCGTTTCCGACAGCCAAATCCATCTCTATTGAGTTTTTACCGTTCTTTCAATCTCCAATACATCAGAGCCGTCCTTCATAAAAGAGAGTCTATGCTAGCTAAGCAGCTAAACTTAGCGCGTGTCTAGATCCCACCCTGGTGTGGGTCACTTGAACGCATGCATACTGTAAACAATACCATTGGCTCTAGTAATAGAATAATAGAAGATTAGTATGTTTTTTTGTTTCATTTTGTCATGTATTTATGGAAAATGGATTTATATATCACCTTGCTACCACTTAAGGTGCTTTTACAATACTATTACATTCACCCATTCACACACATTTATACACTAACAATATTAACTTTATTTCTTCCCTTGAGCCGCCAGTTCGCGTTTATTTCTCCTCTCCCTCTGTCCAGGTCTCCCGCTGCTCGTTGACGTCGTCACGTCAAAGTCTCCAATAACTCCAGAAAGAGTCGCTAGATTTGTTGCTAACCCTAAATCGCTAGAGGGTCTGAAAAGTTGCTAAATATAGCGACAAAGTGGCTAAGTTGTCAACACTGGACCACTGATTAGTGTGTAAACAACCGAAGCAGCGGGGTTAGAGGTGGTGCACAGGTCTTGACCTGTGCATCAATTGTTGCAGTGCATTGTGGGATTTGTAGTATGAGTGGTGGGAGTGTGATTTACCGGCGGGCCATTAATAATAGACGTATGAAATTATCCAGCCACGGAAAAAATATCGATATATATTGAGTATCGCCATTCAGCTAAAAAATATCGAGATATGACTTTGGGTCCATATCGCCCAGCCCTATTTCCAAGGTTGCCAACTGCTCATCAGAAAGGAGCTAATCATTAAATACACGTTCACAAACTGATGCCACAGCCTTCATGACTAATTTGGGGTTCAGTATCTTCAAAGGACACTTTGACATGCAAACTGGAGGAGCCAGAGCTGGAACTGCTGAACCTGGACGATCCGCTCTACCTCCTGAGCCACATGATGAAAAAGTCAAAGTAGTTCTGCTATTCATTAGATGTGGTTAGGTTGCTTTTAATTTCCTGTTATTGTCTCCTTTCTCTGTTCTACCCCCTCTTTATCGTCCCTGCTTGTGATAAAAGGTTGTATAAATAAAAATTAATTTGGACCTGAACTGTCTCTAAGTGTATGGAAATAATGAAGTCAACGAATGGAAGGCGTAAAAAAAGTGGACTAAAAGGGAAATGCTTTTAGTGAAGTGAATATTGAACAAGATCAGCTCTGCTCTGACTCCGCTCAATGAGTCAGTGCACACAGATGACGTTCTAAAAAAAAAAAAAAAAGGTCAGCTGTGATGACTTCAGGTTATGCTTCCTCATTTATTAAATATGCCTACAGCTATACAGTTAAGTCTGATGACTGTGCTCATGATCATTTCAAAGCAGAATGTTGGATTTATCAATTTGTAGAGATGCTTGAGGACGTGAGTCATTGTCAGCAGGTACAGTGTCATGCAGGCTTATTCACTGCACTGAATAATGAGTGAAAAGACAACAGAGACAGAATGGAATTGGAGAAATCTGTTTTCTAATCAGTTTCTCCTGAATAAACTGCAAAGGAATGAGTTTATCATTATTGTAACTTTTCTGTAATATGTAATAAATGCTACAGAAAATGTGTTTAGGATAGTCAATTTTTTATTTTGGCAAATGACTTCACACCATGGCTGAGTAATTACAACTACAAAACTTGGTTTAGGGGTTAAAGATCACTGCTCACCAAGTAAACACTTCCATTTCTACATTTGCAGAGACAATTGATCAACTAGGCACAATAATTAGGCACATTTTAGTGCTTAAATATCGACTTACATGAAAATATATTCAAGTGATACTGAAAAGGCACCATGGAAAATAACTGATCTTTATTCAACTGACACTCACATTCAATCAAAACCTGTACACACTTGCCTGAGAACAAACAAACACTTAAACACCCCTCATGGTGTTTGCTGTCACCAATCCCCAAACATCAGTTTCTCTGCAGTGTTTATCTCTTGATGACATTACAAACAGGCCCAGCATTGTCTTTGGGTAACAGTGAGAGTTGTTTATGCCTGAAAACCAGATAAACCATCTGAGGTCAAAGAGAAACATGCCAGCAGCTCTGCTCTACAGTACACTGTCCCTGTAAATCAATAGAGAACAATAATCCCAGTAATATCAGATCCTGCTGAAAAGCTGCCCTGAGTCAGGGCTTATACGCCATAACCATGATAATAACAATATTCTCCATACAGAAAGTACATTACTGCTAGAATAAGTCATTACAGAATTTCTCTTTAAGGACTATTCTGACTTGATTCTTTCCATGTTTGCTCTTTTATCAGTAACAGCATCAGACTCAAAGTTTTGCTGAGATCTGAGAGAAAAAAAGAGAAATCCTCCTGAGCCAGAAACACACTTATATGAAGGTAAAGTTATTACCCAAACTATTAAGAAATTAAACACTTATTACAGCTCATTTTCTTTCATTTGCAGTGCCTCGGCTCACACTTGACTCCAGATTCACTGTCATAGTAACGTTCTGGTAATGTTAAGAAAGTTGCATTTATAAAAACACAGTATTTTATTCATGACTGCACAGCTCACTAGTTTTCCTCCTCATTGTTTGAACAACTGCCTAGTTTATTTATAGAACAGGTTTTGCAACAGATCATTTTTTTTAACTCTACTGTACTTCTAACATGCATGTAGCTTTTACTTTAGACAGATCTGATATATCATTTTTCTCCACATTTGAATGGCAGTTCAAATTTTGGATAAACGGACAAGCCTTGTGTGCTTGTGTGGAGCAGTTTAGATAGATCTGAATAAACTAAATTCATTACAGGCATGTTGCTGTGTACTCAGATGTCAGCAATTACTTTGTTCAAAAAACCAAAGTGATAATGTTGAATGCGTGCTAGTGCAATTTGCAGTGCTGACTGACGTTAGTGTGGCAGTTTACTTCGATTGATAATCCCAGGTAAGAGCCAAGGAGGAAGGCCAGATTCCACTGCAGAACACTGAAGAGGATGATGGAGGGACAGGATGAGGGCAAGGGAGAAACTTCGAAAATATTCAACTCTGGATTTGCTTCTATCATAGCTGCAGCTGGTGCATGCAGCATTTAAATTCATAAATATACATTTATGTCTGTCAAATAGAGTGATGACAGTGGAGACACTTGATCCTTTTAAGTTCTGCCAACAATGTAAAATCATAAATCCTCTGGAGGATGTTTGCTCCTTCACGTCTTTTGATAATTTGTACTAAACACCTGTCCATCTAAAAAGATTTAGAATTTCCAACAATACCAGAAAAAAAAAAAGAAAAAAAAAAACATGTTACAGGTAACGTTACTTTACACTAAAGAAATAACACAATATTATGCAAACTGATTGTTCAGGTTTGACAAAACTTTACAAACCGAGTCTCAAAATGACGTCACAGCTCTGTGACGCAGTAAAAACTGATTGATAACATTGCAGCACAAAGAGTCCATGCTAGCTAAGCAGCTAAACTGTAGTGCTCCGTGTTTAGATCAGAAATACTGTGACTAATCTTTTAAATTATGGACCAGGAATCTAAGTTGTAGGCGGACTATCCAAATAAAGAGTTACCAGGAATTCAGCTTGGATTTCATTATACAAGGATAGTTACCAATTAGCAGTATAGGTAAGCATCAATTATAAAAGAGGTCTAACAACAAGAGTTTTACTGCTTTAGTTGCGCAAACACAATTAGTTTATAGGACCATCATGACAGGACACCAAATATGGACAAACTGCACTAGCTAAAAGAACACTGGTAACAAACAGAAGCTCACAGATGGACACAAAGGTTAGTGTTGTAGATGACTAATGCCAGAGGTAGGTTCTGAAAATTACCACAGCACTAAATCAGCCACTGTGACCCCTCTCAATAAAACTGTACATCAAGAGCCGCAAAATGGAATTCATGGACAGGCCAGCCATTACAAGGCCAATTGCAACCAAAGCCATTGCACACAAACACATTATCCTGTGTAACAGAGACGAAACATGGACCCCTGGTTAATGGAAAATATTCGCATGAGTCATCAACCACCCTTTCTGCTCCATCCACACTGGATTTGGAGGCCAAAGGACAGGTTGTGTGCACAAAACATCTGATACCAGATAACATTAAACATTTCTCATGTTTCTTACGTTTGAGTTTAAGTTTACAGTTAAAGCCAGGCTGGAAATATGTACATTTGCATGCAGCATGTGAGTATTTAGGCATGTATCAGGCCTGTATGCCTGCATACTGACTGACTATTATTCTCAGAAGTGCATGGCAGAGGCCTGACTGAGCTTAGGAGTATAAAGAGATGCTACAGTATAGTGCACATATAAATACAATCAGATGGGAATTACCAATTAATCTTCATTAGATTTGAGTCACATTCTCAGTTTTATAAAATTTCAGTAGTTAGGGTACTTTAGGGTCAGTTAAAGAACACAGTGTAGTAGCTCACTGATGACAAAATCTCTGTAGTCAGAGTCGACTGATTATCGGCTTGCTTTTCAGAACTTTTACAATTATTAAAGTATTCTTTATTGGAGATAAAATAAATGGATTTAATAGTGCAGTACTTTGGCTCTGATGTCACCACTTTGTAGTCTCAAGCACTGTCCTGCCAACAGCATTACCTGATTGGTTACACATCACGCAATAGCCTATCAACACTGAAGGCTACTGTGCCACAGATGGGCAAAAAGGGCGTTGAATGAGATGATCACTGAGAGTCATTACCATAGCTGTCTCAATGTTTAACTCTACTACTTAATAAATGATTGCTTTAATACAAAAAGTTGGTGCCAATAGACACCAAAGGAAGAAAAAACAGGATTTAAACATTTTCCTTGTGGACATTAAGCTTGTATATTATCTGACAATGGTTGTGTGATGGGACCACATCAGACGTGTAGAGAAATATGTGTAATGTCAGTGAAGTGTTGAAGAGAAGAGAAAAAGTAGACTAACTTTTTGAGAGCTGCGATGAGGTACATGCTCCTGGGCAGCAGCAGGTAGACCTGGTCTGTGAGCACAGCGTGTATGATCTTCTTGACTACATACTCTGGATTCAGGATTGGCAGCAGTCTTGGCCACCTGATAAAAACAAGAAAAAGGATTCAATAAAAATGCAACTGCTTACATGTGTTACATGTGCTCAGTAGAACTCTTTGACATGGCATTTCTGATCTATATGTATAAAGCCAAGTTGACTGATGAGTTTCAGTTAAATGTTATGTGCACTGAAACTGAAAATATTAAAATTTATTTTACTGAAACCTGAAAGCTTTTTTGCAAAGCACATGCAGGTGGAAGTGCAGGCATGAGGCAAATATGACAATGGTCAAATTAGTTGTTCAAGCTGTTAGTATATGAATGAGGCATAGCCATCTGTTATAATAACACCTCTGCTACAACCCAATCAATGATTGTTGGACCTCATCATGTGGCTTAAACAAAGAAAGACCAGACCATGGTACACAAACCTTGGTTCAACTCCTGTGCTGCTGTGTGATACATACAGTCGCTGTGCATTCTATGAAGCACATCCCCCACCTCAAATTCACCTCATGGCCTTGGGCTGCCATTTTGAGTGCCTCACATGGTCATACCACCATCTTGTTTCCCCCTTCCTGGCTCACCCATTCACACCTTAGCATACACATACACACGAACCACACACAAACACAAAAAACATTAACCCCACCCACACCCACACACATACACAAACCACACATACAGCGTGTTTAATATTGTAACTGTGTAGTGAACAGTGTACAGTGTTAATCTTAAACTTTATTACACAAATTGATTTTGATGGTCAGTGCTCCGATTCATTTCCTCACTCTGTAAATGTAAACAGTCATTTTTATCATCGTCATTGGTCCCTGATTCCAGGGTGCCCCATCAATTAATTAATAATTCATAATTTTGTATTGATTGATTTGTAAATATCTTTAGTTTTACAAATAACCGACCTGCCGTACCAGATGCCCGACATAGTTATGATGGTTAGAAGAAAGTACACATTAATGCATAATTTGACCAGAGAGGTAAAACTTCATATGGAAGGACAAGGTTTGTTATGATGTCTTGTGTTTATTTTAAGGACCTCAGGGTACACATGTGAGAAGTAGGAAGTGACAGGCCAGGTGTTTGGCACTGGCATAAATCAAGTGTCCTGGTGGCTTCAGGGGGCTGTAGGACGGATGACAGCTGGGAGACAGAAATAAATATGGACACAAGTCACCAAACACCTTAAATCCTGACCCCCAGGACATCAGGGAGTGTACCACAAAGGATGTGTGTGTGCATGTGTATTGGTAGAAATACAAAAAGTCTACCAGTCTAAATGTCATCATGGAGACGTTATCTTGTTTTGGTTGAATATTTAGGGGCTTCTTTCTTTCTCCAGCTACTTTATGTTGTTAGAACTACCACTGTGACCACAGTGAGGATCCTATTCAAACTGCAGGAATTCACCTTTTTAACAACAAAAGTATTATTCCTATTATTGTTACAAGCTGTGGTGAGCCACACGGGGTGGACCACTGCACACAGCTACATGCCAATATTATGTCATAGTCATAATGCCACCTACTGGCGACAGGAAAGTACTTTTTGTCAGAACAGCCTCCACGCGTTGTTGATGATGCATAGTGAAGCTTGCCCATATTGTTCCTGAAGGCTATGCCGGTTGGACAGTTCCACCTTAAACTGGTTTACTAAAGCCTCAACACCTTGATAATGCTACATTATGACACGTGAAGTCATCATGGAGCACCGTTGTGATGTGTGGTGTATTTTGTCTTTTTTTTTTTTTTTTACATAATTTAAATGAAATGCAACCTATATGTTTATGTTTTTGCACATCATAGTGTACACAGGAAGTGACATACTTGTCTCCAATAAAAAAATATATAAATAAATAAATAAAAATTCAGAGCCACGGTGACCACCTCCACAGCGCTACAGCACATGCCGACATGCATGGGCCTGTTCATTACTGTTATGGAATTTTCTATCCTTAGGTTACATGAGGTCACATGTGGGCCTTGAGATCCTCGGCAGTATTAATTGTTTGGCTTTGATCGGGAACAGTAGGTGCCAGTCTATCTCAACACTGTGGTGGCCAGGGTTGAAGAGACCTATTGCTGCCTTCCTAGACATAATAGATAGCTTGCCACTACATGACCTCCTGCTTAAACAACAGAGCAGTTTCAGTCGGAGACTCCTGCAGCTCCACTGTAAGAAAGACCGCTACAGGAAGTCATTCCTACCAACTGCCATAACTCTGTATAATGACTCCCTCTGTGCAGAGAGAGGAGACTCATTCTGGAACAGTTGAGCTGATGGACATATCTATCTATCTACCTACCTACCTACCTACCTACCTACCTATCTATCTATCTAAAGTGAACATGCTTCATGATAGGATACATTTATTTGTGTAGCCCAGTGGCTGAAATATGAGGTTAAACTATTTTACAGCCAACATGCTAATGTGTATTTTAATGTTTAATGTGTAAAAAAGTTAATGGGATCAAATATGTAACTGAAATAGATGTGTTTGCCTTTAAACAAAATTGAAGTTTATATTTACTATGTTCTTTGAATGCATCCCACTTTTCATGTTAGGTTGAATAGCGTTTGTTTAGGTTCAGATCTAACTTGGTTTTGAGTTGTTTTCATTCATTGGTTGTTTAGTGCTTTGCCAGCCAATCGGCGTCTGTTCTGTATTTGAGAGGCGGGATTTGCTGCAGGGTCCAAAATTTCCGTTAGGGTCACTGTCTTTTTGCCGACAGGACAAGAGCAAAGGCCTTTTGTTTCTTCCCTTCTTCTTCCTCTGCTGCTGTTCATCCTGTCACCCGCTGACATCATCCTTGCCAACTGTTGGACGCCATTTTGTTTTAATTGATTTTTAAGAAACAGTAAAACCGCAAGTATCAGGCCTGCAACGTTTGTTTTGGTATTTTGTTTTGCTGGCTCTTTTTGTTTATACATTTATTCATTGTGTGGTACCACGGGTAATTAATTGAATGTGATAAAAAGGTATTGACAAATTTGGATTATATTTGTTGAATGTAGAATAGGGGTTACATTTGTTTCTATTCTGATTTCATTATATGTTCTATCTATACAATCATTGTAGTTTGACATCTTGATAGAGACTCCTGAGTAAAATGTTTACATGCACAAATTATTCTGAAACCAGCTGAGCCAGCTAAGTGAAATTCAATAAAATAAATAAAGTGAAAATTATGTAAAGAACCATACTTAGTTTGACATCCATCGAACATTCCAGTGTTGATGAAGTATGGGCACACAATAGTAGTCTTGACGCCATCTTTCCCAGTTGCCAGCAGCTCCAGAGCCACTGACTCTGCAAAACCCACTGCTGCAAATTTACTGGCACAGTAGTCTGCAGAGAGGAGTCACAGGTACAGGAAAAGATGTGAAAAGGATGATTACTTACAGGAAGTCACAGAGGGCAGTGTAGGCTCTTCCTTCTTGTTTACCTCATTTGGACAAGATATGGTAATATGGTAATTTGATATTGTTATTTTCATCCAGATGGGCCATACCAGTTATTGTTATAATACCTCAAACCCAAAACTTACCAAATAACTTTCAATGAACATTTAAGTGATACAACAATCGTATCCCATCAGGACAGACACCTGGTACAACATTCATGAATCTTCGTCGCACAAAAAGTTGCTCCTAGTGATGAAATTTGAAGCAAATGCTTAAAATTATGACATTTTAGTTCATAAAGTTAAGACTTGATCCTAGTACAGATAAAATATATTCATAAAACATCTCAGTAGAGGACTTTCAGGGACAGCCATGCTTATTTCATCAAGACAATGTCAGAGCACACTCATGCACATATTCAAACAGCATGGCTCTATAGTTCAAAGAGTCAGAGTGAGTCAGTCACCTATTGAAAATGTTTGGAGCATTATGAAACATCAAATATGACAAAGGAGACTTTGAAGTGTTGAGCAGCTGAAACCTACATCAAGCAGAATGAGGAAAATATTCCACTCTGAAGATTCCAGAGAAGACTCAGAAGATTACAGAGTGTTGGTAAAACATGAGCTGATGAACAGAGTGGGAAATTTCTTAGTTTCAACATTTGACAAATTTACTTTGTGCTATTTTTCAATTAAATATGGAGTTTCAATGTTTTGCACATTTAACCCAGCATGCCAAACGGAATTCGGAAAATGGCTTATATTCATGATTAAATCATGTTTTAATAGAGACTAATATATATGATTAGGCCTGTGCTTTACTGTGCATATTATCACTTTTTTGAGTCACACCTCCTCATTAAGGTAGAAACATTTGTCCCTTCATTGCTCAGATTTTCATCAATAATTTATAAGCTTGGACTCTTGGAGGACATTGCATCTTCTCAGTTCATGTTGTTGAATTAAAGTCAACACAACAAACTGCAGTCAAAGAGCACTAAATGTACATGATCTATAATATGCACCTCTTATCCACATTTATGGCAGTCATGTGACATGTTGTTTGCCTATCACAATACAGCTGTTAGAGGAGAGGAATGATTTTGTGCCGTGGCTACATCTATTGCATAATGTGACCCAGGCAGAGTTACAGGTGATAAGGCACTGAAATCTTTCTGACAAATATAGGCGAGAGGGCAGCTCAGTGTTGGAGAGTAATACCAATGTCATTAAACATTAGTTTGTTTTCTCTCTGTCATCTAAAGGTGTCATATCACCTGCAGTGTGATGAGGCACGTTACATTGATAGAGGACAGTCCCTGTATAGATTTAGCAACATTTTCCTACACTTGTCTTTCTTTGTGTAGATCCAGGTCTAGCTCCTATAAATATCAATCTTATCTGCTGTGTCTGTCACTGTGATATTGTTTTTAATTTGAGAATGATCATCATTTTGTATTACATATTTTCAGTTCCTAACAGAGGCAATTTTACATTTTATGCAGTGAATTGTAGCAAGTGGGAAGCTTTGACTAAAATTACCAGCATAGTAAATAAATTAACTATCAGCATGTAAATAGGCTACTGACTGGACATTGGTACAGTTTTAACATTGTGCAGAGCAATGGTTCTAACCATTTCAACCCTGATGTATTTGTTTCATTTATAGTTTGTATTTAATGCATTTCTACAATCTTCTTGCAAACAGTTCAACTGACCAGCTTAAGATTGGCTCCCCATAAATAAGTCCTTTTGTAAGTAGGTCTCATGCCACAGTCATAATCATATTATTCAATCAAATATAAATATATAAATGTCATATCTCTCTATATAACAGGGCTGGATCCTGCTGTATCCTGCTGTTCTTGCCAATTACAGGCCCATTTCTAAACTCCCTTTTCCTTCAAAAATCATTGAGAAAGTAGCTTACAGTCAATTAATGGCCTTTCTGGAACACCAAAATATTCTTGAGAGTTTCCAATCCGGTTTTAAATCCCTGCACAGCACTGAATCAGCACTTTTAAGAGTTTTTAATGATATCTTTTTAGCTACAGACTCTGGTGATTCTGTGATTCTCATGCTTTTAGATTTGACTGCTGCCTTCGACACAGTGGACCACGAGATCCTAATTTCTCGCCTGGACCAGTGGGTGGGCATTAGAGGTGTGGCATTGGAGTTGTTCAGGTCGTACTTGGCTGATAGAATGTTTTGTGTTAGCCTTGGCGACTCTGTGTCCTCCTCTGCTCCCCTCTCGTGCGGGGTCCCACAGGGCTCAGTGCTTGGCCCTCTCCTCTTCTCTCTTTACTTGCTCCCGCTTGGCTCCATAATTAGGAAGCATGGTATTTTATTCCACTGTTATGCAGATGACAGCCAAATTTATGTACCCCTTAAGAAAAATGACACCAGCTCTGTCACTGCTTTGCTGAAATGTCTAGATGACATCAAGGCCTGGATGTCTTTTAACTTTTTAAATTTTAATCATGACAAAACAGAGGTGATGGTTTTTAGTGGAACCACTGGAACCCCCCTGCCAGATCTTGGTCCCCTAACCCAGTACATGAAACCCACCGCTACAAACCTGGGGGTGAAGATGGACCCTGATTTTAAACTTGAGAGCCAGATCAGGTCTGTCGTTAAATCAAGTTTCTTTCACCTGAGGAAGCTGGCCAAAATAAAACCTATTCTTTCTAGGCAGCACTTTGAGACAGTAGCCCACGCTACCACTCGGCTGGATTACTGCAATGCACTGTATGTGGGGGTCAGTGCGTCGGCTATCTCTCAGCTCCAGATGGTACAGAACGCTGTAGCTCGTCTTTTAACTGGCACAAGAAAACATGAGCACATTACCCCCATTTTAGCCTCACTCCACTGGCTGCCCATATATTTTAGAGTTCATTTTAAAATTCTTTTATTTGCTTTTAAATCCCTCAATGGTCTTGCCCCGCAGTACCTCTCTGAGCTTCTACACTTTTACACTCCTTCCCGGTCTCTCAGGTCAGCTGATCAGCTGCTCCTGAGAGAGCCTAAAACAAAGCAGAAGCTCAGAGGGGATCGTGCCTTCGCTGTGGCAGCTCCAAAACTTTGGAACAATCTGCCTCAGCACATCAGACAGGCCTCCTCTCTGTCTGTTTTTAAATCCCACCTAAAGACCCACCTCTTCTCCTTGGCTTTTAACACCTAGTAGGAAGTTGACTTCACTTATTTTATTTTACTTTACCTCATTGTGTCCATTGTTCTATTGTGCTTCTGTTGTGTTATTTACTGTATTTTTATCTTGCTGTGCAGCACTTTGGAAACCTTGCGTTTGTTTAAATTGTGCTATATAAATAAAATTGGATTGGATTGGATTGGATAACAGAGCCACAATGCACATTCTACTCAAGAAACCACACCCTGATCCAAGGTCTCTAAATGAATTAACAGCCAGTCTTTGACCTTCCATTCTTCTCCAAAGTAATACAAAGAGTTATGTCTCAGCAACGTTCAGCCCACACATCTAACAGTAACCTGAACTTTTTCAGTGTCCTTCCAGGGCGTGCCTGACTGCAGGCTATTAGGACGTTTATGATATCATGGACCTTGGAAGATGCTTTGTTTTGTTATCAAGTACAGATTTTCATCATGACAAAGGGCAGAGGGTGTCTGTACAGATTGTAAAGCTCTTGAGGATAAGGGTTGATCAGAAAGTCACTATATTTAGTTATAATTAGAAAACTTTTCACAGAAACACACTGGAATCGAACTTCAGAGAAATATTTTGAACACAATAGTTAAATAACTATTTTTATTTTGCTTCTATTACCATTTTTAATGAAAGTTGCTATATTTACACCTACACCTCTGTCTCTTACTGCGCGCCCGCACACACCTACACCTCTGTCTCTTACTGCGCGCCCGCACACACCTACACCTCTGTCTCTTACTGCGCGCGCACACACACACCTCTGTCTCTAACTGCACACACACTCACCTACACCTGTCTCTTACTGCACACACACCACTACACTTATGTCTTTTACTTTGGGTGTGTGTGGTGTGTGAGTGTATTTCTCTGTGTTTCTTTGACTGTGTGTTATGCTTTGCACCTACAGAATGACTTTAAAATAACCTTAATATGTTTTATGGTTAGGATTTATGACAGGAAAAACAACCAACATATGAACTTTGAATAAAACACTTAGCATTGAGTGAAAATGGCTAGGATTACTATGGCTGATATATTCATATAGCCTTGAAGCAATAACATGACAACAAAACAAAACAGTCCAAGATCTTAAATCAGGTCAAATGTGACTTGGGCTGACACCTGGTCATGTAGCTAATTTATTGCTTCGACACACCAATCTTCACAACTTTAAACTTGCCTAACATAACAGAGGCTGTTAGTCCTGACTTAACAGTTAATTTGCTCCAAACTACTTGACAGAATACTAAAGAAGCAGCATAAAGTGCTACACTGTTTCCCAGCCTTAGGACAGAAGTAAAATAGTATTCATATTGAGTCATTCATTCAGATGGAATTAAACATGTATGTCTACTTGTGTGTATGTGTGTGTGTGTATACATTCACACACGCACACTCATTTGTTTAATTCCATCTGCTTAGTGTCTGGCCCCTATTCTTAAGCTTCAGATAGCTCATCAGGGTGACCCCTTTCAAATGTGTCATATACCTTATTTAATAATACTTGTATTTGTTCTCATTCTTGTATCACTTCTAAGCTTGGACTCGTTGTAGAAAAGAGCTCTGTCAGAGTACTCTCATACTGTTTGTGAATACACACCCAGGTTATCAGGTTGTCCTCTTAGTGTAATTGATAGTCCATGCAGGGGTACTTTCACTGGAGGACATTGCATCTTCTCAGTTCATGTTGTTGAATTAAAGTCAACACAACAAACTGCAGTCAAAGAGCACTAAATGTACATGATCTATAATATGCACCTCTTATCCACATTTATGGCAGTCATGTGACATGTTGTTTGCCTATCACAATACAGCTGTTAGAGGAGAGGAATGATTTTGTGCCGTGGCTACATCTATTGCATAATGTGACCCAGGCAGAGTTACAGGTGATAAGGCACTGAAATCTTTCTGACAAATATAGGCGAGAGGGCAGCTCAGTGTTGGAGAGTAATACCAATGTCATTAAACATTAGTTTGTTTTCTCTCTGTCATCTAAAGGTGTCATATCACCTGCAGTGTGATGAGGCACGTTACATTGATAGAGGACAGTCCCTGTATAGATTTAGCAACATTTTCCTACACTTGTCTTTCTTTGTGTAGATCCAGGTCTAGCTCCTATAAATATCAATCTTATCTGCTGTGTCTGTCACTGTGATATTGTTTTTAATTTGAGAATGAATCATATTTTACTTCGGACTGCTGACTGTTTAAGCTCAATGAATGATCAATAACATTACTGGCCGTGTATAACATTCAAAACTGAAATCTGACTTTTGGTTTGGTTTTGCCATGTTTTGTGTCTTTGGTCTGTTGGGAATCTTTTTTTTTTCCAAGTTTTTTCTGGAGCTGCAGCCTTATATGCTGTGTTAACTTTGTTGTTGTACAGAAGCCCGTTTTGCTCCACGATCCTTGCTGTTATGTGTGTTTCACAGTATAGAACTTCTATTTAATGAGGAAGTCACATTGAAATTAAGATCATTTTTACAAGAGAGACCTAGCCAGGAAATACAGGACATAGTTTCTGTATCTGACTTCCTATCAGCTGAATCTGCTCTGCTGCTTGATGCGGCTTCCATCAAAAAAACACCAGTTATTCGATGTGGAGCAGAGTGGACACCCAGGTCACAGTGTGAATGCGTCAAAGCCAAAATGTGTTGCAGCCAGAAACTGTCATGCATCACTTGATTTCTCTACGATCAAATAGGTCTGGTGTTGCACCAATTGACATTACCCCCAGCTACAGAAACAATCAACCAATCTGAGGGTTGTAAGGCAGACTAACTGGGGATTTCCACCGGGGTCATAAGCGCCGCAGAATGGGCTGTGCCACGGTTTTGCTCCGTCCTCTACCGCACCGGGCGTGTGACGGCAGCGTAGCGCTGCCTTGCGAGCCAGCCGTATTCACGCGAGATCACAAGATCACGCGAGACCCCGCGAGACCCCGCGAGATCCCGCGATAAACTGTGTATAAAGTAAACAACAACAAACAGCTTACTTTGCTTCTCCGACGTGGAAGAGATTATAAAAAGGATCCGTTGTGTCATAAATTATTGTGTGTTGTTCTACTTCAGCAATTAGTCTCTCGTCGTTCATGTTGAGACCCTTTGATCAACTGACTGCTGACCTGGTGCCACCGGTCATGACATAATGTTGATGTGAAGCTGTGATAGGCTACATGAACTGCATATTGTGTTTTATTTTGAAAAGGGGTGGAAGTGTATTACATTGATTCTGTGTCGGATTTCCTGTCTGGTGCAATCTGCTCTGTTGAGCTTCACGCGGTTTAGCAACGGCTCGTGTCAAAAATAGAAGTGCTACGGAATGATAGCGCTGCAGAGCGGAGAGACACTGCTGGGACGCTGCTGAGTTGCTCCGCAGCGCGCCCTGTGTGAATGGTTTCATTGATTAGAGTGGCAGCGATCAGCTCCGGTGACTGCAGCGCTTACGTCCCCGGTGGAAATAAGGCTTAAGAACGGGGACAAAACTGGCTAAATCCAGAAAAAAATTGTGACACTGAAATGGCCACGAGCGTAGAAGTCAACTCACAGAAAAAAAAAAAATCAATCATTTTTTTGGTGTCAAAGATTGAACTGTTCCATCAGCTTCTGTCAATTGAAGATCACGGTGATGTTACAGATGTATAACTTGCTACTCATTGGTCAGGACAACAGAAAACAAAATTCTCGTCTCAAAACAGAAATTGGCATGTGACATAAACATGATGTCACACTGAATGAATGAGGTCACACTAAACATGGCAGCCTGACCTTAGAAACAGAGTGTAATCCCGCCCACACCAGAGGTGAAAACAATTCATTGCCGTCCACTGACTTTGTATTGCCTCCTTGTCACTTCTGTTAGATTAAATGTTGATATTACCTCATAATTCAATCCCATAGTTGGAAGCATCAAAGTATTTCACTTTGTATGAGCAGAAGACAGAAAGATAGAAACTGGTCAATATACCTTTTCCTTTCTTGTAGACTAAACCATCTTTTGACATGCTGAAATCTATTATTATCTATTAATATTTGTAACTAGCTACAGCATTGTTCTCCACTCTGTTTGCCATTGTTTGAGTTACAAGTTTTCACCAGAATTGTAATATTTTTCTACAAGCAAAAATTTGACCATGTTGTTGCATTCAAATAAAATCATAGACATAGGAGTTAATGTCACTTGTGCCATGCATGATATGATTAGAAGTAGAAAGCACACACCTGCCAATCCATTAACTCCTATGAGTCCAGCAGAACTAGCAATGCTGACAAGATGGCCATGATTATTGGCAATCATGGCAGGAAGAAAGGCCTTGTAGGTCTGAGTGGAGAGAGACAAAAAAGCCCCAAAAACAAGTAAAGCATGAAACAAAAAAATTAGTCTAAACAGGCAGGGATTGATTCAGTTTAGAACAACCACCTTTCTAAATACATCGTTGGAATATAATATAATATAATATAATATAATATAATACAGCAACACAATCATATTCTACTTGTTGCATCTTTCAGTTGTGCAGACAGTTCGATTGTTATCATGTTATGTGAGTATGGAACTTCAGTCATGTAATATGAAGACTGTGGGATGGAGTACTGACTAATAATTGAAAATAAATTAATTATTCTGATAACTGAAGCAAAGGCTAGAGAAAATGTTGAAGTTAACACTACAATACTGCCTAATCTGTCTCTAGATCAACAGATTAAATCTCCAATCATAATTAATCCACAAAAGAAAAAGGACATGAAAAAGATAAACTGAGTGTGGTGTTTCTTTCTAGCTGACAGCTCTGTATGTTTAATGTGTCTGACTGACCCAGAAGTGAGCCATGGTGTTGACCTCCACTGTTTTCTCAATCAGGGAATCCGGAGCATCCATGAACTTCTTTCCTGTTACAATCCCAGCATTGTTCACCAGAATGCTGATGTCACCCACCTCTCGCTTCACCTGCATGGAGCAAAAGAAAATGTTCAACATGTACGATGTAATCTCAAGATATTCCCATTTACAGGAGCTGTTGGTAACACTAGGATGGGTTAAGAATAAAGCTGGGTCAATTTCCGGTTTTGCCAGTTTGCCAATTCATTTCTCTCTGTCTTCTAGCTCAATCTAAAAGTAGCATTTCTCTTGGGCCAAGGGCATAAATTCCTACTCCTACAGTACTTACTACTAGTTACTTGTAAACATTAGTGGAAGATGACAAAGTTTTTTGTACACTTTTGTCTAGTATAAATGATGTTTGTGTTCTGATTTGGCAGAAGGGCATATGTCAGCTGAGCACAGGACTCTGTTAGCCCTCTACCAGTAAGCATGTCAGGTAGAGACAAAGGAATTGCATTACTAACAATCAACCAATCAACAGCACAGTCTTTAAGCAGATCAAACTGGTTGTGACATACTGCTGTTTAATATTCCTAAACTGTAAGCCTAATAGAACACAAAATACATCTTACAACTAAACAGTCTTTTAGGACTGAGTGCATTATGCAAATTGAAGGTCTGTTTACACAACAGTCATCCCTCCCTTGCCTCAAGGACACACACACAGACCTACACACCCACACAGACTGAAATTTCCCTGTACCTAAATTTCCAAACATTCATAAAGCACAAAGTTAGGATTATTAAGACTTAGCATTAGATGGAGTCAAACGCATTATCATGATGACAATATTAGGGTATACCTAATAATCTGATAATCAGACACATTGTCCAGGGTTGGGTTGCCCTTTTCAAGGCAGAGCCCTGATGTACATACAACTGCACTCAGTTGCTGTTCATTAGGTATGACTAGCTAAAATAAATGCAGTATATAAAACTGGAAAAACTTTTCAGAGGTTGTCTGCTGTTGTTGAGCAGTTTGCTATACCAATAGGTGTTCCTAATATTTAGTCTAAATTTTATTTGTAAAATTTAAATTTGTAAATATTATTAATATAGTTGTATGGAATTTTCATGTTGGCTCACATTTCAGTGAAAAACTAGGCTGTATCATTCTGGCACTCTCATTCACTGCTCCGCTCCCTGTCAGCAAACCTACTTTTCCTGGTGGTCCAAAATATCTGTGGTACTAATACTCCCCAAGTGCTCTGAGCAGCAAGGCAGCAGTTTACTTCACTGTCCATCAGGAAACTCTGTAAATCACAGAGAGTTGAGGCAGAGCAGCCGGGGGACAGAATCATCAAATGGAAAACCAGAAAACATCTCCATAAAATATGATCCATTTTCACCAAAATCAGTCAAATAGTTGGTGGTGTGTGACTTAGTGCCATAAAGGGTTACACGACCAGTGTAGCATCAAATATGATTTAACAGCAGTTAGTTTAGGAGAGGAGTTACACAATAGGGCTTTAAACAAGTTATAGCCCAACTAATATACTGACATGACCAATGACTCAGATATCAGTATCAGCGATTATGTCAGCCTATAAGTCACAGTGATTACCAAATGGTAAATGGACTGTACTTATATAGCGCCTTTCTAGTCTTCCGACCACTCAAAGCGCTTACACTACATATCTCATTCACCCATTCACACACATTCATACACTGATGGCATTGGCTGCCATGCAAGGTGCCAACTGCTCATCAGTTTGCCTTCAGGAGCAATTTGGGGTTCAGTATCTTGCCCAAGGACACTTCGACATGCAGACTGGAGGGGATCGAAAATGCTGATCATCTGATTGGTGGACAACCCACTCTACCTCCGCCCATCAGTATAGAAGTGTCAGAGATATGCTTCACATCATTTACAGACGCCTCCATCGTATCATTTTCCTCATGGATGTCAATCTTTAAATATTTTAAACTCTTAGAAGGAACAGTGTGTAGCACTTAATATCATCTAGCAGTGCCGACTGTGGCGCCCTTACATCCCCCTCTCCTCCCTCGCATGAAGAGGCTAGCATATAGTGGCCGGAAAAAGGCAAAGTAAATACAGTTAGTACAAATTTAGTATGCAAGATCAAAATTGTAAATAGTGTAGTAGTTTTTTCAGGTTTTTAAAAAGTAACCTTACCTGGTCAGCCACTCTGTAAACCTCGCTCTTGTCGCTGCAGTCACATAGATAGTAGTGGACTCTACTAGCTCCACTCTGTTTAGCCAGTCTAGCTGTTTCTTTCATTCCCTCTTGGTTAATATCCCACAACACCAGCACAGTGCCAAGAGCTGCAAACTCCTGAGCCATGAGGCGACCGATCCCGCTACCTGCTCCTGTTATCAGCACCACCTCACCAGCTATGTTCTTCTTCTTCATGGGTACAAAGAAGTGGATGAACGATTCCACATTGTACCAGATGGACAGCAGGATGACTTGGATTGTTTCCAGGAAGAAATTCATATTGAGTCTAGGAAGGAAGGAAAAAAAACAGTGATGGGTCCTGTGCAGTTTTCTCTATTGTTCTTAGGTGGTCTCTGTTGGAAAAATATTATGTTACATACAGTATTTCTATGCACTAATCAGGATCTAGCAAATACCTGCTGTTGTGTTCTTACCAAAAGCTCATTACACAGAAATCATCGAGATTTGAAATAAACTTCTACAAACTAAAACATTAACTTCCAGGGACTTCATTTGCTGTTTAGCTTCGGCTGTTATCTACTAACTCAACTGATGCATGTCTGTAGTTTTTACTAGACTTTAAGACTGAATGATCAAAATCACTGGTAACTTATTTTCTGTTTACTGAGGAATTTATTAATCAGCTAATCATTTTAACATTATATTTAATCTGTTTTTATTTATTTTTTTACGCTTACCTTGCATGTCAATAAAGTGTTGGAAAATAATTAATTCAACTTTAATTTCATATCTTTATACCTTGGTGAGCAACAACAAGTTTGTTTGAATGGAAGTAAACACGTAGAAACATCGAGACATTGAACACAAGGACGTCATACACTGGATGTATTTTTGCTTGTTTGTTCTGAGGGTTTAACCTCATAAAGAAACTCCTTTAAAAGTTCGGCTTTCTTTCAAAGTTAACGGTTATTATTACGACTTCTGGCAAGAAAGCGGAAAATAAATCTCGAGTCTCGAACTTACCAAAATACGAGTTTTACGGAGCTACTAGGAGAGTTTAACATCGACCTCCTCGTTTGTTCCTGCGGGCATCCAGTGCAACGGTTAAACCGAGACCTTTGCTCACCGTAAAGGCTAACGTTACGACACACGGGCTCTAGTCAAACAGTAAAGTTGACTAAACAAGTGGCTGTTTTTAGCTGCCGAAGCAGGTGAACGTACCTTTTGTTTAGCAGGATAACAATGAGTGGTTGACGGGCTGTGCTCGGTCTGTTGTGTTGGCAAGGGTTGGACTGCGTCTATAGCCCCAGGAGAAAAAAAACAGAAGTGCTCACATCAAACACAAGCCAAACGTTTCTGAGCAGGGAGAAGCTGGATGTGTCACGTGACAGGCAATCAGCCATTTCTAGTCCCCACGCAAGGTATTGTGGGACTTGGAGTGCGGGACTTCGCTCTTTTAATTACTTCTAAATTGAATATGCAACAAACAACTAACTACTACAAATGAAACACGTAAAGTGCGTTCACGTCAATAGACTATGAGTTTAAGAGTTAGCAAGAGTAAAAGACAACTAGTAATCGAATTATTAGATAGAAAGATTTTATGTTCTAACCAATGACAGTATGAAGAATGGACAGAGCCTGAGTGATGTCATGATGTTTCCAAAGCGCTGTTTTGAAGCCAAAAATATGCAATGCTGGATGCTGCCATGTTGGATGGTTGGCTTCTACCACCTCCCGGCCAATCGCACATGCACCAAAATTTTTAAGAGTGCAACTAATAATTTTTCTAGGTCGCGCTGATGCACCTGACGCTGCCCGGGTGTAAACATAAATTTATTCCGCAAGCGCATCATCTCTCTGTGTTCTCCTGTGACCGAACTCACACTCATGGTAGGATCATATTGTGGTCTAAACCAATAAGAGACAGAGCTCAGGCGGGTCTTTGCCTCTGATTGGCTGTGGTCCTGTTCACTGCTCTAAGGCCACATACAGACAGGCGCTGTGTCCCAATTCAGGGGCTGCATGCTTAGAAGGACGCGGCCTTCGCTGCCTTCGAAGGCCGCATCAACCGTTGTTAAATGAGCTGAGGTGGGTTGCTGTGGGCGTGTCTATAGGCTACCTGCTGAATGTAACCGCTGTGAAACAATCAGGAAATAACGTTTTATTTCTCTGATTAATGACAGCTTTATCGAGGCCGGCGCTCGCTCTCTGTGTTGTTACTCTATGTCTCTCTACCAATGCTCTCTCCCTCTCTGTCTCTGTCTCTCTGTCTCTGTCTCTCTCTCTCTCTCTCTCTCTCTCTGTCTCTCTCTCTCTCTCTCTCTAATCATCGGACACAAATCAAATTAAACTTCTTCGTGTCATTATATTTTGCGGCGTAAATTGCGAGTCGGACTCAGATTTAGAAGCTGGTACATGAAATAAACAAAGTGAGAACACACACACAGGTAGATTATCAGAGTTTAGTCCGTGAATCCACCTGGATAGTCTCTGCTTCAGAGACATTTCAGGCTGTCTGTGGAGGTTTGACCGATCTGAGTGTCTGATTGGCGGCCAGAGCGTGACGTGGGGCTCCGTTTTCCCAAAAGTTGAATCTGGTACAACTTCTCCTGCCAGCAACGTTTTTTGCGGCAACGCCTGCGGCTGCCGGTGCGGAAACGCCCAACCCCCACTGAAATGAATTGAAAAATGCCGCCGGCGTCCGGTTTGCCTGTCCCTGTCTGAACCCGCACTTATTCTTGTTTAATTCATTCTTTCATATTCATTCACATTATATGAAAGTTATGGAGAGCAATAAAAAGGTGACCTTATGGGGTTCAAGCCTAAATTTTGTGCTGGTGCACCTAAAAAAAAAGTTAGGCGCACCAGTGCAACCAATGAAAAAAGTTAGTCTGGAGCCCTGATAAGTGGTTATAGATAATGGATGGATGGATGGATGGAGTGTTTCAGCAGTTTAGCGGCACAGGAAACTCATAGACCAATTGCATACATTTTAAATGATTCCACTTGATGCTACTCCAGCCACTTAAATGTGCATTCTGATTAGGGATGAGCGAGTACAGCATTATCTGTATCTGTATCTGTATCTGTATCTGTTAACCATATGAATTATCTGTATCTGTATCTGTACTCGGAGTGGGCAGGATTTAACCTGGAAGTGGGTCAGGTCGTCTTGAAATGGGCGGGGCTTTAACCAGTATGTTATTTTAAGCATGTAATTGATATGGGTTGATCAGAAATTGTTATATTTATTGCTGATTAGAAAACTATTCACAGGACAGCATCAGCATTGAGCTTCAGATCAATGGTTTTGATCACGATAGCAAACGAACTATTTACAGAACAGTTTTCATACTCAACATAACTTACTTTTTTTAACTTTAATTTTTTTTTATGATCAGTGTGATTTTTTTATTTATTTATTTTTTTTGGTTCTTTTTTATTTTTTTTATTTCCACACCAGGTGTGTGTGTGTGTGTGTGTGTATGTGAATGTGTGTGTGTGTGTGTGTTAGTGAGTAAGAGAGAGACACAGACAGCGAGAGAGAGAGAGAGAGAGAGAGAGAGTGTTTGTGTGTGTGTGTGTGTGTGTGTGTGTAGCTTAATTTGTAATATTATTTATACCACTACTACCTTTATTTTTTTATGAAACACTCAGTACGTGAAGTCAAAAAAACTGATTAGAGCCAGCTGACGGTTAAAAAAAAAAAAAAAAACTCTGACGACCGGCAGAGAGAGAGAGGGAGAGAGAGAGAGTGTGAGAGAGAGAGACACAACACGAGTCGCATTCTACCAAGCACCACGTCTGAACGAACCCACGTTTACCAGAACTCTACTGGTTAATAAGTAAGTACAAACCGAAGTAAAAACAAACCTGAAGCTGAAGAAACCCTAAACGTTAACGGAAAAGACCCGCGAACCTGAGTGACTGAGGGATCTGTATGTGTGTAGGGGAGGGGCACTGTGACTAGCCAGTCACAGAACGCAGACACAGTCAGCTACCCAATGAGGATTTTCATTCAATCCGAGCACAGATATTGACTCGTATTACTCGTATAATACTCGTACTCAGCAAAAGTGCTTTATCCGTAGGGGAGAACGGGGTAAAGTGAGACATTATTTGCTCCCCTCTAAGTGAGCTAAAATGACATATCAGTAAAATGTACACATTTTCCATTAATTCAGGATGTTTCCTATCAATGGAAATTATCAGAATGTATTCAGGATGAAGGGCAGTGAAAATATGATTGCTTTTTAAAAAGTGGTCTTGTGTCTCAGTTTACCCCATCTTCGGGGTAAGAGAAATCAAGGAGGGAAAGTGAACCAGCTCGGGGTAAAGTGGTCCACTTACTTTTTCCACTCTGAAACTAGCATAACAACCTTATCAGAATCAAAACCAAATCTTACAGGTAAAACCTCCATAAAGCTTTGTGGCAAGATCAGTTGGTCTTAGTTAACTTACAGAATCATGTGATCTCTTGCACACCCTAGCCTACCTGCACATTGTGTCTTTGTCCAATTGGCAGGGACAGGGATATTGTTTTTCTCTGCGTATTCAAATGCCAGTTGACGGCACTTAATTGGAGGAAGGCCATGGAACTGTTCAGCTAGTTGTTTCAAGTGTTCGGCAAGCTCCTCCTCCATCTCATCTGTGAATATTCTCTTTGCCTCTGCTACTGCACCCCAGGCTACTGATTTAACCTTCCCTTTCTCTTTTTTCTTTATGAATCTTAGGAGGCTTGACTTGTCAATATTAAGATCCCTTGCAGCTGCTCTTATGGACTTTCCTTCCTTGACCTGAGCGGCTGCACTCTCCATCTCCACGAGGGGGGTTTTGCCCAAGGTTGTCTTCCTGGTGTATTGCCTTGGCATGATGGCTTTTCTACAATGTTTATGACATTAAAAATAAAACATGTAGGCCTATTGAAATATTACGTTAAAAGATGTTTAAGACTAAACTTAATTGTGCCTCATGGTGGGGCAAATGCTGTGAGACACTGTCTCACTTTACCCCACAGCATTTGTCTCACTTTACCCCAACACCACCATTTTAGAAAAAACAACCTCTCTTAGCAATTCAGGCTAATCTTGAGCCAGCATCATCACATGGTTTTATATGTTGGTAGTTCATCACCATGTATGATATACGCTTTTCTACCTAAATCAATTTGCTTTGGCACAACAGTTGATTAAGTTGACAGCAAGAAAATTTACTTTTACATGCAAAAAAAATATTTCAGTGAAAAAAACATGCTTACTACAGCACTATGAGGTCCTCTCCTTCATGGCCAAGGGGAAATGGGAGGGGCTTCAAAATATAATGTCACATGTCACTCGTTTCAGCCGAGTATCCGGCTCAACTCTAATTCTGATGCACTGCAACTCGAAAGCACAAACACACTCAAAGGGGAGATGAGATATGAGAAGAGATGTGAGACAATAGTCAGAAAAAAGTCAAATCACATGACGTGGACATGTCCTCACATGATAATCAACATCATAATGTCTAACTTGCATTATGATTCAATGCCACAGATTCTGAAATGTGTGTGCTGTATGTAGTCAACTGACTGTCAAATAAAATAAAATAGAATTATTCAATAATATTTCAACAATATTTATTGCCAGTTTTCACATTGAATTGGAGAAATTATTAATAATTAGTACTTTGATAATAAATAGCTATAACTGTATAGCTGTAACTGTGCTATAATATTAAACCAGTAGCCTGTAAACCAGTGTTTCTATAACTTTTTACACTGCGTATGTAGCCAGTCTGGCCTGACACTCCATTAAATGGACTCTGCATTGTGTAGTGAATGAAGAAAGATGATGGACGTCTGTTCACCAGTTGGATTGGGGTTTATTCTGTGTACAGCACAATGAGCGAATGAATCAGTTCAGCAACATTTGTTCTCACACACACCTCTCCTCAGCATAGCGTACCGTTACTCTATAACACATTTAGTGTTATTATTAAAACAATCAATAAATCAAAATACATTTCAATCTGATCGTATAGTTACATCAAAACACAATACAAAATCAAATACATTTCTCCACCAACCAACTGCAAATTTTTATATTTCATTAATAAATGTCTTACACTGAAAATATGAACATACAAAAAAACCTATATGTACAAAAATAATATTTTCACCACAAAAAACAAGGGGAGCACTCACATACCTGTGTACAGCACAATGAGTGAATGAATCAGTTCAGTAGTTATGTTCTCTCACGCACACCTTTAAACAAAAGAGAGAGACAGCCGGCACGTGAGCAACTGCCGGTGCTGTTCACTAAGCTAGCCTGCAACAGTTGAGCTAGCATCTCACACAAAAAGTGCTGTACACAATAAAAATACATATACACATTCAAACAAAAATGACCACAATAAAGAACAAAACTAACGACTTAAATACAGTAGAGTTTGAACCTCTATTTAGCGTTTTTAACAAGTTTTAAATTATTTACAACGAGAGCGCTCAGACCGTTACCTCTCCTCAGAATACTAAGGATAATCTCCAGGAAGTGACATCACGTCAGGGCCAATGGTCAAACTACCAAAATAAAATTAACAAAATAAAAGCTCCCCAAAATAAATAGACACAAAAACAGGTTTATACAGAAAACAAAATATCAACAAACATGGATTTTTTTGGTTAAATCTCACTGTAAGAACACCTCTGTTACATGTACCACCTCAGAAAATATTGGGCTTTTCAAGTGTGACAGACATTATAATACAGAAGCATATGCCCCTTCCTGATGAGAGGATTATTTGTTGTTGACTCCTGATCCGCACTTCTCTTCCTAATATAACTCCATTTCCAGAAAAGTCTGCACGCTGTGTAAAATGTAAATAGAAACAAAATGTGATGATGTGGGAAATACTGAAACCTCATATTTACTTGAAAATAGCATCATCAAATGTTGAAACTTGAAAATGATACGCCCATTTTGAATTTGATGGCAGCAACATGTTGAAAAAGTTAGGACAGTGGCAACAAAAGACTGGAAAAGTTGTGAAATGCTAAAAGAAAACTCCTGGTGAATGAGGTCATAATGAACGAGGTTAACTGACAACAGGTTAGTATGATTGGGTATAAAACAGAACCTCCCAGAGAGGCTGTGTCTGAGGAGGGCTTCACCACTCCGTGACTGTGCTGGAAAATAGAGAAACAATTTAAGAATAATGTTTCTCAATGTAAAATGACAAAGAAACTGTGGATTTCATACAGTTCATAATATCATTAAAAGATTCAGAGAAACAGAGGAAATCTCTGTATACAAGAGACAAGGCTAGCAGTGTTGTATTTCCCATTGGGAGCCAACATTGCAGTGTTTTCTTACTATTAATTTTACCTCTGCTTACTATCTTGCCATTACATTTGAGCTTGTAAGTCATCATGGATGTATTGTATGTTACGTTGTTACAGGATGATACTGAAACAACATTTTGCAAGAAATGTAAAACATATTTTAAATTACACGTAAGACATGCAGCGGGTCAAACTCAAGCCGTTGTGACTCAGTTATAATAATAAGTAACAGGCAGAATCTGTATGACTACATATTCTATATGTGTTATTGTACTTAGTGTTTAGAGTTTTTACACTGTTAGGGCTACAGCTACAAAGATGGCATGCATTGCTAGCTAGAAAATCATTATCATCAATCAACTTTCATGATCCCAGATGATACAGGACTTGTGTAAAGGTATGGGTCAGTGATGAAGCTCGTGTGCCCACTTACGTATTCACACACTTCTCTGCAGTCTTCTTCTGCCATTCCTCAGAGTACATTGAACTTATTTCATTAGAGAAGCCCTGGAACAATGCCCCCTGAATATAGCACTAGATACATCAGAAACTATGCTATGTCTGCACAATTAATACACATTTTATTTGAGAGAAAGTTTGAATCACAAGAGGAATGAATTCTTGCAGTTATCTTAACTATGATCAGATGTATTGTATGTAAAGATGTATTGGTCATGGTGGTTGATATTAGGTATCCTAATCCAGATCTAGGCAAAATAGGAATTAACATTAATTTTTAATGATGGTAATTAATCTCTAGCTCAACCTCCAGATGTTATGAAGAAAAATCTGGCTCATTGATTTATAGAATGCATTCATATATTATCAACAGATACCAGATGACAAGTGTGAGTTATGTAGGTTTTTTAGAAGATATATTACTGATTGTAAGTCTGATTAATCATTCCTATACAGTATATATACTGCACAAAAAATTAAAGGAACACTTTTGAATCAGAGTATAGCCTCAAGTCAATTCAACTGTTGATCAGGTCAGTCAAGGGGGCCACTGACATTTTTTTCCCTCCTCATCTTTTCTGACTCGCTAGTTTTGCATTTGGCTAGGGTCAGTGTCACTGCTGGTAGCACAGTGCAGTACCTGGACCCCACAGAGGTTGCACAGGTAGTCCAACTCCTACACAGTGGCACACCAATACATGCCATTGCCAGAAGGTTTGCTGTGTCTCCCAGCACAGTCTCAAGAGCATGGAGGAGATTCCAGGACTGCACAGGGCCATGGAAGGAACTCATCAGCAGGACCGGTATTTGCTCCTTTGTGCAATGAGGAACAAGAACACTGCCAGAGCCAGGGTGGCCTGAGGGCCCAGTGTCCTGTAGTGGGCCCTGTGCATTTGCCATAGAATTCGCAGGTCTGCTTTTCACAGTTGATTGCAGGTTCAACCAGAGCACATGTGACAGACGTAAAAAGGTCTGGAAATGCCGTGGAGAACGTTATGCTGCCTGCAACATTCAGTATGACTGGCCTGGTGGTGGGTAAGTGATGGGCTAGGGAGACATATCCCTGCAAGATGCATAGACCTCTACGGGTTAGCCAATAGCACTCTGACTGCTATTAGGTATTGGGATGAAATCCTTGGACCTGCTGTCAGACCCTACGCTGGTGCAGTGGGTCCTGGGTTCCTCCTTGTGCACAGCAATGCCCAGCCTCATGTGGCGAGAGTATGCAGGCAGTTCCTGGAGGATGAAGAAATTGATACCATTAACTGGCCCCCACGCTTGCCTGACCTAAATCCTTGATATCACTGGTAATCCAGGGCTTGGTATTTGGAAAGCAGCGCAGTTTTAATGAAACAAAAAAGATCCAGATCTTTGCCCATTTTTAGAGTAGCTGTGAGGTGGCAGAGGCAGGACTGCCAATATTTTCGACGTCCATATTTCTACTGTCTAAGAGTGGTAACTTTAGTTGGTTTAGAAATGGCTATCAAGAATCATAACAGTAAGTAGGCCATAATGCTCAGAAGATTATTAACATGGCAGATACCACTGCAAATAAACAAGAACTTGGTTCAGTTTACAGTGCTTAACAGCCTCTTGTCTTTGTACTTAGATTATTTTAGTAAAGTATAATGTGGTACAAAGGCAAAAAGTTGTGATATATAACACAACCAAATATGCGAAGCTGGCCGCCACCATGGATGTACTGCTTCTAAATCTCAGCAAAGGCGTGGACCATCAGCAGACCTGAGGCGGGCCGAATGACGCCTGGGTGCTCTAATAAGCCACCTGTAATGGCACCTACCTGTCAATCAAGTGGTCACGCTGTTAATTATGCACATCTTCGAGTCTTAATATCATCTGAACAGGTGAGTACAAAAAAAAAAATCATCCCCCTTTACAGTTGTCATGGATGGAAAATTAGCTAAAGAGACCAAAACTGTTGTCTGAACCAGGCTGTAAACATGTTTATTTCTGCTGTGAAGTTGGACATATTAATATGGCCGCTTATGGAGACTGACTCAATGCAGCATTTCTGCATTGGCTTCAGCTCCCAGCACTGGGGGTTGCCGCACAAGATAGCATGCTCTGTGAACACAATCTTCACAGATAAAGGAACATGTCCCACAATGCAACACTGTGACTCATTGATGTGTTTTTAGTTTTTAGTTTGTGGGAGCGGCTGTGGCTCGGAGGTAGAGCGGGTCGTCCACTAATCAGATGATCGGTGATCGGTTTGATCCCCGGTTTGATCCCCTCCGGTCTGCATGTTGAAGTGTCCTTGGGCAAGATACTGAACCCCAAATTGCTCCCAATGGCTTTGCCATCGGTGTGTGAATGTGTATGAATGGTTAGCTCCTCGAACTGATGACCAGTTGGCACCTTGCATGGCAGCTAATGCCATCAGTGTATGAATGTGTGTGAATGGGTGAATGAGATACGTACTGTAAAGCGCTTTGAGTGGTGGGAAGACTAGAAAGGCGCTATATAAGTACAGTCCATTTACCATTTGTGTTTTTGGTTTCTGGACAATTACAGAGCTCTACACAAAAACACTCAATAAGATAAGATGATGACATTTACTGTTGGTTTGCCTCAGCACGTCATTTGTTGACCAAAAAAAAAAAACTACAAAATTGACTGTAACACTTGATTCAAAACACTGATTGATTGATTGATTGAAGTGTTTATTTCGAATATGCAAACAAAAATAAAAAAGAAAAGTAAGGCAAAACATTTAAACATAGACATACATATTCGAAATGGAGTGAGAAGAAGAATAACTTATAAACTCCCACCCCTTCTCTTTAAATAATAAATAACAATACCAAGCTTCCTTGCAACTTGTTTAGCTATACCTGATACTTATAGATAAATAAAATATATTCCTGAGTTGACTTACAAAAAAAACAAAATCTACATATACACTTTATACAATACGCACATACATACATACATGCACGAAGAGAAACAAAAAAAAAAAAAAAAAAAACAAAACAACAAAAACAAAGGAGACAATAACCTCATAACACTTAGTGCTACCCAACACCTCCCTCATCCCTGTACCTCTTAAAAATAGTGTCTTTGTACCTCATTTTAAACTGTTTCATGTTTGGACATTGCTTCAACTCCATGGTAAACCTGTTCCATAGTCTCACCCCGCTCACTGAAACACAAAACCCCTCCTCTTTGTCCGAATTAAAGTTAGATTAAAGTTTATTTTTCCCCTTGAATTATAACTCCCCTCATGCATAATGAATAATTTCTGTATATTTATTGGCAAAAGATTATTTTTAGCTTTAAACATTATTTGAGCTGTTTGATATTCCACAATGTCTGTAAATTTTAGTAATTTGGACTGTAGAAATAAAGAGTTTGTGTGTTGCCCCAAACCTCAGCACAATATTGAAAATATGGTGAGATTAGGGAACAGTAAAGAGTGTGAAGTGATTTCTGATCCAAAACCTTTTTTGCTTTGTTTATTATTGCAATGCTTCTTGAGACTTTGGTTTGTACATGTTTGATGTGATTTCCAATTGATTCTGTCATCTATGGTTACCCCCAAAAACTTTCTATTTTAACTCCCTCTAATAGAAAATATTTGTGTCATCAGCAAACAACACAAAATGCAACACTTTAGTGATTTTACATATATCACAATATGAAAAACTTGGGTCCCAACACCGACCCCTGTGGGACACCACAAGCAATGTCCAAACAAGAAGAGACACAATCACCCAATTTCACAAACTGCTGTCTCCCACTTTATAATAACTTTTCACCCAATCCAGCACTATTCCCCTGATGCCATATCTTTCCAGTTTTTTGATTAATATTTCATGGTCAATTGTGTCAAAAGCCTTTTTTAAATCAATAAATACTCCAATAGCCTTTTGCTTACGGTCTATTGCATTTGTGATTTCTTCTATTGCCTCTATTATTGCCAATGATGTTGATCTTTTTGACCTGAACCCATACTGATTCTCAGCAAGAATTTTGTGTTTTTCTAAAAACATGTCCAATCTTTTGTTGAAGAGTTTTTCCAATATTTGCAAATTGTGGGAGCAAGGAGACAGGTCTATAGTTTATGAAATGATGCATGTTTCCAGCCTTGAACAGAGGTATGACTTTAGCTATTTTCATTTTATTTGGAAATGAACCAGTTTGAAATGATAAATTACAGATGTATGTGAATGGCTCAACAATGCCCTCAATGACCTTTTTTATTAGTACCATATTGATATCATTGAAGTCAGTGGACTGTTTATTCTTAAATTTTTTTTACAATATTCAAGATTTCATTTTTATCCACTGTTTGTAGAAACAATGAACAACGATTTCTCTCTAACAGCAGTTCATCAAATGTCCCTCGATCAGGGATTTTTCTTGCCAGCTCAGGTCCAATACTTACAAAGTATTCGTTAAAACTATTAGCAACATCTCTCATGTTATAATTTTCAATATCCTTATCAAATGAAATACTTAGGCAGACTATTATGTTTAGATCCCTCTCTTATAATATTGTTTAATATTTTCCATATTCCTTTAATGTTATTTCTATTATCATCTAATATCCTCCTATAGTAATTTTTCTTATTTGCCCTTATAATATCAGTTAACTTATTCTTATATTTTTTATATTTACATTCTGCCTCTTTAGTTCTCTGTCTTATGAACTCTCTGTAAAGTGTATTCTTCTTCTTGCAGGCATTTTGTAGGCCTTTAGTAATCCATGGGCAATTTGTATATGCTAGTTTCCTGTTATATTTCTTAACTGGACAATGCTTATCATATAATGAAGAAAATATTCTTAGAAACTCGTTATATGCAAGATTAACATCTTTTTCTCTATATATTATTTCCCAATTATGCTCCAATAATTAATTTTTTAGTGTGTTAATGGATTCTTCTGTTCTTACTCGTCTGTATACTGTTTGCTTGTTTGACTTTTTCCTGTGTCTGATGTCATAAACTGTAAACACTGGCAAATGGTCACTTATTTCATTGATTAACAGTCCGGTTATTGTTTTATTATCGATGTCATTGGTGAAAATATTATCAATGAGAGTGGCAGAATGAGAAGTGATTCTGCTAGGTCTTGTGATTCTTGGAAATAGGCTCATACTGTATATTGTATTGATAAATTCCTCTATAGTATTGTGTTTATTGGGATTTAATAAATCAATATTAAAATCCCCACACACGAAAGTAGTTTTATTCCCTATTTTTGAAAATACACTTTCCATCCACTCACTGAAGGTATCTATGCTTGACCCTGGCGTTCTGTATATACAGCTAACAATAACATTTTTATTTTTCTCCATGCAGATTTCAATTGTTAAGCATTCAAGTAGATTATCAATGACAGTTGTCATTCCATCCAGAACCTTGAAGACTAACGATTTATCAATATATATAGCAACTCCTCCACCACCCTCTCTCTCATATCTGAGTTCATAGCCCTCTAATTCAAAGTCTATACCTTTTTCAGTGTCAATCCATGTTTCAGATATTGCTATTATATTGAATGGCTTATGAAATGCATGTAGATAATTCTTAATGTTATTGAAATTGGCATATAAGCTTCTGCTGTTGAAATGAATGAGTGATAATTTGCCTTCAGATTTAATGTTCTGGTTGTACTGATCATCTGTATAGTAGCAGCAATTATTTTTTACGGTGGAGAAAAAATTGCTGTCCGGATCTATATCCTGTTCCAAATCCATGATGTTGTGATCAGTGTGTTCAAAATCGTCCAGCTCCAGTTGTTGGTATTCACTTATCCCCTGTGTTATGGCCATATATTCCCCGGATGTAATGTGATTTCTGTCTTTGTCTGTCATGGTTGTGTTCTGAATTGTTACCTCAGAGTCCAGTGCAGTTCAGTTCAGTCCGGATCATGACGATCATTGTTTCAGCAGCTGTAGTGCAGTTCATGAAAGTCATTGGAATTTATCCAGTTCGGCAATATTCCTGATGCAAAATACCTTGGCTTCCTCAGGGGTCCCATTTAGTCTTATGAATATTTTACAGTTTGAAGTCCATGTGTTTTGTATTTTTTTCTGTTTCTTGAGCTGACGCGCTTTTCTAGCTATATCAGCATTGTGTTTGGCTAGGTGCTCGTTCAGGAAGACAGCTGTTCCCTTTAGCTTTCTCCCTTGTTTCAGAAGTGCGCTCTTGTGTTTCCTGTTTGTGAAACGCAGTATTACTGCTGGTCTATCGCTGGCGTTCCTCTTGTGCAGAGGGTGGCATGCCTCGATGTAATTACAGTCCAACTTGATTCCCTTGGACTGTAGGAAGTCAGCCACCTGTCGCTCTGCGGAGTCAGCATCCAGCTCACCGGGTTCTCCCCCATCGTCCGTGGTCACCGCTCGAGCGTATGACCGGGGCTTTATTTTGAGCCCAGTGATGATCACATCATTGACCCGCGTATACTGCTCCAGGTCCGCAACTCTGCGCTCCAGAAAGGTTATGCGCTTTTCTTTCTCGGCATTTAGCAGCCGCAGGGCCTTCACTTCCTCAACCAGATTCAGTATGCTATTCTGCTGCAGCCGAACAGCAGTGACTTCCTCCGTTATGAAGTCAAGCGATTTTTTAATATTGTCGACTTCCTCTGCCGTCGGATTCTTCTTTGGATCCATGTCGCCAGTTTGTGTTGATAAACAAGCACGTAAACTCGCCGTTAAAGAACCAAACAAACTTCAAAGTTGAAACAACAACAAACTCACGGTGCTCTGCAGACAGGACGCATGCGTCTGATGAGCCAAAGAGACATGAGAAGTTGAACATGACCCAGGTAACTAAATTCAGTTACTGGGAGCCAAAACATGAACCATCTGAACAGCCACAACTTCTACTGGGACATGCACTGTCTCTGCTCTGATCTCTGACACGCTCTGATCTAGTCAAGTCATCAAGTGTAAATTATTTAAAATTTCAGCTTTTGGGAGTTTCTCCAAAAATGCAGATTTGAATATCTATTATGTTATTATAAATTACTTGTTATTGTATTAATAATATAACAAATATATTATATTCTAGTTGGACTATTGTATGTCTACGTGTCAGTGTCTCAAGTAAATAAATGACAAAAAATAAAATATTTGAGATTTGCAATATTTGTGACATTATTAATGGCAACTGTCCAGCCTTGTAGCGCCACATTATGTAATAACGCCACATTTTGTAATAAAATTCTTGAACGCAATATGTAATAAACTTTGCCGCATTTTGTAATAAGTTGTTACATATTGCACCAGTTATTACAAAATGCGGGTGTTGCACTTTTTTTTATCAAGAAAATGTAATAATTTGGTGCATTATGTAATAAACCACCAAAATGGATGTCTTAATCAGAAAAAAACCTTATACCATCAGAACAGCATTGACTTTAAGCATACCAGCATGAGTCGTAAATCTGAATTAATTTTAAAAACTAGTAGGATGTTTCATTGGTCAAATCTAAATCAAATATAACTGTATTCATAGAGAATGTGTTTGAAAGCTCATAGAGACAAAAACTGCACTAAATGAGTGTTACTGGTACGAACATTATCGGTGCACTGAAATGTTGGAAGACATACACACATGCAATCTGGATTATGTTATGCAAGTATTATACGTGATAAAAAAAAGAAGACAAAACACGAAAACAAATATGGAACATAAAAAAACTTTATTCCAGCTCTATTTCTTTAATGCAACATTAATGTCCTTTCCTATAGTGGATAAAAATAAATAACCAAAAAAACTAAACCAACTAAAAACAGCGTGACTAATCTTTCACATCAAAAAGATATATCTCTAATCATGTTTATGTAATTAAAAAAAGAAGGCTATAGACAATTGTCTAATCATGTTTATGCAATTAAAAAAAGAAGGCTATAGACAATTGACTATTAACAAAAATTTACTTTAGACTTGATGAAAAAAAAACCTTCTCTAGATGCAACAGTAGAAAAACTTTCCCTCCAACAGAAACTTCTCTTAAAACAACCAGTATTTATGTAAAATAAAAGATAGTCAGCCTAAAAATGATTGAACTATGTACAACAGACACTTCCATACTTTACATCATATCTTTATATGATGTCTTTCTTTCCTTCTTCTCTCTTTCTTTCTTTCTTTCTTTCTTGCATCTATGACTTTTTTCTTCCAAAAAATGTCCTTGATTTTGAAATGTCCATAGGCCATGTGCCTCAACACAACCCAGGCGCTCATCCACTTGCTATTTTTTCCAAATAGCTCCTTTAATCTCAGTGAGAGACCACTCCCACGTCCAGCTAATTTATATAGCCTCATAATACTAATGACATTGTCATGGTCATGTTCCAGCTGAAGGCTTTCAGCGAAAGACTCCCTGATGAAAATCTGTGGAAGAAATTGTAATGTAAGGTCCCGAAAAAGCGTAGAAACTCTATTGAATACGGCAAGCATTGACATGTCAGCATCTAGTGTCAACTGAATAATATGTGACAGCAATTCTGTCGGCAGGTTGGGAATTTCAGAATTTCCATCATCATATGGAAGGGCATCATCATGGGGTATATTCAGGGGGTCATGATGATGTTGATCCAGGTTACAGTAGTGATGGTTTACATTGAACGAAGCATCATGGCATTCATTCAGGGCACCATCTGGTTCAGCATCTTCTTGGTTTGATTCACAGCCATATCTTTGAAATAACCTTTCTCTCTCAGCTTCCTCAATATTAGAGGAGAGGAGTTGTTCATGTCAACTCGACACTTTGCGGTAAGCGTATTCTGTCACTTCCGGTTATCGGTGTTACTGCCACGGTGCTCTCTGCTCTGCTCACCTAAACAGATTTATTTCAAGATTCAAGATTCAAGATTCAAGATGTCTTTATTGTCGCTGAACAAGTTCAGTGAAATTGACATTGCAGCTCCCGTGTGCAAAGGAAAATAGAATAAATAACAATAGAATACAATAAAATATTATAAAATACAATAGAATACAATAAAATACTCTGTGAATAAAATACTCTGAGAATAAAATACTCAGAGAAATTACTAATATTATACAGTATGTATGCATGAGTGTATAGTAACCGGGGGGGGGGCGGGGGAGGGGGGGTGCTCTTGAGTGGCTTCAGGGGGGGATGGGTGTGTGTGTATTGCTGACGGGAGGTGTCTGTGTGTGAGTGTCTGGGGGGTGGTGAGGTGTGTGAGGTAGACTGCAGGGGGGTGATGGCTCTGACAGCTCTGGGGAAGAAGCTGTCCCTCAGTCTATTGGTTGTAGTCCGTATGTTTCTGTACCGCTTGCCTGATGGAAGCGGTACAAACAGTCTGTGGCCCGGGTGGCTGGGGTCTGTGGTGATGGATCTGGCCCTCTTTGTGACCCGGCCTGCATATATGGATTATATATATATTATATATATTTACGTATATTTCTCACATCAGTGATTATCTACATATCTCTACACTATCCTTAGACTTGTTCTGTTTGAGCACGAACAGGTCTCTGAACTTTAGTAACACTTTAAATCCGATAGTTTTACCAGTTTCTGTTAGCCACACTAACTAGCCTAGCTGTAGCAATGGCTTCTCTCTCCTCTCCTGCTCTCTCCTGCCCGGTGTGCCACATGTTTAGTTACTCCTCGTCCTCCTTTAGCAATAACGGTACTTGTAATAAATGTAGTTTATTTGTAGCTTTGGAGGCGAGGCTCAGTGAGTTAGAGGCACGGTACCGCACCACCGAACAGTCTGTAGCTGCTTTAGTTAGCAAGTCCCCTGTAGCCGGTGCGGTACAACCGAAGGTAGCTTCAGCTAGCCGTCCCCCGGCAACCCCCGAGCAGCCGGGAGACTGTCCGAAGGAGGCATAGCCCCAAACTGAAGCCCACGGTACACCACCAACCGCTCCACGTTTCAAACAAATATTCCCCACTCAGCGACACACCCGCTGAGAGGCCAACTCTGGTCATTGGCAGCTCCATTTTACGAAACGTGAAGTTAGTGACACCGTAGTGACACCATAGTTAAATGCATCCCAGGGGCCAGAGCGGGCGACATCGAGTCTAATTTAAAACTGCTGGCTAAAGATAAATGTAAATACAGTAAGATTGTTATCCACGTCGGCGGTAATGACACCCGGTTACGCCAATCGGAGGTCACTAAAATTAATGTTTAATCGGTGTGTGCATACGCCAAAACGATGTCGGACTCCGTAGTTTTCTCTGGACCCCTACCCAATGTGACCAGTGATGACATGTATAGCCGCATGTCGTCATTCCACCGCTGGCTGTCGAGGTGGTGTCCAGCAAACGATGTGGGCTTCATAGATAATTGGACACCTTTCTGGGGAAAACCTGGTCTGATTAGGAGAGACAGCATCCATCCCACTTTGGATGGAGCAGCTCTCATATCTAGAAACATGGACAAGTTTATTAGTCGACCAAAACCGTGACAGCCCAGAGTTGAGACCAGGAAGCAGAGCTGCAGTCTTACACGCTTCTCTGCGCCTCCATTAGAGCAGCTGCCCACCCAATCCTTTAGTATAGAGACTGTGTCTGTCCCCCGTCCACCTACATTATTTAAAGATAAAACAAACAGAGGAGGAGCTCATCATAAAAACTTAATAAAAATTAAAACAACATCTCCAACAGTCCAAAATAAGAGAATTAAATGTAGACTCTTGAATATCAGGTCTTTGTCCTCTAAAGCTGTTTTAGTCAATGAATTATTATCTGATCATGATATTGACTTATTTTGTCTTACTGAAACCTGGCTGCAGGAGGATGAATATGTTAGCTTAAATGAATCCACTCCTCCCAGTCATTGTAATACTCGTATTCCTCGAAGTACTGGTCGAGGTGGTGGAGTTGGAGCCATATTTGACTCAAGTCTATTAATAAATCCTAAACCTAAACTAAATTATAATTCATTTGAAAGTCTTGTTCTTAGCCTTACTCACCCAACCTGGAAAACATTACAGCCAATTTTATTTGTTACAGTATATTGAGCTCCTGGTCCTTACTCTGAATTTTTATCTGAATTTGCATCAGGCTTGATCCTTAAAACAGATAAAGTAATTATTGTAGGTGATTTTAATATTCATGTGGACAACCACAATGATAGTCTTAGCACTGCGTTTATCTCTTTGTTAGAGTCAATTGGCTTCTGTCAGAGTGTAAATAAACCGACTCATTGTCTGAACCACACTCTTGATCTTGTTCTCTCGTATGGCATTGAAATTGACCATCTAATAGTCTTTCCACAGAATCCTCTTCTGTCTGACCATTTTTTAATAACCTTTGTTCATGTTACTGGACTATAAGCCTTTTGGCAGAAACTCCTACAGCAAATGTTTATCTGATAGTGCTGTAGCCAAATTTAAGGAAGTGATTCCTTCAGTATTGAATTCAATGACTTGTCTCAATGTAGCAGAGGACTTGTCTGCTTCCTTTAGCCCCTCACAAATAGATCATCTGGTTGATAGTACTACAGGCTCATTACGAACAACTCTCGACTCTATTGCACCTCTGAAAAAGAAGATAATTAAACAAAGGAGGTTAGCACCATGGTATAGCCAGCAGACTCGCAACTTAAAGCAAGAGGCACGTAATTCTGAACGGAGATGGCGTGCCACTAAACTGGAAGAATCTCGTTTAGTCTGGCAAGATAATCTTAAAACATACAGGAAGGCTCTCCGTAGTGCCAGAGCAGCCTATTACTCTTCATTAATAGAGGAAAATAAGAACAACCCCAGGTTTCTCTTCAGCACTGTAGCCAGGCTAACAGAGAGCCACAGCTCTATTGAGCCATCTATTCCTTTAGGTCTAACTAGTAATGACTTCATGAGCTTCTTTAATGATAAAATTATAACTATTAGAGGCAAAATTCATCACCTCTTGCCCTCAACAGGCACTGATCTGCATTCTTACACAGCAAGTTTGGAAACAGCTGTAAAACCTGATATATATTTAGACTATTTTTCTCCCATCGACCTTCATCAAATAACTTCAATAATTTCTTCATCTAAGCCGTCAACCTGTCTCTTAGACCCCATCCCAACCAGGCTGCTCAAGGATGTTTTACCTCTAGTTAGCCCTTCTTTATTGGATATGAATAATCTGTCTTTATTATCAGGATATGTACCACAGTCCTTTAAAGTAGCTGTAATTAAACCTCTTCTTTAAAAGCCCACTCTAGATCCAGAGGTTTTAGCCAATTACAGACCAATATCAAACCTTCCCTTTCTCTCTAAGATACTTGAGAAAGCTGTAGCTAATCAGCTGTGTGACTTTCTCCATAAGAACAGTTTATATGAGGATTTTCAGTCAGGATTTAGAGTGCATCATAGCACAGAGACCGCACTAGTCAAAGTTACAAACGACCTCCTAATGGCATCAGACAAAGGTTGATGTTAGATCTTAGTGCCGCATTTGACACCATTGACCATCAAATTCTTTTACAGAGACTGGAACATCAAATTGACATCAAAGGAACCGCCCGAAGCTGGTTTAAGTCTTATTTTTTAGATCGTTCTCAGTTTGTTCTTGTCAATGATGAATCCTCCATGCATACCAAAGTTTGTCATGGAGTCCCACAAGGTTCTCTACTCGGACCACTTCTATTCAGTTTATATATGCTTCCTCTAGGGAACATTATTAGGAATCACTCCTTTAATTAAGGACCGAGCCAGTCAAGGACTGGTTTTCATTGTTATGCCGACGACACCCAATTATATTTATCGATCAAGCCTGATGAAACTAATCAATTAACTAAATTCCAAGCATGCCTTAAAGATATAAAAAGTTGGATGACCTTCAATTTTCTGATGTTAAATTCAGACAAAACTGAAGTTCTTGTAATTGGACCCAAAAACATCAGAAACTCTCTTTCTAGAGACTTAGTTACTTTAGATGGGATCACCCTGGCCTCCAGCTCCACCGTAAAGAATCTTGGAGTTGTTTTTGATCAGGATTTGTCCTTTAATGTCCACATAAAACAAATTTCAAGGACTGCATTCTTCCACTTACGTAACATTGCCAAAATCAGACGCATTGTATCTCAAGCAGATGCAGAAAAACTAGTCCACACATTTGTTACTTCTAGGCTGGACTATTGTAACTCTTTGTTATCAGGCTGCTCCAATAAGTCTCTTAGGACTTTGCAGCTAATTCAGAATGCTGCTGCACGTGTTCTGACAGGAACCAAGATCAGAGATCACATCTCTCGCATTTTGGCTTCCTTGCACTGGCTACCTGTTAAATCTAGAATAGAATTTAAAATTCTTCTCCTTACATACAAAGCTCTTCATGGTCAGGCACCATGTAAAAGAGCTCATAGTACCTTACTACCCCTCTAGAACACTGCGCTCTCAGAATGCTGGGTTCCTTGTAGTTCCTATAGTTTCCAAAAGTAGATTGGGAGCCAGAGCTTTCAGCTATCAAGCTCCTCTTCTGTGGAACAAACTACCATTTTGGGTTCGGGAGGCAGACACGGTCAACACTTTTAAGAGTAAACTTAAGACTTTCCTTTTTGATAGAGCTTATAGTTAGGGCTGGCTCAGGTCATCCCTTAGTTATGCTGCTATAGGACTATACTGCCGGGGGACTCCCCCTTTCAGGGTTATGCCTAGCCAGGCACGGTATTGGTTGAAGATGCAGTCACATCTCCCTTTACTGAAAACCCTCTCTCTCTCTCTCTCTCTCTCTCTCTCTCTCTCTCTCTCTCAGAATCACCACCACCATCTGTAAACATACATGTCTGTCATACATGTACATTAATGCATCTTACTAACTAAACTTCTTCCCCGGAGTTTCTGTGCTCTCTCGTCCAGCAGGTTCTTGTGGATCGTGACTGCTGCTGTGGTCCTGCATGACGTCCACTACATATATTATTACTGTCATTAATGTTACCATATCTCCATTACAGTTTATAGTAACTTAGTTAATGATTTGCTGCTGCTGTGCATCTGTGTCTCTCTATCTCTATCACAGGTTCCACTGCTACTGTAATCATTTTATCATTCATTGTAATCCATTGTCATTTTTCATTGTAATTGTATAAAATGTTTCTGTTGACTTGTTGACTGTACACGTGACTGTGACTGTGACTGTATTGCACGTCTGTCCGTCCTGGGAGAGGGATCCCTCCTCTGTGGCTCTTCCTGAGGTTTCTTCTACTTTTTTTCCCTCTTAAAAGGGTTTTTTTGTGGGCAAGTTTTTCCTTACTCGAACCGAGGGTCTAAGGACAGAGGGTGTCACTCCCTGTACAGATTGTGAAGCCCTCCGGGGCAAAATGTATTTTGCGACTTTGGGCTATACAAATAAAATTTGATTTGATTTGAATTTGAATATTCTCAATAAATGAAGAGACTGACCCTTCCAGACTGAGGTAATGTTCTCCATGCCCCTCTGCAATTTGTCCAAGGACCAGCAATGGCAAACTGTCTGAGTATGTGTTAGACTCTGATATAATAGAAGATGCATCAATTCCTAGTGTGGAGATAATAAGAAATTGAACATTGAAAATCTCAGCTGCCCTTTGTAGTGTTATGTGATCGCCATAAGTCCCACATCGGGACATGCTATCCAAGTATGCATCCCAGTCATTTCCATCCAGATAGTGAGACAAAGGTGTTCCATTTATGGTAAATGGGTTAGACCTAAGATTTTGGACTATTTCATCCCTAAGAGTTGCTGCTGATCTGAATATTCCTAATGAAGCAAGCTGATCAGCCATAGCACTAAACTGGCAATTTCCATCAGGTGCTGGGTCAAACTGCACACTCAGATGCATGGAATTATAGTCCCTCAGTCTGTCTTCATGTGTGTATGGTATCAAAAGTGGATGTAAATGTTGCATTGACTTTGAAGACTTAGAGTGCATTTTTTCTTGCTGCCGTGTTGCACTGGTCACATCAGACACAAAGAACCATTTTTCTTGCAATTTAGCGGTACCAGGAATCTGAAACTGAACTTTGTATTTTGAAAGCTTCAGGTTACGTTTTATGATCCTACCAGGCAACACCCAATACCTTTTTGAAACTCGATGGGCGCCATCTTTCACTCTGACCAAAACAGTTTCCCTTACATGATAAACAGATGGAGGATTTTTTTTAGATGCATGCCGTATCATCCGCTTACTGCAATGCTCAGTTGCTTTCTTTGCCATTTGTCTTTTTCTTCTTCGTTTTTCTTCAAATCTACGCCGCTGTTTCAGGGAGGGTAAATTACTTTGTGGATCATTTGTGGACTGTTCACCAATGACACTAGATGGAGACCCTGCCAGGGGAAGCATCACCATGTTACTTTTTCTCCCATAGTATATTTCAAATGGAGACATCCAGCTTAAAACTTCCTTTGGGTCTTCATTTAGCACTCGGGAATATGATGGCAAATGTTTCACCCAGTTAACCCCTTTCCTCTGACAAGTCACAAGGTCATACATGATTTTTTTCCTTAGCAATCTGTGGGTCCTCTCTACCTTTCCTTGGCTTTGGGGATGGTACTGTGAACTCTCAATTATTCTCACTTGCATTGATTCCATCAGCCTGCGCACTGCTCCTTTAAACTCTCTTCCTTGATCATGCTGCAAAACTCGGGGTGGGCCATGTACAGTGTAGATATCATAAAGATGTTTTGCAATCTCTGAGCTATCTTTAGTTTTTAATGGTTTCAGCCATGTGTATCGACTAAAGACATCAATTACAGTGAGGATATATCGGTAGGTGAAACGACCATGTTTGATCTTCCACTTTCCCATATCAAGGAGGTCAATCTGATGCCGATGCTGTACTTCTTTGGCCCTAATGGGCCTCGGAATGGGTATATTTCCAAATCTGGCCTTGTGGAGTTGGTAGCGTCTGGAGCTGTCCATGGTTCTTTGAACCTTTCTTTCACTAATTCCAGAGTATTGCACATTTAGTCGCTTGTTCAGCTTCCTTGCACCTGAACCTTTTGTGTCATTCAAACCTTTTTTTACAATGCCGCCAATTTTAGACTTCAAAACCACTGGCTTCCCGGCACACAGTAAGGTCTCTCCATCCTCGCTCAGAGAGTAGAGATGTCTGTTCCTCCACAGCCTCACCAGAGCAGTTTGTTGCACTTTTGTATGTTCATTGACAGGAACATTGAACTCTCCCTTTAGTTTCTTTACTATGACTTCATAGGCATCCTTATTCATCGATTGTTGTTGTCCATATCCCATGCATACAATCCAAAGGGTACTGGCCACAATTATGGTTAACAGTGGTGCTAATAAAAAATAAGTTAAAAAAAGTGTTAATTTTATATATGTTTATATATGTATTTATATATATATATATGTTGTTGTATTATGCTATTATGTAATATTATGTTGTATTATGCTGTATTTTACCATAATAATTTCCCCTCGGGGATCAATAAAGTAATTCTGATTCTGATTCTGATTCTGATTTTATTCTTTGTTTGGTTGGATGAATGACAAACTTTCTAACAGGCCTGGACGCAACTCTAAGACTCTAAAATGCTTGGATCCATAGCATGCAGTTTGGTCAATATTGAGTCAATAGACATGGGAATCTGTAAAATTTCTGACCTATTCCTATATGAATACATTTATCATCATCTCAGAAACTTTTTAAAACCAATCTGGCATATGCTAGTTTAACTTATCATTGCTAATCAGTTCGTTAGTTTAAAAGTTTGGTCTTTTATCTGTTAGCATTTCATATAAGTTGCAATTCATTTAACATAAAATTCTAAAAGAGATTTTCTGAGTCTGAAATCTGTTCTTTGTTCATACCTTTCATCGTGTTGCCTTTTGTTTATTTTCCAGCTGAAGTGTAAACTATAGAGGACGAAATTGCTCCCCTAAACTGAAGCCAAAATGTTTGTATCTCCCCCTGGTGGCTGGCAGTAGCACATGCATACATTCTACCAGTGCTCTAAATTACAGTAACACCTGCCAAATGTGTGGCACTATGAATCTTTACGGTACATAGATACATATTTACGGAAGCGTATTGCTACCATACCAGAAATATATGTATATATATATATATATATATATATATATATATACATATATATATGCGATAAGTTTCACCGTATAACGTGATAAGTTGGTCTTGGGTGGAGGGGGCGGGAGTGAATCCATGAATCCACCTGGATAGTCATTGACATTTCATGCTGACTGTGGAGGTTTGTCCAATCCGAGCATCTGATTGGAGGCCGTGTCCTTCCAGCTGATCACGTTATAACGTGAAACTTTTCACTCTGACACTCTACCTGTTGTGTTCTGGCTTTGGTTATTTCATGAACACAGCTTTTAAATCGGTGTCTGGCTCACAATTTATGCTACAAAACAGCGACACGAAGATTTAATTTAATTTGTGTCTGATGGTTGGAGAGACAGACAGACAGACAGACAGACAGACAGACAGACAGAGAGAGAGACAGAGAGACAGAGAGAGAGAGAGATGGCCTCGATAAAGTCTGTTAATCAGATGAATAAAAAGTTATTCTGGTGGTTACATTCAGCGCATATAGCCACAGCCCCAGCAACTCACCTCAGCCCCCCTCACATTTTCTGTTCCATATTTGTTTTCGTGTTTTGTCTTCTTTTTTTTTTTATCACGTATAATACTTGCATAACATAATCCAGAGTGTGTATGTCTTCCAACATTTCAGTGCACCGATAATGTTCGTACCAGTAACACTCATTTAGTGCAGTTTTTGTCTCTATGAGCTTTCAAACACATTCTCTATGAATACAGTTATATTTGATTTAGATTTGACCAATGAAACATCCTACTAGTTTTTAAAATTAATTCAGATTTACAACTCATGCTGGTATGCTTAAAGTCAATGTCGTTCTGATGGTATAAGGTTTTTTTCTGATTAAGACATCCATTTTGGTGGTTTATTACATAATGCACCAAATTATTACATTTTCTTGATAAAAAAAAGTGCAACACCCGCATTTTGTAATAACTGGTGCAATATGTAACAACTTATTACAAAATGCGGCACGTGGTACTTTGTGGTAAATTTTATGCAACTTTATTGGCTCGAGCGATTCATCTCACGGGGCAACCTGCAGGGCTGGGAAATGAAGCCAATGCGGAAGTCCTAAAAACTGAAATCCCTCGAGCGGCTGCATGAGACAGGCTCCACAGGCTCCAGGACAGATAAATAGAGAGACAGAGAGAGACACATATGCACAACAGCAGCAAATCAATAATTAACTATAAACTGTAATGGAGATATGGTAGCAATAATAATATAAATAAATAATATTAGTGGACGTCGTGCAGGACCACAGCAGCAGCCACGATCCATGAGAACCTGCTGGACGAGAGAGCACAGAAACTCCAGGGAACAAGTTTAGTTAGTAAGATGCATTAACATGCATTAATGAGACATGTATGCTTGGAGATGGAGATGGAGATGGAGAGAGAGAGAGAGAGAGAGAGAGAGAGAGAGAGAGAGGGAGTGTGATGGCCACAGCTGTGGCCACACAACCATAAAATGTCGGTAACCTTCTGCACTCACACATTTGTTTCTATAGTTAAGTTTTGTTGTATTTTGTTTATGCACATTATACATTTGATTAAGTTATTAGTCTACTTAACATTTAGTATTGAAATAAATCACACAGATTTTCTGTTTCATACAACACACTTTATTGTTTGACAGTACATTGGTTTTCTATTTGAAGCGCGCACATTTAGTTAGCTTTTGTACAGTCTTCGTTTAGTATAGTTTTCTAATCTCTGTTTTTTTTTTAGTTACCGCTGCTGCTGTTGCTGCTGGGAGCTGGGAATGCCGGGCAAAAGGATCCGCCCCACAAGCTCAGCCATTTTATAGCGGAGAGTGCTGATTGGGCCAACCCGAAGGGCCGGCACATCATGGGGGGGATTTAGTGCTTTATTGTTTACTCTTTTTTAGATAGTTAGTAATTTCACTGGGTTTGGTTAAGGATAGATTATGTTTATTTTTTGATGAGTTAATTTTCCTGATTTGCTTTGTTGGTAAATTAGTTGTTTGCTGCTGTCTTTTGTGTTTAGTGTTTATGTTAACCCCTCTTGTGTTTGGTATGGGCTGATCACCTAGTACATAAGCTCCCCTCTTGTGTTCAGTCAGCAGGTCTGTTTGTTTTGTCTTCTGTTAGCTTGTTCAGTTGACGTATACACAGCTGTGTTAATTTGACCTCCTTTATGGGCCTAATTCTTTATTACTTTTGCTTTGGAAATTTTGTTGCTTCCTACTTTGGGTAAATAAAGACCCCTTTTTGAAAATATTACCTGTTGTCCTCATTGCCAACTGACTCGGTCCCTCACAGTTGGTGGCAGTGGTGGGATCAGCCAGTTGGAGACACAGGCATTTTTTTTTCTACCCCTCCTCCATTTTGTGGAGACATGCACCGTGGAGGAAGAGTGACAAGAGGAGGTCGGGCAGACCTCAGGAAGACCCACACAGGGTTTGAACCTCAGAGTGAGGGTGAGGAAGAGACGGAAGGTGGAGCATTAAAAGCAGCGTCAGGCACTGAAGGCCCACTCACACCGGGGACGTAAGCGCCGCGGTCACCGGAGCTGATCGCTGCCACTCTAATCAATGAAACCATTCACACAGGGCAGAATCAACGTTCAAAATAAAACACAATACGCAGTTCATGTAGCCTATCACAGCTTCACATCAACATTACGCATGACCGGTGGCACCAGGTCAGCAGTCAATCGATCAAAGGGTCTCAACATGGACGACGAGAGACTAATTGTTGAAGTGGAACAACACACAATAATTTATGACACAACAGATCCTTTTTATAATCTCTTCCACGTCGGAGAAGCAAAGTAAGCTGTTTGTTGTTGTTGTTTATTTTATACACAGTTTATCGCGGGGTCTCGCGTACGTTCAGGATTCTCGCGTGATCTCGTGATCTCGCGTGAATAAGGCTGGCTCGCTACGCTGCCGTTACGCTGCCGACCCAGTGTGAGTTGACGCCGGGCAGAGGACGGAGCAAAACCGTGGCGCAGCCGTTCCGCGCGCTTACGTCCCCGGTGTGAGTCCCCAGTGAGGGTGAAGAGAACAGAGAACCCTCTTTAAGAGATCTGGCAGGCATTATTCAGGCCTTCATGGGGCAGCAGGAGGTCCGGGAGATAAAACAAAGGGAGGAGGTCGCACGGCAGGAACAATGGTTCCAAACACTGCAACAACAGCTCATGCTTTTGCAGCAGGAGGTACAGGCCCACACATCTCCGGTGGCAGAACTTACTTCAACAGTCTCACACACTTTGGAGACTCCTTGTTTAGAGCATGATTACCAGCAGGCCCGTGCTGCAGCCTCAACAGAATTCATCCACTCTTCCAACAATACATCAGGTCAGTCTCGTTTCTCTCATGAGCCTAGACTTGAGAAATTAACAGAAAATGATGATGTTGAACATTTTCTCCTTACATTTGAGAGAATCGCAGCAGCATGCCGATGGCCAAAATCTGACTGGGTTTTCCGACTCATTCCACTCCTGACAGGTAAGGCCAGAAGAGCCTATGTTCATATGGATTTTGATGATTCCATTGAATATGATGATGTAAAAACTGCTATTTTGAAAAAAATATGATATAAATCCTGAGACATATAGGCAGAGGTTTCGCTCTGTGGACGTTGGGCCTGATGAGAGCCCCAAAGAGCTGTATGTCAGACTGAAGGAGCTATATGTGAAATGGGTACAGCCCAAAGGTAGAACTGTGCAAGAAATTGGTGAAATAATCATTATGGAACAGTTTTTGAGAATGTTGTCTCCACAGCTCCAGGTTTGGGTAAAGGAACGTGACCCACAATCAGCTGCTGAAGCTGCCACTTTGGCCGACGTGTTTGTGGCTGCCCGCAAAAGGAATCAGCCATGGAGTAACATGGCCTGGAAGGCTGGGAAGGACGTCAGGAGGCCTGTAACCCCTCAACACCACCAGAGGTCATCAGCAGGTGTGGGTAAGCCTCCTGTAAGGGAGATCCAACAAACACAATCAAGAGCTCCCAGCAAAACACCCACCTGTTACCTGTGTGGACAGGAAGGCCATATTAAACCAATGTGCCCAAAGAATCCTGCTAAGCTCACTCAAATGTGTTTTGTTCCACGCCAAAGTGTTGACACGCTTCAGCAGTCCATGAAAATTACCAATGTCAAGATAAATGGGGAAAATGTTAAAGCCCTGATTGATACTGGCAGTACTCAGACTCTTGTACACAGGAAATATGTGCCAGCTAATACTGTGAAGTGTCGGAAGCCTCGTAGTCAAAAGAGGCAAGAGAAATTCCAACACACTGCTGTACAGCCATCAGCTGAGGCTGCTCCAGACATGCCTTTAGGTTTGCAAATACCTGACAACATAATGCAACTGCAGCAGGAGGACCCAACATTGTCTGTCTTTTTACAGAGAGCTAAGGAGAAGAAGCTGGAGACGGAGCTTGATGGCAGGACAGAGGAGTATTTTCTGCAGAGTGGCGTTCTTTATCGGCAGCATGGCCGGGTTAAGCAGCTAGTAGTCCCGCAGGTGGCCCGAGACATGGTACTTGCCTTGGGCCACTCGATTCCCTGGGCTGGCCACCTGGGGAAACATAAGACCACAGCTTGCATTAAGCATCATTTTTACTGGCCAGGCTTGAGTTTAGACGTTGCCCAATTCTGCAGGAGTTGCCCTCAGTGCCAAAAGACCTCAATGAGAGGCCCCACCAGAGCTCCACTCCAGCCACTCCCCATCATCAGGACCCCTTTTGAACGCCTAGGGATGGATGTTGTTGGCCCTGTGGAAAAGAGTAAATCAGGAAATCGTTACATGTTGGTCATTACAGATTACGGTACCAAATATCCTGAAGTTTTTCCATTGAAATCTGTTAAAGCAAAAACTGTGGCTTTTTCCCTGGTTCAGTTTTTTTCAAGAGTGGGATTTCCACGTGAAATTTTAACGGACCAAGGTACTAACTTCATGTCTAACCTTTTGAAACAGGTTTACCAGCTCCTGGGCATAAAGAGTGTACACACCACCCCATACCATCCCCAGACGGATGGTTTGACAGAACGGTTCAACCAGACCCTTAAACAAATGCTCCGTAAGTTTGTTAATGAAACTGGATCTGACTGGGATCAATGGCTCCCCTACCTCCTCTTCGCCTACAGGGAGGTACCTCAAGCTTCTACAGGTTTCTCCCCTTTCGAACTGCTTTATGGTCATGAGGTGAGGGGTCCTCTGGCCTTGTTGCGGGAGACCTGGGAGGGAGATCACAGAAGGGGGGGGGCTGTTAATGTTGTTTCTTATGTGGTACAGATGAGAGAGAAACTCCAGACCATGAGTCAACTGGCGGAGGCACACATGGCAGAGGCGCAGCAACATCAGAAAGCCTGGTATGACCAGTCAGCCCGACAGAGAAGCTTTGAACCAGGTCAAAAGGTCCTGGTCATGCTGCCAACCAGTGACAGCAAGCTGCTGGCAAAGTGGCAGGGGCCTTTTGAGGTCCAGAAGAAGCTGGGACCTACCACCTATCAGGTCTCCAACCCAGGGTATCAACATTCCAGCCGTGTGCTTCATGTGAATCTCCTTAAAGAGTGGTTCCCAAGGACGGAAGAAGGTGCAAGAGTGCTGCTGATCCAGGCTGTAAAAGAGGAAGAGGAGGTGGATGATCAGTACCTGCCTGCATCGAGGACCTTTGACCTGGATGTGGGCCACCTCTCTGAGGATCAGCAGACTCAGGTGAGGACTTTGATTAACTCAGAAGTTTTCCAGGAGTACCCAGGCCACACAGATATTGTGGAGCATGATATTGTACTGAAGCCTGATGCAACTGTGAAGCGTATGAGTTACAGGATACCAGAGCGCCTCTTGGGGTCACTGAAGAAAGAAGTGGACCTTATGTTGTCTCTAGGGATAAGCCAACCCTCAAAACGTGAGTGGTGTAATCCTGTGGTCTTGGTTCCAAAGAAGGATGGACAATCCGGTTCTGTATTGATTTCAGGTACCTGAACTCAATTTCAAAATTTGATTCATATCCTACTCCACGGATTGACGACCTTATCCAGCGCCTAGGGAAGGCAAAATACCTGACCACGGTCGACCTCTGCAAAGGCTACTGGCAGGTGCCCCTGACCCAGCGGTCTCAGGAGCTGACGGCCTTTCGGACCCCCTGGGGGCTGTTCCAGTTCACAGTCTTGCCATTTGGGTTGCATGGGGCCCCTGCAACCTTCCAAAGATTGATGGACCAGGTACTCTGTGAGCTCTCTGATTTTTCATGTGCATACCTTGATGATATTGTTGTCTATAGCACCACCTGGGAAGAGCACCTGAGGCACCTGGAAGAGGTCCTGGAACGCCTGAAATCAGCAGGCCTGACAGTCAATCCAGCAAAGTGTGTCATTGCCAGAGAGGAGACTGAGTACCTCGGTTTCACCATTGGAGGTGGGTTAATAAAACCACAAGTTCATAAAGTCCATGCAATTGAGTCGTGCCCTCTCCCTCAAACTAGGAAACTAGGAAGCAGCTGAGATCTTTCCTGGGAATGGCTGGCTTCTACCATCGGTTTATACCAAATTTCTCAGCCAGAGCTGCTCTTCTGACGGATCGAACCGGCTCCAGATGCCCTAACCATGTTCAGTGGACAGCTGAGGCAGTGGAAGCTTTCAAGGACACCCAGAGATCTCTCAGTAAGAACACTGTCCTTCACAGTCCAGATTTTGATGAACATTTTCTATTGCAAACTGATGCATCTGAGAGGGGTGTTGGAGCTGTGCTTCTGCAGGGACCAAAAGAGGACCAGCATCCTGTGGCTTACATCAGCCGGAAGTTATTCCCCAGAGAGGTCCGCTACTCCACAGTGGAAAAGGAAGCCTTGGCGGTGAAGTGGGCCCTGGACTCCTTCAAGTATTATCTACTGGGGAGAGAGTTCACTTTGGAGACAGACCATAAGGCACTTCAATGGTCGGAGAGGATGAAGGATACTAATGGACGGATCACCCGGTGGTGCCTGGCCATGCAACCATACCGGTTCACAGTACGTCACATCCCTGGTAAAGATAACATCACTGCAGACTATCTCTCCCGCTGTCCCAGCGAGGACTCCGAAGGGGGGGAGTGTGTGATGGCCACAGCTGTGGCCACAAAACCATAAAATGTCGGTAACCTTCTGCACTCACACATTTGTTTCTATAGTTAAGTTTTGTTGTATTTTGTTTATACACATTATACATTTGATTAAGTTATTAGTCTACTTAACATTTAGTATTGAAATAAATCACACAGATTTTCTGTTTTATACAACACACTTTATTGTTTGACAGTACATTGGTTTTCTATTTGAAGCGCGCACATTTAGTTAGCTTTTGTACAGTCTTCGTTTAGTATAGTTTTCTAATTTGTTCTTTTTGAGTTACCGCTGCTGCTGTTGCTGCTGGGAGCTGGAAATGCCAGGCAAAAGGATCCGCCCCACAAGCTCAGCCATTTAATAGCGGAGAGTGCTGATTGGGCCAACCCGAAGGGCCGGCACATCATGGGGGGGATTTAGTGCTTTATTGTTTACTCTTTTTTAGATAGTTAGTAATTTCACTGGGTTTGGTTAAGGATAGATTATGTTTATTTTTTGATGAGTTAATTTTCCTGATTTGCTTTGTTGGTAAATTAGTTGTTTGCTGCTGTCTTGTGTTTAGTGTTTATGTTAACCCCTCTTGTGTTTGGTATGGGCTGATCACCCAGTACATAAGCTCCCCTCTTGTGTTCAGTCAGCAGGTCTGTTTGTTTTGTCTTCTGTTAGCTTGTTCAGTTGACGTATACACAGTTTTGTTACAGTTTTTCTCGATTGCTAAGACACTTCCTTGAAAGCTGCTCTCCTTTTCTCTAAACTGTGAACACAAAACCCAATTTTCAAGCTACATTCACAAAACCTCAGACTCTTCTTGCAAAACCAAACTTTCACCTCAAAACAGTTCAATCTGTGCTCAAAACTGAACTATGTTGTCAAATCGTGCCCCGAGTCAATCAAAATTAAAAACACTACTGAACAGTCACTAAACACTACGTAGAAAAATAGAAAACACAATGCTCAGGACATGAAGCTGGAGAAATACATGTTTATTGTTCACTGTAGGCTAAATGCATGTTGCAAAACAAAAAACCTGTGCATTTAGCACTTGTACAAAAAGACAAAAAACAGAAATCTTGTGCATTTACACGTAGCACTTGTAAAAACAAACAGAAATCTTATGTATTTGCCACTTGTGTACAGTAAGCCCATGTAAAAATAAAGTACAAAAATATACAAATAAGTGCATTACTCAGCCACAGCTTCATGTCTCCGTACTGGGTCAGGCCACAGGACTTCATCCACATCACAGGTCACATTTTGTCTGGCCAGGCAACGGGGGAAAAAACCCCTGGCATGCCGTATCCAGGCTTGGCATGCCTCCACACCTATGTCACCACAGGCAAGTTCCATGGCTTGCAGGAAATTTACCCTGGTGTAAGGTTGCCGTTCATATACCTTCCACCGCCATGAAGAGAAGAATTCCTCAATGGGGTTTAGGAAAGGGGAGTACGGTGGAAGGCAAAGATTGATAAAACCTTGGTTCATATTGAACCACTCTCTAACCTGGAGGGCTCTGTGAAAACTCACGTTGTCCCAAACAACAACATAGATGGGATGCTCATCCTGCTGCCCTAACAGAGCATCTCGCATGTGATTGAGGAAAATGAGGAGCTGGTGAGTGTTGTAGGGCCCCAGGTTGGCATGATGGTGGACAACCCCACGATTGCTGATGGCAGCACATAATATGACATTGCAACCACGCTGCCCAGGGACACCAACAATGGCCCGATGGCCAATCACATTACAGCCTCTCCTTCTCCTTTTGGTGAGATTACACCCAGCTTCATCCATGTAGATGTATTCATGGGGTCTTTCCATTGCATCCAGTTGAAAAACCCTCTGTAGAAATAGATATAGTTTTGTAAGTGATACAGAAAAAGTGATTTAGGCCACTACAGTAAATCACTACTTAGAGTAATCAACGTTGAATGTGTCTGGATATATACCAACCTGTACATACTGGAATCTTTGCTCTTTGACTCTGTCTGAGTTGCGATCAAAGGGCACTCTGTACAGCTGTTTCAAGCGCAGCCTGTTGCGCTTGAGGACACGATCAACAGTAGAGAGGCTGACACTGTTGATACCCTCAAAATTTACATGGTCCTCAATGATCTTCTGCTGAATTTCACTCAGTTTAATGGCGTTGTTCTCACGGACCATATCAACAATTAGGGTCTCTTGGTGTGGGGAGAACATACCTGTCCTCCCACCCCCATGTGGCAGTCTTTCAATTCTACAAAAAGGGAACATGCAGTTACAAAAAATATACATGGAATACTAGGCCTACAAACAGTTATACCAACCCTCCATTACAATACTACAGTACATTGGTACAGTGATGTACTGAAACATATATTTACTTACAGTATACTGTGGTACAGTATATAGTATGTCATACAGTAATTGCTGTCAACATTTACATACTGTACTATAATGTCAAAAAAGGTAATTGTCTGTTCTCTTCTCTAAATCTTCGGATTATGGTGGACACAGTGAATCTACTGATGTTTGGTTGTACCCTTTGTCCAGCCTCCCTCATGCTCATACCATGGACAAGAACATGGTCAATCACAGTAGCTCTGATTTCATCAGATATTACTGTTCTTTGTCTTCGCTGACCACCTCGACCTCCTCTCACACGAACTCTTCCTCTCAGATTTCTATCCATTGTAGGGCCTCACAAACCAGTGCTCTCTGAACTGGCTTATATGTTCCCTCACATCATTAGCCATAAGTGTGATCAATTTTGAGTTGTTGTGTTCAAGTGGTGACACCTGTGCTTTAATTGTGTTTGACTTTTGTCACCTGTGCTCACCATTATGCAGCACGGGTGCATCACAATGAAAATGTGTTGGCAAGTTGTGTCTAAACAGGTGAAAAGTGCTTATGGTTTTGCCAAAAGAGTGATTGATTCAATCTGTGGGTTCAGGCAACTGAGCATTTGGTTCAGATAATAGGGTTTAGTGTTTTAGCAATTGAGAAAAACTGTAATTTGAGCTCTTTTATGGGCCCAATTCTTTATTACTTTTGCTTTGGAAATTTTGTTGCTTCCTACTTTGGGTAAATAAAGACCCCTGTTTGAAAATATTACCCGTTGTCCTCATTGAGACGTGGCTAGCCATGTTTACCGTCTGTCATCATGGGGAACGTAAGATCTCTCCCCAACAAGATGGAAGAGCTTACGGCGCTGACCCGGCTGCAGAGGGAGTACCAGGAATGCAGCCTCATGTGCTTCACCGAGACGTGGCTGAGTGAACTTTCTCCGGACTCACACGTCACCCTGGACGGATTTCAACTAGTTCGGGTGGACAGGAAAGCGACGGAGAGCGGTAAGAAGAAGGGAGGGGGAATCGCTGTGTTTGTGAACGATAGATGGTGCCACCCAGGACACATCAGTGTGAAGGAGCAACTCTGCACCAGTCTCTCAGCTTCTAAACCAGCACCCCCAATCCCTCCTCCTCATCTCCGGTGACTTCACTCATGCTTCCCTGTCCTCTGCTCTCCCCACCTTCACCCAGTACGTGAAATGCCACACCAGGGACAATAAAACTTTGGATCTATTGTATGCTAACATCAAGGACACATACACCTCATCCCCCCTCCCCCCGCTGGGTCGTTCAGATCACAACCTCGTTCATCTGACCACAGACTACATCCCTGTGGTGAGCAAACAACGACCTGTGAAGAGGCCTGTGAAGGAGTGGTCTGAGGAGACCAGCGCCAGGCTCAGAGACTGCTTTGAGACAACAGACTGGGAAGCATTCTGCAGCCCCCACGGCAGTGACATCGACAGCATGACCCACTGCATCATGGACTATATCAACTTCTGTGTGGAGAACTCTGTGCCCTCCAAGTTGGTACAGTGTTTTCCCAACAACAAACCCTGGGTGACCTCCGAGATTAAGGCCTTGCTGAATGAGAAGAAGAGGGTCTTCAGATCGGGGGACAAGGAAGAGCTGCGCAGAGTCCAGAAGGAACTCTGGTTGATGATCAGGAAGGGGAAGGACATTACACTATTTTTACACTATTACAATTACACTACAGGAGGAAACTGGAGAAACGGCTAGAGCAGAACAACGCCAGGGACGTCTGGAGAGGGCTGCAGAACATTGCAGGCCATGGAAAAGGAGTTGGGAGAAACCAAGCCAGCGGATACAAGGACTGGGCAGATGAACTGTATCGGTTTTTCAATAGATTTGATTCTGCCTCCTCTCCCTCTTCACCCTCCCCATGCTGTGGTCTGGTGGAGAGGGGGCAGCATGGTCAGGGACAGGAGCAGACTCGATAGACTGATCAGGAGAGCGAGCTGTGTCCTGGACTGTACTCTGGACTCCATAGAGGAAGTGGAGGAGAGAAGGATGTTAGCTAAGCTGACATCCATCATAGACAACACCTCTCACCCCCTACATGACACTGTGGGGTCCCTGAGCAGCTCCTTCAGCAGCAGACTGCTACACCCACAGTATAAGAAGGAGAGGTTCCGCAGGTCCTTCATCCCAGCCGCTGTCAGACTCTACAACACCTTCAACACCTGGATCATGTTGTAGTTTCTGTTTCTGTCTCTACTCACTACTACTCACCATGGCTGTATTATTATTTTTATTTTTATTCTTATTATCTGTACTTATATTTCCATTCCGATTACTTACAATGTACAATATTATTTATATCATGATCACTTTAACTGCAATATTATTTATATCATGATCACTTTAACTGCAATATTATTTATATCATGATCACTTTAACTGCAATATTGTTATATCATGGTCACTTTACTTTTGCATTATTACTTACTTTTGCAATATTATTTATATCATGGTCACTTACTTTTGTAATATTTTTTTTATGTTTATATCATGGTCACTCATTGTTGTATTATTATTTATAGCATGGTCACTCACTTTTGCAATATTATCTATATCATGGTCACTTTACTTTTGCATTATTATTTGTATCATGGTCACTTTACATTGCAATATTTTTATATCATGGTTACTTTACCTTACAATATTACTTATATCATGCCACTTTTACCTTCAGTACTTGTTTTTTTGCACATTGTCTGTTGTTTGCCGGTTGTTGTTGTGAATTTCCCCGTTGTGGGATGAATAAAGTATATCTAATCTAATCTAATCTAATCTAATTTAATCTAATCTTTGTTGACATACTTGTGTGTAAATACAGAAAATATTTGCATGTTTAAAGAGCCCTTGATTTTATTGTCTCCTTCTTCTGAAACCTCAGGCCTTGTGTGCACACAAATTCAAACACGCTAATTTCTTCAAAAATTGTACACTTGACCAACACACCTCAATGAACAAATTCATTTAATAAATAATATCATCATGAAAACCAAAAGCAGACCAAAAATGAATTTGCGTACATCTGAACAACATCTTTTTTATCATTACAGGATCAATTGCACCAATGAAGTAGGCAGCAGCACATTATACAAAGCCTGATGATGCAATGTAATTAGCAGAGCAGGTGGTCAATTAATTCAAACAAGTCCAGACTACAAGGTGATTGATTTGAAGATAATAGGATTGGAGGGATGGGTGGAGTGAAGGATCATGACTGTGGTGTTCTAGTCCATGAAACCCCCATACCTTTTCTGTAACTCGCTGTTGTTTTCCCAAGCCCGTTTCATCACCCCCCCACTCTTGCTGCTGTCCACCAGCCACTCAGGCCTTCCCACACGCCTCATAAACCCTCCGTAACGCTTCTTGAGCCCACGGCCTAACACTGCTTCCAGCAGGTCACCCTGCGCCACCCCTTCTTCAGCCCGACGCATGAAGCCTCCATATCTCTTTACCGCCTCACCTCCCTGACCATCCCCCTCATCACTGTGCTCGACCATAGCATTGAGAATCTTTAGGATCTCCAGGCGAATGTTTTCTTCCACATCCTGGTTTCCAGGATCCTTGAGTGCCCCTTCTGGAGTGGAAGAGCGGCGAGACATGAAACCACCGTAGCGCTTCATAAAGCCGCCATACTTCTTGGCCAGCTGGTGCTCTGGTGATGTCACGTCCTTATCATCATCTGACATGGTGCCTTCTGCTTCCTGTTCCTGCTGTTGACGGGGGTCAGCATTCAGAGGAATGTGGTTTTCCTCCTCCAATAGGAAGTCCCGGCATAGACGGAGCTTCTGGCTGTCCAACCCACCATCGCACTCGCGTGAGCATGTCTGGAGAAATCAATGTTATTATGACTTTTCATACATAATCAATCTTATTAATACAGTCGTAGCAAATTACAACATGCCTTCATGCTTCCATTGAAATCTCAGGACCTGAAACAGTTATACCAGGGAAAATAAAATTTGATTTGCATTTTTGATTATTTTCTGACATTTTAGTCGCCATGGTGTAGTGGTTCATACAATAGATGGTGCTCTACCTGCCTAAAAGATATTTATACTAGATGCTGCAGGAAACTGCTAGGACCATTGATTTGATGTTATTATTATTATTATTAGTAGTAGTAGTAGTGGTAGTAGTAGTATTAGTAGTAGGTAAGAAAGAGCTCATATTTTTCACTACAATTGTTCTTTTGTGATTATATTTGACAAATGAATTTAATTCAAATGATTATTTGAGATATTAAATAACTAAAAACATGACAACTAAATAGATTCAAGACTATATACAATCATGTACTTTGATGAAGTGAGAATAAATTTCCCATCAACCCACCAATTGTGGCAAAATAGAATATATAAAAAACACATAACAAAAACATAAATAATAATAATCATGTATTCTTTGTGGCTCATTCCATTCATCACTGGTGTTTCATTTTCCCACCCGAGTCACATTAAACCATGACAATTTAAATTGTTCAGTGAAATGGAGACAGACAGAGAAATCTATCTTGTGTGTATTGCACTTACACTTTCTGCACACAGAAATATCAACAAAGACTGCACAAAATAAAGAAGCAGTCAACAGTTGGTTTGGGAGAATACACCAGCTCATGTTATCTACGATATTGCTCACCAACCATCTAACAGATTAGAAAAACACAATTTCTCTCTTAAAACCATCTGTCCCAGCATGTTCCTCACACATTGGCACAGTATCTTCTACCATAATGGAAGACTCTTCTATAAAATCTGTGTGTCCCCCACCCCGTCACCCACTTAACTATGTGAGACCATATAACCCAGGTAGTACGAGTATAATCAGACTAAAGGCATCTGCTGGGCCTGGGGGGGGGGGGGTTCACTTATTTGAGCCATCAGAAATTCCTGTTTGATGGCACTGGGGAGGAATTCATGCTGAGCTTTCACTGCCACTGGCATATGAAGACAGAATTAATGAACAGGAAAATTAAATTGAGGATATATTGGTACCTGAGGGGCCTGGAGGGTGGAGGGCAACACCACCCTCTGGTGGCTATAATGAGAAGTATTAAACAAGTAACAAACATGTAATGTGAAAAGGAAGAGGACAGGTTTTCAGATTTCAAGCGTAAATTAAGTATTAATTTTTTTAATTGTTATTATTTATTACTCTTTGTGTCAGAATTTCAAGGACTGTTTAAAACTTTGAATTGGAAGATTCTGGAATTATGACTTTTCTTTAGTCCTTTAGACATATTAGAGTTGGTCTGACTATGAGATAAAATAAAACATTCTTCAAGGTTAAAATTTGAAGTTATTTGCTCGTCAAATTAATTTTAAACCAGTTAAGTAAATATGTTTATCACAGACGTACAAAGAAACCCAGTCAAACACCATATGGGAAAACATTAGTACCTTACCTCATGTCAAATCTCCAAAATTGAGTATGAATGTACATCATTTTGACACTGACATATATTTTTTGGTTGGTATCATTATCATGATAATTCTAAGCTAAAACTGAAGGTGCAGGAATTGTAATTAAAAAAAAAGAAGTGGGGGATGGAAAGTGAGGAGAATGAGGAGAGAAAAGGAAAGAAAAGTTAAAAAATCCCTCAGGAAAAAACAAACAAACAAACAATAATGGGCTTGAAGCCTACAAAACAATACTACCATAATTATCGTCATCGCCAGGCTGAAGGAGCAATTAAAATAGGAAACTAAGACGAATGAAGGAATGGAGGGGCGAACTAAAAGCAGAGAGGGAGAAGATGAGAGATAAAGTATGGAGTAAAGGAAAAGAAAAATTATAAGATGAAAAGAAGAAGAGACCCCTACCAATAAAAGAAGAGGAGTGAAATACTGTATATTTGTTGAAACTTAATCGCTTTCAAATCTATGGGACAGAATTATCATAATTAAAGCCATCTAATAAGACATAAAGCTGAAAATAGGAAAGGATAAGTAAGAGATAGGGGAATGGAAAAGGAAAGGAGAAATGGGAAGTACAGAGGGATTGGAATAAAAAAAAAGGAAAGTAAGAATAATGGATGAGGAGTTAAGACAGAAACTGAAAAGGGCGTATGAAAGGAGAGAAAGAAAATAAATCCCTGGTCTCTTTTTCTGCATTTTACCTAAAGAGCTCCAGTATTGCATTATAGATAATAACATTTTTACTGTTCCCACTCTAGTTTAGTCTCTGTAAAAAAAATAGTGTATTTACAACAAATGTTACCATATTCAAGACACCAAGTAACCTTATGAAACCTTATAATGGATTTTGAAGTATGTTAGAAATATAACTAGACTTTATAGTAATAATTAAATATAATGACGTTACCAGGGAGGAAAAACCAGATTGCTGTTCCAGCAGACGGTACACACACAATGCACACTCCTTCCCACAGTCTGTTCCAACAACCAGCGACACACACATGCCCAGAACCAACATCCACAAGCAGCTGCTGTGTGCGCGGGCAGCCATGGACTAAGGACAGAAAATGACAAGTACAGAACAAAATTATAAAAACTTCGTCACACTGTTAACATTATACTTAATGTTTACTGTTAACATTATACTTAATGTTTACTGTTAACATTATACTTAATGTTATACTTTAAACAGTGTAAAAAAAAAAATGCAAACAACAAAATTAACCTTTTTAAAAAGAGAGAACCACTGGATGCGTAGCCTATGCAAACCATGCATGACTGTGTAGGCTAAACGTTTACAGTACATATTTTGCGTGACTTCGGTGAATGACTATGTTAATTATGAGTTGTAATGACAGCAGTAGTAAAAGGTATCTGCAGTGGCCTCGTTGTAAGGGAAATAGAAGTAGTGTTACCAATAATACAGACTGTTATTGTCTTACCTCTGTGTTATTTGAAATGATACTAAGCCGTTATATGCTCTCCTCGTCAACGCGTGACCTCGAGAGTAGCTTGAGGACCCACTAAATCTGCGCGTGGCTCTGCGTATGGCACGCGCTGGGCAGAGTGGTCACAATTCAGAAAACGCACTCACACACAGCGCTTTCTTTTTATCCCTACGCGTCTCTCTCCGTGAGTCCGGTCAGAGTGTTTGTGTAGTTCTGGGGCTCGTGGTTCTGCCGCTTGTTTAAATAGTTTGGCTGGTTTACGTCACCGAGAATAATCGAGAGGGGTAAAGGGGTTAAGAAGCGTAATGATGTGACGTGACAACCCCCCCTCCCACCCAAACCTCATACATACACACACACACACACACACACACACACACACACGCCTACCTATTTTCTGTCACACATCGACTCGTCATCTGATTTATTGCTTAGACAGATAGTCTTTGACGTAGATAATAGATGGCAGCCCACCATGCTGGTTTTCTGCAGTAATAATAGTAGATATTTTTTTATGTCACGTTTATGTTTATGCTTTTGTTTGTGTTTACCTTTCAAGCTCCTTGTTTTTGTCTATAGGCTATCCACCGAGAGCAAAGTGTAAACCAGAGTCAAATTCCTCGTTTGTGCAGTAATAATATTTTGTGTGTGTGTGTGTGTGTGTGCGTGTGTGTGCGCACGCGCGCGCACGTCTATTGTTTATTATTTTATACATTGTATCCGTGCTTGGTGAAATCTGAGGGTAACTCATCCCAAACGATCTCGATTGGTTTAGGCTGGATCATTGTGGAAGCCAGGTGATGCATCACTCTCCTTCTTGGTCAAATAGCCCTTATGTAGCCTGGAGGTGTATCTTAGGTCATTGTCCTGTTGAAAAACAACTGATGGTCCCATTATGTCATGTCACTGCAGAGGTCACTGCTGTGGTAGTCATGCTGGTGTGTCTTGAATTTTGAATAAATCACCAACTGTGTCACCAGCAAAGCACCTTCACACCATCATACCTCCTCCTCCATGCTCCTCCTGCAAATTGGAAATCTGAACTCAGACCAGTAGCACAGAGACTTCAATAAAGTTAGTCAAAGGCAGGCTTGTGAGTTGCAGTGTGTCTCCCGCAAAAACTATAAGTCTGACAGCTTCAGCAGTGATATCGCTGCGTAGCCCACGAATTGTCCTACGTTTCTATGTATAAATTATCTTTGTAGAATGACGTGTGGCCACGAGAGCCATTTGCAAATGTATTTTTTGACAAATGTTTCTCTCCCTCTCCACTCTCGCGATGATGTCACCCACCCCAGCTCTCGAACATTCTACCAATACACACCCATTGTAAATTTTGGCGTGGTTTTTGGCGATTTTTGGCAAATCATTTGGCGAAACACTTAGAAAAGTCATAGCACACCATTCCCGGTGGACCGGGTCGTTTTGATACCTTTTTTGTGTATGTGTGACCAAAACTGCAGGAGGAGTAGCGCACTGAAATTCCTGGAATACGTAAGAATAATAAGTATGGGGAATAGTAAATAGTGCGCCTTGCTGGCACACTCATTGAACTTCTCTGCAGCAGAGGTAATTCTTCCTTTCCTCAAGTAACTGACCTTCATGTCTTAAAGTAATGACTGCCACTTCGCTTTACTTAGTTGAGTGGTTCTTGCCATAATATGAATTAGAACAGTAGACGAATTGGGCTATCCACTGTATACAACTGTATACCAACCCTACCTCTGCACAACACAACTGATGGTCACATTAAGAAAGCAAGAAATTCCACAAATTAACTCTTGACAAAGCACACCTGGGAACTGGAAACCAATCCATGAAGCTGATTGAGAGAATGAATTCATCAATTGGCAGAAGAGTGTGCAAAGCTGTCATTAAACTTTTGACTGGTACTGTATGTATGAAAAAAATCTATAAAAAAAAGGCACAGAAAATTTGAAAAAATACCTTTTGATGCAATATTCACAGGATATAGTCTCAGTAATATTCAAAATGTATCCAATATGCTCCCTTTACATAAACTTCCTGGAATTATTGTGTTCATTATTTGAGTTAATTTTACAGTTTATGGACAGTAGGCGCTGCAGTGGTTAGCACAGCACAGAGCAAGGTTCCAGGCTGGGGTTTTGTGTGGAGTTTGCATGTTCTCCCCGTCTGTGTGGGTTTTCTCCGGGTACTCCGGCTTCCTCCCACAGTACAAAGACAAGCAGGTTAATGGTTAAATGGTGTGACGAACTGGTGACTTGTCCATAGCGTACCCTGCCTCTCAACCCATGACAGCTTAGATTGGCTCCAGTTATGGAAAATGGAAGTATGGATGTCAGGTGTTATTAGTTGTTGCTGTACCGTTATTGTTATGCATTGAATAAAATAAAATAAAATAAAATAAAATAAAATAAAATAAAACATGTTACTTAGTCAGGGTTTGTCAGTTTAAGGTTCAGAGCCACTGATCTGCACTACTGTTACTGGGCTTTCCACCACAACGCAGTAAGTGGGCTGGAGAAGCTCAATGCGCTGCAACTTTAAAACAGTTGTAAATACATGTGTATTTACACAACCAAATAGAAAATCACACTGCAAGTACACAAAATGAAGTCAATGAAGACAATATCAAGTGCTGAACGTCGACTGGACATGCTTGTTATTATTACAGTTTGTAACTCAATTTTTCTGATTAATTGATGTTATTGCTGATGTTCAGCTCCCACTTGAGGTCCTGGGAGGTGATGGTTTCCCAGGAAGCAGAAACTGTACGGCGTTGATTGGAGAGTCACACAGGGTGATACGGGGAGGCGAGGCTGAGTTTCTCCTGCAAACCACAACCATCTCCACTGTCTTCAGAGCATTAATCTCCAAGTTGTTCTGGCTGCACCAGGATGGTCAGTTTCCCACCTGTAGGCAGACTCATCCCGATCAGAAATGAGTCCAATGAGGGTGGTGTCGTCCGCAAACTTCAGGAACTTGACAGAACGCAGCCCTTGGGGGCACAAAACACATTTTGCCTCTGAGGGCTTTACAATCTGTACAGGGAGTGACACCCTCTGTCCTTAGACCCTCGGTTCGAGTGAGGAAAAACTTGCCCACAAAAAACCCTTTTAACAGGGAAAAAAGGTGGAAGGAACCTCAGGAAGAGCCACAGAGGAGGGATCCCTCTCCCAGGACAGACAGACGTGCAATAGATGTCACGTGTACAGAACGAATCAACACAAACATATTGTACAATTACAATGAATGATAAAATGATTACAGTAGCAGTGAAACCTGTGATAGAGATAGAGAGACACAGATGCACAGCAGCAGCAAGTCATTAACTAACTATAAACTGTAATGGAGATGTGGTAACAATAATGACAGTAATAATATATGTAGTGGACCACAGCAGCAGCCACGATCCATGAGAACCTGCTGGACGAGAGAGCACAGAAACTCCAAGTTTAGTTAGTAACATGCTGTAGTGGCTATTTGTCCTCAGTGTCAATAATCAAAAAACTCAAAAATATCAAAACTATAATTAAACAAAATCAAATTAAACGGCCACTGAGACACCTAGGGAGTGAATTTACGCAGGTAAAATACAAAATCCATTGTCCAGGCAAAAAGATAAAGTTTCTCGTGGATTTATTCCGTTGGCAAACAAACAAACAAAGCACAATGGCCCTTTGCCGCCTCTCTTGCCCTGGTAAAAAACCATCAACCTTCCTGGGTGCCTCGCTCACCTATACCTGCCTACCCATATATGTAAGCTCACCCAGTGCGCCCCAGCGACCCAGTACCTTCAAAATAAAAGCATTGATAAATACCCAAATTAACTCAAACTATACTAAATATCATAAGCAAACTAAAGGAGCGTTCCTCAAAACTAAACAACCAAAAATAACTAAATGATAAGTGATTAAATATTACAAAATAACAAATAGCTCCAACACCCCGTAATTGTGAAAAATATAAACTCACAATTACATTTATTTCTACAAAGGAGCTATTCTCTATCTCTCCCTAACTCTACAATGGGGATTCTTCTGTCTTCTTCTGGAAAGCTGTGAACAAAAAAAAACAGACAGAGGACAGAGTAGAAAGGGAGAAAGAAAGAATAATGTCCATGATCCTACACTGTGGCCTCCAGGAGCAGGCAGACCTTTGTTACAGGCCGCTCCAAAACACTGGTCTTAGTTTGAAGGCACACAGAACGGACCAATCCTTTGGTATCAGACTTGGTACTCAGAACTCGGCCCATCATCCAGGATCCTCTGGGAGCTGTAGCATCAGCGATGATGACAATATCTCCTGGAGAGAAGTTTCTTCTTGGCCTTGTCCACTTTTGTCATCACAAGTAAGTACTCAGACACCCATCTTTTCCAAAAGAGTTCTGCAATGTACTGTACTTGTCACCATCTTCTCCAGGCATACAGATCATTCTGCTCAAAGAGTCCTGGTGGAAGGATGGGTTTCCCTTTTAGCAACAGAATATGATTGGGTGTTAGGGCCTCAAGGTCATTGGGGTCATCAGAGACTTTGGTGATGGGTCTGTCATTCAGTATTGCCTCCACTTCACAAAACAGCGTCTGCAGGCCCTCATCATCCAATACTTGCTGCTCTGAAGTTTCTGTTCAACAGAATTTCTAGCTCCTGTTTCCTTGTCACTCTCAGCGGCCTTAAGCTCTTTTCTCCTCTGGCTCAAAAGCAAAAAAACCTTTTTAAGCTCAAGGAACCAGGCAACAGATGTTTTAAGTTTCCTCCACGACGAGAAGTAGTGAATGAGGCAGTCTGTGGGATCTTCTGAGTGCTTAACAATGGCATACACTGCTGGTTCTTTTTTAACCTCTGGGTCATCAGCAGGAATCACAGCTGGCTCAAAATCAGATACAGGCCACTCACTCTCTGACAAATAGAGGAATTCTGGGCCTTTAATCCATCTTCCATTTGTGAGATGTTCCTCAGCTGTCAATCCACGCGACGCTTCATCTGCAGGATTGATCTTGGTGCCCACATACTTCCACTGCCCGACATCTGTAGCTTCTCTAATAATAGAGACCCTGTTGGCAACAAAGGTGTGGAAACGTCTAGTTTCACTACAGATGTATTTGAGGACGGTCGTGCTATCAGTCCAAAACATCGACCTCTCCAGCTGCCACTGTAGCTCCTTTCGAAGCATGGCATCCACTCGGACAGCGAGAACTGCTGCTGTGAGCTCCAGGCGAGGAATGGTGATTTGCTTCAGGGGAGCAACTCTGGCTTTCCCCACAAGAAATGACACATGCACCTTATCACCATCTTCCAATCTCAAGTAAGACACTGCACCATAACCAGCTTGACTAGCATCAGAAAAATGATGGATTTGTGCTGTCACAAATTTTCCAAAGTCACAAGGTTTAATACAGCGTTCCACTGTAAATGCACTCATCCGTTGGAGATCACTCAGCCAATCAGACCATTGCTTGGAGAAGGAGGGGGAAACTTGTTCATCCCACTTCAGATTTCTTCTACAGAGCTCCTGCAACATTAACTTGGCTGACATGATGAAAGGAGCCAAAAATCCTAATGGATCGTACAGCGAGCTAACCACAGACAAAATTCCTCTCCTGGTCTGCTGCCGTTCCTGCACTGAAGTCCTGAACATGAACTTATAGGACTCAACACACCATTTCAGTCCAAGTGCTCTTTCGACAGGAAGCTGATCTGTGTCCAAATCCAGTTCCTTCATCTCTGTCACTCTGATATCACTTGGGATTGACATCAACTCAGAACAGCTGTTCGTCACCCATTTTTGGAGACTGAATCCACCTTTGTGACAGAGTGCAGTCAGGTCCTTCACAAGTTGAATGGCATCTCCCTCTGAGGCTGTGGACTTCAGACAGTCATCTACATAAAAATTATGTTTGACTGTGCTGATTACTTCAGGGGGAAAATCAGATGCATTATCCTCTGCAGTTCTCCTCAAGGCATAATTGGCGCAACTTGGGGATGATACAGCTCCAAACAAAAGTACCCTCATGCGATATTCTGCCGGTTCTTGGTCAGTGTTGCCCTGGGGCCACCAAAGGAATCGGAGGAAATCCATATGCTTATCAGGTACCTGTACCTGATGAAACATAGCATGGATGTCTACCATGACTGCAACAGGTTCCTTCCTGAACCGAATGAGGACTCCAATAAGAGAGTTGGTAAGATCTGGTCCCTGCAAAAGCTGCTGGTTGAGTGAAGTTCCTTTATACGTGGCCCCACAGTCAAATACAACTCTTAGTTTTCCTTTGGTAGGGTGATGTACTCCATGATGGGGGATATACCACACTTTTCCATCATCTTGTTCCAGCTGAGCAGTGGGTACCATCTCAGCATAACCTTGATCCAACATGTCACTGAGAAACGAAGTGTACTCCTCCTTGTACTTGACATCTCTCTCAAATTTCCTCTTCAGGTCTTGAAGCCGCTGCTCTGCCACACAGCGATTATTTGGTGTGTGTATTATCTGTTAATCAGTTCCCAGGGTTCCATCACTTTAGGAGCATCTGTCCCAATGAGAAGATCAACCTCTGCATCCAGATTGTGAAGTTTTATGTTCCTCAGATACGACCATTTTGCAATATCCTCTTGCTGTGGGATGTTCAGTCTTGACACTGGCATAGTCTCTTGAGTCATAACATTTGGTAACTCAATAAAATCATCCACGTCCATGCCAGACACTTCCACACCAGACAATACAGTGGTACTCACAATCTTCCTCTGACCCATGGTTCTTAATAAAATATTGGCTGGTTTGCCTCTCAGGCCCAGTCTCTTTGCCAGACGGACGATGCAGAATGTACCTGAACTCCCAGGATCCAAAAAAGCATAAGTTTGCACAACCTCATCACTCATCTGGCATTTAACCTGCACCGCAACAATGAAGAAGACAGCATCATCCTCATCACCGGCCCCTATAGCGCCACATGTCTGAGAAGGTCCAGAAGAAACGCTCTGTAGAGAGCTCACAGATACTTGTGCGTCCTTTAAGGATGTACCTTTATCCTTTTCCTGAATATGAAGGACTGATGGATGCTTCTGGTTACACACAATACGAACCAAACGACTCCTGCAGTCTTTGCTTGTGTGACCAACTCTCAAGCAACCAAAACAAATTCCATTTTCCTTTATGAAATTTATCTTGTCCCGATGCATCTTCAACTTGAACTGTGAGCATTTATCCAGAGGGTGACTGTTAAGTTTGCAAAATAAACAGCATTTGAGGTAGCTTAGTACGGATGTTATTGTCCATGCAGATTTTTTCGCTTTCCTTCACTGCAGTGACACTGGTGGCTAAAGTGCTTCCATTTGTCCTTTGCTTTGTGTAACTGACATTGGAGGCTTTGTTATGGCTGACAGGTAGCAGATCTTGAATATTGCCAAAAAGTGGGTCAGAGACTGTTTTGACTTGTTTCTCGAAAATGTCACAAGGTCAGTGAACATTACTCTGTATCCATTTTGCTCCTGCAGATCACATGCAACACTCCTCCACTTCTCCCGTAGCTTATAAGGAGGCTTCATCACAATAATTTTGAGATTGGAGGGCATGTCCAACTCTTTCATGTACATTATCTGCTGTGTCAAGTTGGAGCAACCTCGAAGAAACAGGGAAAAAGATTGCAGTGCTGGTACATCCTCTGCTTTAATGGGGGCCCAGTTCAGAATTTTTTCCATGTAAGCAGAAGCAATTTTATGTTCATTACCAAAATGCTCCACAAGCAGGAATTTGGCCCTCTGATAACCTATACTTGGGGGTAGATGCTGACAGCTCCTGACGAGGTCCCTTGGCTGCCCCCTGGTGTACTGTTCCAAAAAGGACAAGCAATCACTGAAATTATTAGTTTTTCCTTCTACACAGTTTTCAAAGGATCTCATAAAGGACTGAAACTGAAGAGGATCACCATCAAACACAGGAATATTTCTCATTGGCAGAGCAGATGCTAAATTCTGCTGAACTAACAATGCAGTAATGTCATTCTGCCTTTGCATAATGTCCATAATATCATTGCACGGGTTATTATTGCTGGCTGGATTCAGAGCATTAGGTACCATTTGTGTCGTTTGAGTTTGACTTATTACTGGGCCAATGTCGGTTTGTGTTATTGCCGCATGTACAGGTCTGACGGTGACAGCCTGAGCCTCAGTGTAAGCTTTACTCTGAATGTTATTTGCATCATCTTTTTCTGGAATAAAATCACCAGCATGGAGATTCAGCCGGCGTGATCCTTGAGCACCAGTCCAGTTCTTGTCAAAATATGAGTTCATTGCATCCGATCCTTTAGAGCCACACTTTGAATTGACACATTCAGTTTTGCATTGGTGGCAGCAAGTTCCGTTTCCAGAGCAAACAGTTCCTTTTCATTTCTGAGTTTTTCCTCTTTTGCTTCCAATGAATGTTTCCTTTCTAATGCAGCCATGCGCTCCATAAGTGCTGCTTTTTCAGCTTCTGCCTTTATTCTTGCAGATGATGTAGATGATGCCTTAGATAACTTAGAATATGCTCTGGAACGCTTCTCCTCTTGACATGAAACATTTGAAACACTGTCTTCAGGATCAGAAGCCACACTTAAGTTATCAGGAGGATGTTCATCATCATTTGATTGCACATATGGGTGGCCAGCATCAGATAAGCAACATCTTACTTTTTCAATGAAATCCGCAACCACACTTCATCCTCTGGCAAATTCAGATTCAGAAAGGCTTCATGCATGTCATTGGCTTCCTCAAAGCACTTAATGCATGTACTCAGCTGAGCTTGCACTAAGTTCACATTATCAGTGGATTCCATCAAATCACGCATTTTATCCATGCTCCTCTTTACTTGTTTGCATTTCAAAGACCTTTTTTCTTGACACGTCTTTACATAAAATGCCAGACCCTTTGAGGTAAACCTGACGCTCCGTTTTGAGAGCACGGACACAGCGTCATTTGCTTTGGCTGCAACCTCGGACATTTTCTCCATATCAAAATCCTGTTCAATCTCCTTTAATTTCCACACTCTTTGTTTGAAATACTCATAACCCGCAGGGATATCATTTGTGACACACATACACAGCTCCGCATCAGAGACTTTTATGAATGAGAGTAGGCGTGGTTTACCATGAGATATTACGTAGCACACGCGCGTCATCCATTATTCAAAAAACTTCCAAAGCTCCCAATAAACATCCAGTGAAATGAAACAATGACTCAAACAATCCAATAGTGAAGCCGTTTTCCAATACAGCCTGAATCTGAAATTCTTTGCTCACCGATGCTGTTGTTGAGTAGTTTCATTCGATGTCCGTCGGCCAGTGACTCTCCAAACCCGACGCATCCAGCAATCCTCTTTCATAAATCCTCAATCCAATAGCCAAATCTTCACTTTAGGGTGTTTTTTTACTTTATGTAGTGGCTATTTGTCCTCAGTGTCAATAATCAAAAAACTCAAAAATATCAAAACTATAATTAAACAAAATCAAAATCCATTGTCCAGGCAAAAAGATAAAGTTTCTCGTGGGTTTATTCCGTTGGCAAACAAACAAACAAAGCACAATGGCCCTTTGCCGCCTCTCTTGCCCTGGTAAAAAAACATCAACCTTCCCGGGTGCCTCGCTCACCTATACCTGCCTACCCATATATGTAAGCTCACCCAGTGCGCCCCAGCGACCCAGTACCTTCAAAATAAAAGCATTGATAAATACCCAAATTAACTCAAACTATACTAAATATCATAAGCAAACTAAAGGAGCGTTCCTCAAAACTAAACAACCAAAAATAACTAAATGATAAGTGATTACATATTACAAAATAACAAATAGCTCCAACACATGCATTAACATGCATTAATGAGACATGTATGTTTACAGATGGTGGTGGTGATGGTGATGGAGGGGAGAGAGAGAGAGAGAGAGAGAGAGAGAGAGAGAGAGAGAGAGAAAAGGTTTGAGTAGAGTTTTCAGTAAAGGGAGATGTGACTACATCTTCAACCAAGTCCCCCCGCAGTTTAGTCCTATAGCAGCATAACTAAGGGATGACCTGAGCCAGCCCTAATTATAAGCTCTATCAAAAAGGAAAGTCTTAAGTCTACTCTTAAAAGTGTTGACCGTGTCTGCCTCCCGAACCCAAAATGGTAGTTTGTTCCACAGAAGAGGAGCTTGATAGCTGAAAGCTCTGGCTCCCAATCTACTTTTGGAAACTATAGGAACTACAAGGAACCCAGCATTCTGAGAGCGCAGTGTTCTAGAGGGGTAGTAAGGTACTATGAGCTCTTTTAGATATGATGGTGCCTGACCATGACGAGCTTTGTTTGTAAGGAGAAGAATTTTAAATTCTATTCTAGATTTAACAGGTAGCCAGTGCAAAGAAGCCAAAATGGGAGAGATGTGATCTCTGATCTTGGTTCCTGTCAGAACACGTGCAGCAGCATTCTAAATTAGCTGCAAAGTCCTAAGAGACTTATTGGAGCAGCCTGATAACAAAGAGTTACAATAGTCCAGCCTAGAAGTAACAAATGCGTGGACTAGTTTTTCTGCATCCGCTTGAGACACGATGCGTCTGATTTTGGCGATGTTACGTAAGTCGAAGAATGCAGTCCTCGAAATTTGTTTTATGTGGAAATTAAAGGACAAATCCTGATCAATGCAGTCAATTAATGGAGTGTGTTAGGATGGCCATGTAACGACTGGACTGGCAAGGTAGGAGGCTTGAGAGAGGGGTCGTGTTGAACCAACCAGGTGTTTATTCACCAACATTTACCGTAATTTTCGGACTATAAGCCGCTACTATTTTCACACGCTTTGAACCCTGCGGCCTATACAACGGTGCGGCTTATTTATTATTTTTACTGCCACCGGAGGGCACTCTCTAGCAGTAAACGCAAAAGTGAGACAGACATGCGGGGAAAGATTATGCGCCGAAGAAGACACTACTGTAATTTTCGGACTATAAACCGATTTTCTAACCATGCAGGCATGTTCATCCCGTGTTCATCCCGTGTTGGTGCTGTGTTGATGCCGTGTTGATGCCGTGTTGATGCCGTACTGCCGATTTTCAGGCACAGTTTGAAAAAAAGCGTGTCTTAAATTAAAACTAAAAAAAAATCTTCCGTGTACCGTCTTTCTGTGTAAATGTCTCATGTTACAACATGAAACCTGCGGCTTATATTCAAGTGCGGCCTATATATGTACAAAATGTATTTTCTCTTAAAATTTAGCTGGTGCGGCTTATATTCAGGTGCGCTCAATAGTCCGAAAATTTACGGTAAATAAACATAGACTCGAACATGGACACAGGCTGTGGACTGGCACACAGTGGTCCTAGCAGCAGCAACAACAACAACAGCGTGTGGTGCAACTGGCAGCCTTAAATACCCCTCTGCTGCTACCAACCAAGACCCCAGGGGATTCTGCCCCTCCCATTACATATCCACATCACAAACAATAGACAAAACCTTAAAATACATTTACCCTCTACCATAACATCAATCAAACTTTATCTTCTACCGTTTCTATCACACTATCACAAAATCTATTAAAAAACTCCCATGAACTGATTCAGTTCATGGGAGTTTCAGCTCATGGTACGACCCGGAACCTTCAAATACTGTCGAGTTAACGTGGGGATTCTTTTCGGCCGAACACCCTGGAGAGGAGACATAGGTGAGTGACTTGCACATACACACACATTTCATTCATCCCACTGTATAGTCACATCACATTTTATCAAGTACCTTTAGCTACATATTATCACTATCACAAAGAGCATTGTTCAGGCTACCAACTAACTGAATGTTTCTTTTGCAGGCCTGGTCTCCACTCATTCCCTGCTGAGGGCAATACAGGACCTGCACACACACATATTGTTAACACAACATACACATTCAATAAAACATTCGCTACTTCATTTGTGCCTCATTCTTAAATATGTTAACTCATTGTGACATTAATACCCCAAAAGTAAGTAATGAAGACCACCTTCATTACATTTCCTCCCCCCTCTCCTTAAAGAGTACAGTACCTCAAACTTCATGAATCCGAGACAGACAGTCAGCCACAGTGTTCGTTTTCGTACATATCCTGATAATAAAGACAGATTAATCATATTCAATAAAGAAGGGCTAACTAGAGGTAAAACATCTTTGAGCAGCCTGGTTGGGATGGGATCTAAGAGACAGGTTGACAGCTTAGATGAAGAAATTATTGAAGTTATTTGATGAAGGTCGATGGGAGAAAAACAGTCTAAATATATATCTGGTTTTACAGCTGTTTCCAAACATCAATCAATCAATCAATCAAATTTTATTTGTATAGCCCAAAGTCGCAAAATACATTTTGCCTCGGAGGGCTTCACAATCTGTACAGGGAGTGACACCCTCTGTCCTTAGACCCTCGGTTCGAGTGAGGAAAAACTTGCCCACAAAAAACCTTTTTAACAGGGAAAAAAGTGGAAGAAACCTCAGGAAGAGCCACAGAGGAGGGATCCCTCTCCCAGGACGGACAGACGTGCAATAGATGTCACGTGTACAGTCAACAAGTCAACAGAAACATTTTGTGTAATTACAATGAAAAATGACAATGGATTACAATGAATGATAAAATGATTAATGCGTACTTTTGGAAACTATAGGAACTACAAGGAACCCAGCATTCTGAGAGCGCAGTGTTCTAGAGGGGTAGTAAGGTACTATGAGCTCTTTTAGATATGATGGTGCCTGACCATGAAGAGCTTTGTATGTAAGGAGAAGAATTTTAAATTCTATTCTAGATTTAACAGGTAGCCAATGCAAGGAAGCCAAAATGGGAGAGATGTGATCTCTGATCTTGGTTCCTGTCAGAACACGTGCAGCAGCATTCTGAATTAGCTGCAAAGTCCTAAGAGACTTATTGGAGCAGCCTGATAACAATGAGTTACAATAGTCCAGCCTAGAAGTAACAAATGCGTGGACTAGTTTTTCTGCATCTGCTTGAGATACAATGCGTCTGATTTTGGCAATGTTACGTAAATGGAAGAATGCAGTCCTTGAAATTTGTTTTATGTGGACATTAAAGGACAAATCCTGATCAAAAACAACTCCAAGATTCTTTGCGGTGGAGCTGGAGGCCAGGGTGATCCCATCTAAGGTAACTAAGTCTCTAGAGAGAGAGTCTCTGATGTTTTTGGGTCCAATTACAAGAACTTCAGTTTTGTCTGAATTTAACATCAGAAAATTGAAGGTCATCCAACTTTTTATATCTTTAAGGCATGCTTGGAGTTTAGTTAATTGATTGGTTTCATCAGGCTTGATCGATAAATATAATTGGGTGTCGTCGGCATAACAATGAAAATTAACGGAGTGATTCCTAATAATGTTCCCTAGAGGAAGCATATATAAACTGAATAGAAGTGGTCCGAGTACAGAACCTTGTGGGACTCCATGACAAACTTTGGTATGCATGGAGGATTCATCATTGACAAGAACAAACTGAGAACGATCTAAAAAATAAGACTTAAACCAGCTTAGGGCGGTTCCTTTAATGCCAATTTGATGTTCCAGTCTCTGTAAAAGAATTTGATGGTCAATGGTGTCAAATGCGGCACTAAGATCTAACAGGACAAGTACAGAGATGAGTCCTTTGTCTGATGCCATTAGGAGGTCGTTTGTAACTTTGACTAGTGCGGTCTCTGTGCTATGATGCACTCTAAATCCTGACTGAAAATCCTCATATAAGCTGTTCTTATGGAGAAAGTCGCACAGCTGATTGGCTACAGCTTTCTCAAGTATCTTAGAGAGAAAGGGAAGGTTTGATATCGGTCTGTAATTGGCTAAAACCTCTGGGTCTAGAGTGGGCTTTTTAAGAAGAGGTTTAATTACAGCTACTTTAAAGGACTGTGGTACATATCCTGATAATAAAGACAGATTAATCATATCCAATAAAGAAGGGCTAACTAGAGGTAAAACATCCTTGACCAGCCTGGTTGGGATGGGATCTAAGAGACAGGTTGACGACTTAGATGAAGAAATTATTGAAGTTATTTGATGAAGGTCGATTGGAGAAAAACAGTCTAAATATATATCGGGTTTTACAGCTGTTTCCAAACTTGCTGTATCAGAATGCAGATCAGTGCCTGTTGAGGGCAAGAGGTGATGAATTTTGTCTCTAATAGTTATAATTTTATCATTAAAGAAGCTCATGAAGTCATTGCTACTTAGACCTAAAGGAATGGATGGCTCAATAGAGCTGTGGCTCTCTGTTAGCCTGGCTACAGTGCTGAAGAGAAACCTGGGGTTGTTCTTATTTTCCTCTATTAATGAAGAGTAATAGGCTGCTCTGGCACTACGGAGAGCCTTCCTGTATGTTTTAAGATTATCTTGCCAGGCTAAACGAGATTCTTCCAGTTTAGTGGCACGCCATTTGTGTTCAGATTTACGTGCCTCTTGCTTTAAGTTGCGAGTCTGCTGGCTATACCATGGTGCTAACCTCCTTTGTTTAATTATCTTCTTTTTCAGAGGTGCAATAGAGTCTAGAGTTGTTCGTAATGAGCCTGTAGTACTATCAACAAGATGATCTATTTGTGAGGGGCTAAAGGAAGCAGACAAGTCCTCTGCTACATTGAGACAAGTCATTGAATTCAATACTGAGGGAATCACTTCCTTAAATTTGGCTACAGCACTATCAGATAAACATCTGCTGTAGGAGTTTCTGCAGAAAGGCTTATAGTCCAGTAATATGAACTCAAAGGTTATTAAAAAATGGTCTGACAGAAGAGGATTCTGTGGAAAGACTATTAGATGATCAATTTCAATGCCATATGAGAGAACAAGATCAAGAGTGTGGTTCAGACAATGAGTCGGTTTATTTACACTCTGACAGAAGCCAATTGAATCTAACAAAGAGATAAACGCAGTACTAAGACTATCATTGTGGTTGTCCACATGAATATTAAAATCACCTACAATAATTACTTTATCTGTTTTAAGGATCAAGCCTGATGCAAATTCTGCAAATTCAGATAAAAATTCAGAGTAAGGACCAGGAGCACGATATACTATAACAAATAGAATTGGCTGTAATGTTTTCCAGGTTGGGTGAGCAAGGCTAAGAACAAGACTTTCAAACGAGTTATAATTTAGTTTAGGTTTAGGATTTATTAATAGACTTGAGTCAAATATGGCTCCAACTCCACCACCTCGACCAGTACTTCGAGGAATATGAGTATTACAATGACTGGGAGGAGTGGATTCATTTAAACTAACATATTCATCCTCCTGCAGCCAGGTTTCAGTAAGACAAAATAAATCAATACCATAATCAGATATTAATTCATTGACTAAAACAGCTTTAGAGGACAAAGACCTGATATTCAAGAGTCCACATTTAATTATCTTATTTTGGACTGCTGGGGATGTTGTTTTAATTTTTATTAGGTTTTTATGATGAGCTCCTCCTCTGTTTGTTTTATCTTTAAATAATGTAGGTGGACGGGGGACAGACACAGTCTCTATACTAAAGGATTGGGTGGGTGGCTGCTCTAATGGAGGCGCAGAGAAGTGTGTAAGACTGCAGCTCTGCTTCCTGGTCTCAACTCTGGGTTGTCACGGTTTTGGTCGACTAATAAACTTGGCCATGTTTCTAGATATGAGAGCTGCTCCATCCAAAGTGGGATGGATGCCGTCTCTCCTAATCAGACCAGGTTTTCCCCAGAAAGGTGTCCAATTGTCTATGAAGCCCACATCGTTTGCTGGACACCACCTCGACAGCCAGCGGTGGAATGACGACATGCGGCTATACATGTCATCACTGGTCACATTGGGTAGGGGTCCAGAGAAAACTACGGAGTCCGACATCGTTTTGGCGTATGCACACACCGATGACACATTAATTTTAGTGACCTCCGATTGGCGTAACCGGGTGTCATTACCGCCGACGTGAATAACAATCTTACTGTATTTACGTTTATCCTTAGCCAGCAGTTTTAAATTAGATTCGATGTCGCCCGCTCTGGCCCCCGGGATGCATTTAACTATGGCCCCCGGTGTCGCTAACTTCACGTTTCGCAAAATGGAGCTGCCAATCACCAGAGTTGGCCTCTCAGCGGGTGTGTCGCTGATTGGGGAATATCTGTTAGAAACGTGGAGCGGTTGGTGGTGTACCGTGGGCTTCAGTTTGGGGCTATGCGTCTTTCGGACAGTCACCCAGCCTCCCGGCTGCTCGGGAACTACCGGGGGACGGCTAGCTGAAGCTACCTTCGGTGGTACCGCACCGGCTACAGGGGACTTGCTAGCTACTGACTGTTCGGTGGTGCGGTACCGTGCCTCTAACTCACTGAGCCTCGCCTCCAAAGCTACAAATAAACTACATTTATTACAAGTACCGTTATCGCTAAAGGAGGACGAGGAGTAACTAAACATGAGGCACACAGGGCAGGAGAGAGCAGGAGAGGAGAGAGGAGGAGAGGAGAGAGAAGCCATTGCTACAGCTAGGCTAGTTAGTGTGACTAACAGAAGCTGGTGAAACTTTCGGATTTAAAGTGTTACTAAAGTTCAGAGACCTGTTCGTGCTCAAACAGAACAAGTCTAAGGATAGTGTAGAGATATGTAGATAATCACTGATGTGAGAAATATACGTAAATCTGTTTAGGTGAGCAGAGCAAGAGAGCACCGTGGCAGTAACACCGATAACCGGAAGTGACAGAATACGCTTACCGCAAAGTGTCGCAAAGTTACATGCTGTGTAAGAATTCAGATCAGTGCCTGTTGAGGGCAAGAGGTGATGAATTTTGTCTCTAATAGTTATAATTTTATCATTAAAGAAGCTCATGAAGTCATTACTACTTAGACCTAAAGGAATAGATGGCTCAATGGAGCTGTGGCTCTCTGTTAGCCTGGCTACAGTGCTGAAGAGAAACCTGGGGTTGTTCTTATTTTCCTCTATTAATGAAGAGTAATAGGCTGTTCTGACATTACAGAGAGCCTTCCTGTATGTTTTAAGATTATCTTGCCAGACTAAATTCTTCCAGTTTAGTGGCACGCCATTTGTGTTCAGATTTACGTGCCTCTTGCTTTAAGTTACGAGTCTGCTGGCTATACCATGGTGCTAACCTCCTTTGTTTAATTATCTTCTTTTTCAGAGGTGCAATAGAGTCGAGAGTTATTCGTAATGAGCCTGTAGTACTATCAACCAGATGATCTATTTGTGAGGGGCTAAAAGAAGCAGACAAGTCCTCTGCTACATTGAGACATGGCAGACTCATCCCAATCAGAGGGTTCCAGGGGTTCTGTTTCCTGAAAAGCTTCCCTCTCCTGGATGGAGAGAGTCGTCACCCAGGTAGACAAGATCAGGAGAACAGTGCCGCTGGATCACTGTCACATCGTTACACTGATGACTGTCAGTATAAAAACAGCTTCTTTCGCCTTTTGTTTTCCCAGAAAGTTTTGTTCCACTCTAAAGATTTGGAACAGGCTTCCAGCCGCAGTGCAGAGTAGACATGTTTTCTTATTATGTTTCTATAAAATATGTGGTAGTTCACCAGCTAATAAGTAAGTCAGTAAGTAAGAATCAGTGTTGGTTTTGTGATGTGTTTGCTTGATTGATTGCCATTTACTGGTTTTATTGGCTCAAACAAGTCATCCTCTACACTGACCCAATTTTTTGGCCGTAGAAATTAGTGAAACTAAGGCCAGCAGTAAACACATTCTCTGCTTTGTATTACCAGGCATAACTTCCTATATAGCCTTTCTATCCCCTTCCATCCATTATCTTTAATATAGACACATGGCACTCACACTGATCACATTCCTGTCACACTGCGGGCCACATGTATGTATCCAATACATTGATACATAATCAGGATATTATGTAAATGTAAATGAATGTTTATTCAAAGCACTGAATTATTAGCACAAAGTTTTGTAAGATCCCTTAAACACACACACAGACAGTGTCATTCCTTGTGTTCCCTCTTATATAACCCCCACTCCCAGCCTTATCTCCTCCACACAGATGTCGCTGTTATCAGTGGTACAGGTATAACAAAGATGAGCTTTTTAATTAAGGACTGGTGTTCTGCTAACACAATCGAGCCGCCTCACTGTTTGTTCCCAGCAGAACAATAAAGATTAACCTGTAATGCCTGAATGTGTGTGTGTGTGTGTGTGTGTGTGTGTGTGTACATGTGCGTGCATGCGTAATTGCATTTGCATGTTTGTCTCGTGAAATTGGGGAACAAAGACTAAACTAAATTTCATAGAGGCTGTTAAGACCAATAGGAAGTTCAATGTTAATAATACAGCACCAAATCATGACAGAAGTTATCTCATGACACTTTCTATACAGATCTTGGGGATTCCAAATGGTTTAAAGGGGCACCAGACTATGAAGGTGCAATCAATGAGCTTTGGCTATCAAGATTATCAAAAGATAATTATCATTTATGGGCACCACCCTTAAAGAAGGGAAATGATAACCAAATAAGTGATTGGTTTCAATCTTATAAAACTGCTAATATGAAATTCTCATTAATAATTAGATTAATAATTACAAAAAAATGGTAAATGGACTGTTCTTATATAGCACTTTTGTAGTCTTCTAGTTGTCCACTCAAAGCGCTTTTACACTACATATCTCATTCAGGTATTCACACACATTCATACACTGATGTCATTGGCTGCCATGTAAGGTGCCAACTGCTCATCAGTTTTAGGAGCTAACCATTCATACACATTCACACACCGATGGCACAGCCTTCAGGAGTAATTTGGGGTTCAGTATCTTGCTTCCAGATTAGTGGATGACCCGCTCTCCAGCCACATACGTTAAAAGTTAAACTGCCGAGGCATGTTCACACTCTCGGTTAGCGGTGTGGTAACCAGAGAGGACCCTTCTGGAACAATTTTAACTGCAAATGATCAGGAGTATACCCAACACTGTGCATTTTTCTCTGCTGTGGCACCCCCATGCTTTCTCCTACATCCTATGAATTTTTCTCTGAATTATTCAGAGAGGTGATATATGATGTTCACCTTGAACCATAGGGAAATCCTGTGGCACAGTGGCGCAACAAAGTTAAGCTTGCTCCGTGCTCTGTGCTTGAGTCCTGTGTGTGGTTGACTTATGTAAAAGTTAAAAATACTGACTTAAACCTGAGAAAAAAGTTGCTAGGTGCTGACCTAACTGGATGAGATGAAGATAAGATGAAACGTTATGTGGGACCGATGAGTAAAGGGTGAGTTATACACGAGCCACACCAATGTAACGCCAGTAGTTTGTAAGTTGAATGTCTGCCTGTAAGACACATACTTTTTGTTCCTGCTCAGTTTACAGAGATTAAAAAAAGACTTGTATAACGCAGCGGCGGTGGTGCCTTTCAGCATGCAGCTGAGCGCTGTGTGTGCTGAACATAACGCTAGCTAGCTGTTAGCATTAGCTCGTGGTAATCGGACAAAAGACCCACACGGAAAGAACCTATATGAGGATATATGCGCATATATGAAACCTATATGCAGAATATCTGTGCATATATGCTGCATATATACATTATATATTCACATATATGATAATATATATGCTGCCTATATATAGCATATACAGGGCATATAGGTCTCCTATATTGCTTCTTTGTATCCACATACAAGCCCTATATGTACATACAAGGTATGTCTCCTATATAAATGATGGTTATTGTAAAGTGTTACCTAGGTACTTATATAGGTGAACATATAGGTGCATATAGGTACATAATAGCTGAACATATAGGTGCATATATAGGTAGGGCTGGGCGATAAATCGATTTTATCAATTAATTCGAATTCATGATTTAGGACGATGTTAAAAAATGAAAATCGATTTTCACTTTAACTAGAGTAACTACGGTACAGCTCCCCCTCCCCTGCGTGAAACGACGTCTTCTCCTCAGAGACCAGCAAAACGTCAACATGGCAACACATGCTAATAAGAGTGACGAAAACTTCGTCCCCAAAAAAGGCTCTGTCTCCTCAGTGGTATGGAAGTGGTTCGGTTTTACAGCAGCAGACACCGATCAAACCACTGTCCGCTGTAAAGTTTGTTGGAAGTCAGTGGCAACTAAATGCAGCAGCACCTGAAACAAAAGCACGCAGCTATGGGTAAGCAACATATATGGGTACATATATAGGCACGGACGTAATGGGGGGAAAAAGTGCAGGGGGTCCCCTGCACTTTTTCAAAAGGCCGTTTTGGTCCCCTGCAGTTTTTACCGTCCAAAAACAATGTTACGCAAGTAAACAGAGACACGTCAAGCACTAGGACCAAGTGGAAAACGGCCGCTCAAGCTGAAGCCTGTTTCCCTTAGTTTAGACCGCCCACAAGCTCCTCCATTGGCTTTGCCGTTTCTTGTGTGATCGCTGTCACTCCATCAGGTTGCAAACAGCACCAGGACTTGCACACCAGTCTGCTAGTTGCCCAGGAGTCCCTGTTAATCTGCCACTGTAAATTGGGCATTTGTTCTGCCATGGTCACATCAGCTAGAAGGATTGTAATATCAGAGCAGGTTTCATTGAGTGTGCCTCTTATTATTTTTCTTATGCCATTTTTTGAGCTCGCTACTCTTCCCACAGTTTTGGTTGCACATACACAAAAAAGGTATCAAAATGACCGGCTCGGCCGAGACACGCGGGCTATTTTCTAAGCGTTTCGCCAAACGGTTTTGAATTATTCAGCAAAAACGCGCCAAAAATTTCCCCCAATGTTACCTTATGGAGAGGCTAGAGTGCGTGACTAGCTAGAGTGGAGAGGGAGAGAAAAATTCGTCAAAAAATTAATTTGTAAACTGCTCCCGAGGCCACAAATTTCACTCTACAGAAATAATTTATACATAGAAACGTAGGAAAATTTGTCGTCTGTTGGGGAAATTTCTCTGTTGCTGGTGAAGAATGAAATAGAGACTTCTGCCGGCCGACAAGGTTTTATTTTCTTTGCAAAGAAAAGGTCAATCAACACGCGAGCGGTAAAGATGAAGAAAGACCCCAAAGATGGGGAGACCTAAACATTTATACCTGAGGGACACCCCTTTCACATCCTTTTGTCTGCTGCAGGGGTCGGCCCCTCCAGGAAATGTTTAATCAAAGAAATTGATTGAATTTACTATTACAGCATCACAATTTACAAAGACAAAAGGGCCTGGTATCTTATGCTAAGAAGGGGGGGTTGGGTGTCTCTGGTGGCTGAAACAAAGGAGTTGATTGAATTTACTATTACAATTCCCCCTTTTGATTATTGATTAATCACTAACTAAATTAATAAATTAATCACTAAAAAATAAATAAATAAAAATAAAATAAGATGAAATAAAATAAAGTATATAGTCACAACTTAATTATCCGACACATTAATTCACATGGATTTTAAAATGTATCATCATGGCAGTTGTTTAGAAGAGGAAGGAACAAAGAAAGAAAGAAAAAACAAAAAACAAAAAACAAAAACTAAACAAACCAAAACATTATTTACACAATGTCATCATCAGAGTCATAGTCTGAGCTGGGGTAATGATGGGAATCAGAAGTGTGAAATGAGGCTGGATTTTGATTGTCATATTTGGCATAATATGGGTGAATTTGACCTGATCGCCAAATTTCAGGATAAACAGTGCAGGTGAAAGTTGCGTTTTGTCCTTCTGTCAGAGTGATGGTCTTGGCAGGTTTGTAGGTGTAGGCCTCTGTCAGCATTGCCCAACATGATAAGATCAGGATCAGGTGATGCATGGTGCAGTCTATGGGGAAAAGGTTTGCGTTGTTAATCCTGACGTCTAGTTGGTGGTTGTTGAATTTATGGAGTTATTCCTCGTGTCGTCCTTTCCTTGTGCTCGTTCGTCCTCGCGTTGTCCGTCTCTGCGTCGTCTGTCCTTGCGTCGTTCAGGTTGACAGCTGAATTCCTCTGTTGGTTCAGGGACCTTCCTGCAGTGGCTGGCGTGAACCCACGTTGCTCTCTCAGCGATCTTCACAGCAGTATGCGTTGTCAGGAGCACCTGGAATGGACCTCGCCAACGCTTGGCGTGCCAGTGATTCCTTCTGAAGTCCTTTATCACCACCCAGTCGCCAGGCTGGAAGTCATGGAGTAATGTGGAAGCTGGTAGTGGGAGGGCTGATTTCACCTGCTGAGAGATTTGAGAGAGAGTAGAAGATAAGTTTTTGCAATATTGTAACATGTCATCGTCACATAGGCCAGTGGAGGGGAGTGGCCTGGTTACAGGCTCCACTCCTAGGGATGGAGGTCTGCCAAAAAGAATTTCAAAGGGGCTCATGTTCACTCTGGATCTTTTCCTCATTCTTATGTGCATTAGAACAATCGGCAGAGCCTTTATCCATGGCAGCCCCGTTTCCTCACAGCACTTTGCTAATTTTGATTTCAGTGTGCCATTTTCTCGTTCGACTGCACCTGCACTGGCAGGGTGGTATGCACAATGTTGTCTGAGGTCAATGCCAAGAAATTCACTGATTTGGGTTATTGCAGTATTGACAAAAGGTGTGGTATTATCGCTGCTCAGTCTAATTGGTATTCCCCATCTGGGAATAATTTCTGTTAACAGAGCCTTTGCTACCACTTGGCTGCTTTGGTGTCTTGCTGGGAATGCTTCAACCCATTTTGACCACATGTCAACCATTACCAAGCAGTATTTCTTTCCTTCTGCTGGCGAAAGTTCTATGAAATCCATCATCAAATGTTCAAATGGTCTGGTGGTGGGTGTGCAGCGTGTGTAATTGTGCAACTCATAACGTAGGTAAAACAAAAACAAACCATACAGTATTGACAAAACTTCTGCGCATGAACTGAAAAACCCTTGGTGAACCAGTGTTTGGTTATGGCATCCAACATTCCCCCTTTTGACACATGGTCCAATCCATGTGTCAATTTTGCAAAGTGAGGAAAGAAATGTTTGGGCAGGCAAGGTTTGTTGTCAGGTCCCCGCCACACTGCTTCTTTCTGTGTGGCACCACAGTGTTTCCACAGCGTCTTTTCTTGTGGTGTGGCAAAGGACTGCATTGCTGTAAGAGAACTTGGAATAGAGACCGGAGTTGAAACAAACAAAGGATTAAGGATGGTGGGTTGGAGTGCAGCTCTTTTTGCAGCAGCATCAGCTCTTGCGTTCCCTAGAGAGACAGAATCTGAGTTGTTAGTATGGGCAAGGCATTTACAAACAGCAATTGAGGTTGGGAGCAAAATGGCATCTAGAAGAGCTGCGACCTTGTCATGATGGAGAATGGGTTTCCCGTCAGATTTTAGGAATTGCCTGTGTTTCCACAGAGTACCAAATCATGTACAACATCAAATGCATATCTAGAGTCAGTGTAGATAATTACAGTCTTGTTGCTTGCCAGTTTGCATGCCTCTGTCAATGCTGTAAGTTCTGCTGCTTGTGCAGAGTAGTGAGAGGGGAGTGAACCTGAGACAAGAGTTTCATGATTAGTGACAACAGCAAATCCGACTCTGTTGCGACCAGTTTGTGGGTCGCGGGAAGCTTATCCATTTACAAAAACAACCAAATCAGGGTTAGTCAGTGGAGTTTCTTGTAGATCCGGTCTTGGGGAGCAGACCTGTTGGAGGACAGCAACACAGTTATGTTCTTCTCCATCGTCAGGTGTGCGAAAGAGAGTGGAAGGGTTTAAAACATTGCATCTTTTCACAGTGATGTTAGGCATTTCTAAAAGCACAGTGTTGTATCTTAGCCATCGTGCTGTGGAGAGGTGAGAAGTTTTTTGTTCAAGTAAAATCATGGACACAGCATGTGGAACCAGAAGAGTTACATCAGAGTAGCTCACAATGTCTCTGGAGGCCATGATTGCCTTTTCAGCAGCGGCCACAGCCCTGAGACATCTTGGGAGACCTGCAGCCACGGGATCTAGTTTTGAAGAAAAATAAGCTACAGGGCGTAGTTTATTACTGTGATCTTGCAGCAACACAGAAGTCATGTATCCATTTTTCTCATCTACCGTTTGGGTGAAAGGTTTGGTAGGATCATTTAGACCCAAAGTTGGGGTGGTCTGTAAGGCAAGCTTTAGTTCAGTGAAAGACTGTTCTGCTTCAAGAGTCCATGTGATCTTATCTTGTGATTGTAGACCTTTGCCATGAATGAGGGAGGAGAGTGGGGCTTCAAGAATGGCATAGTTTGAAATTAATTGTCTACAATAAGAGCACATGCCAAGAAATGACATCATTTGTTTTTTTGTGATGGGTTTTGGAAGATTCTGAATTGCATCCACTCTTTTTGGTGAAAGACTCTTCCCTTCAGAAGTAATGACGTGACCTAAGAAAACAACTTTTCCTGGACAAATTGCAGTTTGGACAAGCTGGCTTTGTGACCGTTGCCCGTTTGCGTTTGTTGCTACGAGGCACTGGCTAACGAGAGCATGAAACCTTCAAATCTTCGCCGGCATCTGGAAACCAATCATAGGGAATTTAAGTCCAAGCCAGTGGAGTTTTTCAAAAGCAAGCTCCAGGACTACTGCAGAAGCAAGAAAGCAATGCAATCGACATCTACAGGTGGCGCTATTGCTAAAGGAGTGGAAGTCTCGTACTGGGTGTCCCGACTCATAGCGAAAAAAGGTATCCCACATACACTCGGGGAGGAGGTGGTGCTGCCAGCAATTAAAGAGACTGTGGGTGTCATGCTGGGTGACAAAGCACGAAAGCAAATGGACTTGATTCCATTATCAAACAACACTGTGCAGCGCAGAATCAAGGAGATGGCCAGCAATGTGAAGGACCAGCTAATATCGCGGATCAAAGCCAGTTGATTTTTTGCTCTTCAGTTGGACGAATCAACAGACATAGCTAACCTCGCCAACCTGCTCGCCTGCGTAAGGTATGAATACAACGGAGAAATAGAGGAGGACTTTCTCTTTTGTAAACCTTTGCAGACACGCACAACCGCAGAGGCACTTTTTGACATGTTGAACTGTTTCATCACAGAACATGGGATTAATTGGTCAAGATGCGTGGGAATAAGCACAGACGGGGCAGCAGCCATGGTAGGCCAACACAGCGGACTTGTTAAACGAGTGCAAGCAGTTGCTCTGCAAGTGAAATCTATCCACTGCAGCATCCACAAAGAGGCCCTCGCAGGCAAAAGAATGCCTCCTGATCTCAAAATTGTTCTGGATGAAGCAGTGAAAACTGTCAATTTCATCAAGGCCCGTCCTGGATAGTCTCTGTTTCAGAGACTATCCAGGTGGATTCATGGACTAAACTCTGATAATCTACCTGTGTGTGTGTGTTCTCACTTTGTTTATTTCATGTACCAGCTTCTAAATCTGAGTCCGACTCACAATTTACGCCACAAAATATAATGACACGAAGAAGTTTAATTTGATTTGTGTCCGATGATGAGAGAGAGAGAGAGAGAGAGAGAGAGAGAGAGAGAGAGCTTTGGTAGAGAGACATAGAGTAACAACACAGAGAGCGAGCGCCGGCCTCGATAAAGCTGTCATTAATCAGAGAAATAAAAAGTTATTTCCTGATCGTTTCACAGCGGTTACATTCAGCAGGTATAGACACGCCCACAGCAACCCACCTCAGCTCCCCCCCCACCCCACCACCACCGCACTCCCCCACCACCAGTTTCCCTAAGGTGCGGGTAATTCAGGTAGGACTGTGTGTGTAGACATATTTTATCATGTATATTATGAGGTGGTCCGCGAAAATTCTTGATTACAAATAGTGGTCCACACACACGCAAAGTTTGAAAACCCCTGGTCTATGGTGTACACATCACATTGGGCTGGTGTGAGAGAGACTGGTATAGCGCATTTATGTTGTGTCCAATAAATGTGTGTCAGTGTGAGTTTATCGAATCTCTCTCTCAACCAACCGTCCTCATATGGCTCATCAGGTCCTGGTGACACATGAGAGGTACAATGCAGATCCTCTGGTGTCATGAATTCTGTTGTAGCTGTTAGAACTGTTTTTCTAGCTAAAGTAACAAGCTCAGATGCAGTTGATGGTTGCAATTTCCATTGATATGTATATTGTAGGTCTGGGGTGTGGTGAACAAAAGAGTGTGAAAAATTTGGCTCCAGATCGGATAGTCCGTGAACTTTGACACCTTCTGGGGTTGAGATCAGACAAAGGCCTAATTTACACATCAAGTCCCTGCCCATCAGGTTAATGGGACAGACTTTAGAGAGCAAGAATGCATGTTTGAAGCTTGTATCTGGCTCATCCACACATTTGAGTGGGACAGTAATGTTCTCTCTAATTGTTTGACCTGATGAACCAACAGAGTAAACATAATCTCCACTCATTTTTGGTTTTGTAGTGAGTTCTAAAGCTTTTATCACAGAATGTGTGGCTCCTGAGTCAACTAAGAATGTAACATTTTGTTCTGCAATGGTCAATGTATGTTGTGGAAACTTCTTGAAATGATCAGATGTGTACTGAACATATGTTAGAGCAATTGCATATCTGTTGTATGAATTCTCTATAGATTGTGTATTAATCTGCTCAGTATGTGTGTGTGAGTGTGGTGTAGTACCTTCTTCTCATCTCACAAGTTGGTTTGGCTTGTCAGCAGGAGTCCATCCCTCTCCGACAACCCTTAACCATTTTCAGTCCGATTTGTCCACCGGGGTTGATGAGGTATTTTTGGGACACTCACGTTTCCAATGTTGACCACAGAGGAAACAAGCATCATGTGGAGGTTTTCTTTCGTACCTGTGTCGACCACGTCCTCTTCCTCTCTGTTCATGTCCATGTTCTCGGACTGTGTTATACATGGTCATTGCTGCCATGTGAAGCTCTTTCTGTGTTGTCTCTTCTTTTTTCTTTTTCTTTGGGAGTATTTGGTCAAGGGCATGTATGGCGTGTTTGCGAAGTTCGGTCAGGCGTGCATCATTCCAACCAATGCAGGAACTTTTAACAGCTGAGGCAATGTCTGGTTTTAGTCTGCTTAAGAAACAGTTACAGAGATGAATTTCCCACACATCTGGAATATTGTTTAATCCATCAGGTAGTTGAAGACCACTGTAGGTGTTGAATACCTCTGTCAGGCGAGTGAGATATTCATCAGGGTTTTCATCATCCTTCTGCTTGCAGGCAGTGATTTTCTCCATGTTAACTTTTACAGGAAAAGCTTGAATGAATGCATCACAGAGAAGACGGACAACATCTCTATAGTGTGCATTAGACTCATGTTCCCAGGTGATGTGCTTACAATGGATGTCAGCATGTGGGAATTTTCCAGCTATTTTTTGCCAATCTGTGGGTTTCATCTTGGTGATCAGAAGTCTTTTTAGTTCATTTATAGTGGGTTTGAATTCTTGGCAAAATGTGGAGAATTGCTCAGCAAACATTTTACCTGATGTTGTTGGGTTGGGCAGATGTTGTGAGGCTGCTGTGATGTCAGCAGAAGTCCATTGCCGGAAAACCAACGTTGCACCTTCTGGTCCAGATACTTCAACCATGGGCATGTTGAAGGCTGCGTCTTGATTTGGATGACGCAGTCTATGTGCTATTGGAGAAGGGGGTTTGGTTGTAGAGTTCTGTGGTGGCACGGACACATCAGGGGCACAATGAGCTGCTCCTGAACTGTTTTTTTGTTGTGGCATGGTGGAGTCTGCTTCCCTTCTTTTGCTGGGTGTCGCTGGGTTGTATGATGGTGGAGCTGAAGGATGAATAGGTGGGTTGCCGTCAAGGTCTGGATCCAGCTTCAAAGCCGCCAACTGTGGAAACAAAGAAGAAATCTGCGAGTCTGGTGTTCTTTGCGTGTGTGAAATTTGCATTTCATTGGTTTCAACTTTTTCACATGAAAAAGGGAGTTGTTTCTGCATTGTTTTTCTATTTTGTGTCTCTGCGTCCCCTTTCCACATCTGAAAACATTCTTTTTGACCTTCTATTTTTTCTAATTTTCTTACAGAAACCTTATTTTTCCTTCTCATTTCCTGTTCTTTTCCCTTCAGTTTTTCTTCTAATATCGATATGTTTTTTAAACTGAGGGATCCCCCTATTGGGAATCCAAACTCAGCTGTCCAGACATTTAAATATTTTAAACTTTTATCCCCGTATTTCCCCACCGGAGGTCCAACCTCGACGGAATTTATACTCCCCATTCCAAATGGAGGTTGTGCACAACTATTACAATACAGACGTCTCTGTAAGGATCGCTTCGTTTAAAGGCTACAAGCAATTAAGAACCGGTCGCTTCGTTTGATGCTACAAGCGAATAAAAGCAAATCACTTAGTTTAAAGGCTACAGGTGATTAAGAAACCGGTCACTTCGTTTTGGTTAAATGAACAAGTGAAAAGACCTGATCGCTTTGTCTGTGCTACAAGCGAATGAAAAAGCAAATCACTTCATTTAAGGCTACAAGTGATTTAAAAAAACGGTCACTTCATTTTGGTTAAAGGAACAAGTGAAAAGACCTACTGATTGTGGATATGTGAGAAACGGAAATGCCAAATTTAAACCAAATTTTAAAGAAAAGAAATTTAAATGTCAATATTTCAGTGCTCACCAGATGAATTTCGCTGAATTACGTTTGTGGAAATCCCAATGTAATTTTGACATTAATATAAAGAAGTCAAGGCGCTGGCGTTTTAATACTTCTTTGCTTAACAATACTACAATTCTGCAATGAATTACAGTTGAAACTTAATGATTTTCTAAACATTAATGGTGGCTCAGTAGATGACCCTCGTATTCTCTGGGATGCAATCAAGGGTTTTATTAAGAATTTTTCCACCTCATTCTCTTCTCACCTGAATAAATCGAAACTTGCCAAGATAACACAATTAGAGGGGAAAATAGCTCTTTTAGAATACAGACAACATCAACATTTTTCTGACACAACTGCACATGAGCTCAAACATATAAAAACAGAACTTTGCACTTTATTAAGGCATAGGGCTGAATTCATGATGCACAGAACAAGACGCAATTATTATTTTAATGGTTCGAGACCAAGTCATCTTTTGGCACTTAAGTTACGTAATGATGAGAAATTCACAGATATTGAATCTATTAGATCAAGTAAAGATGAAATTTTGACGGATCCCCATCAGATTAATCATGAATTTGCCTCATTTTATAAGAATCTGTACTCTTCTCATATTTCCTTCAATAAGGATGAATGCAAACAATTCCTTAAAAGTATCTCCCTACCTCACCTTTTCAAAAACGATGTTGTAGATCTGGGTGATCAACTAACACTTGTGGAGATTGAAAATGTACTCAAAGACATGAAGAAAGGTAAATCTCCGGGATGGGATGGCATCCCCCCAGAATTTTATTTAAAACAAAACCATTTTATTTAAAATTCTGGGATAAACTTGGTCCCTTTATACTGGCCATGTTTAAGGCAGCGGTTGAGAAAGGCTCATTTACCAAACATACAAATTCAGCAATTATTTCCCTATTATTAAAAAAAGGTAAAGACCCTTCCCTCTGCTCTAATTATCGTCCTTTATCCCTAATTACATCTGAAATTAAACTTTATGCAAAAGTCCTTTCCAATAGACTAGATCCTCTTATGACAAAACTTATTCATAGTGACCAAACAGGCTTTGTTAAATCTCGTTTAGCCTCTGACAACATCCGCAGGCTACTACATATTATTGATGCTGCCAGGAATATTCCCTCTCCTTGCTCCATTTTATCTTTAGATGCACAAAAGGCATTCGACCAGCTGGAGTGGGAATATCTCTGGACAGTATTAGAGCCCATGGGACTTGGCTCCAACCTCATCAATATGATAAAAACTCTGTATGCCAACCCCTCTGCCATGGTCCTCACTGGTCACCTTTGCTCTCCCCAGTTCCCTATACTGCGCTCCACACGGCAGGGCTGCCCCCTGTCCCCCAAATTATTCATCATGTCACTGGAACCTCTGATCCAAGCCATCCGTCAGTCATCAAATATACATCCAATCTCATTATGTAACAGTCATCACAAGGTGTCAGCATTTGCAGATGACCTTTTGTTGTATATCAGTAGGACCACCGACTCATTGCCACACATATTCTCTCTTTTTAACTCATTTGGTAATTTCTCTGGGTACAAGATAAACTGGTCTAAGTCAGCTCTGATGCCACTAAATTCAGTCAATATTAACCACCTGTCTTCTTTTAATATTCCAATTAAGAAATCTTTCATTTATCTTGGGATTGAAATCCATCCTAACCTTCATTTGATCACACACTCTAATTTTACTAATACTTTTAAGAAAATAGAGTCAGATTTACTTAAATGGTCTAACTCCCCTCTCTCACTTCAAGCATGTGTCTCTGTCATCAAGATGGACATTTTGCCTCGAGTTAACTTCATTTCTTCCATGATTCCCCTGTCTCCTCCACAAAGGTATTGGGAAGATATCCACTCTACCATTTCAAAATTTATTTGGAAAGGGAATCAACCCAGAGTAAAACTAACCACTCTACAACGTGACAAAACTGCAGCAGGTCTATCTCTCCCTAACTTCAAACTTTATGCATTAGCCTTTATTTTAAGACCTCTTTCTGTTTGGTTTGACCCACATTCACATTTAGTCCACCCTTATAGACTTCAGGATGTAGTATATTCAGGAATTACTTCCAAACAGGCCAAATTACAGTTTGGACCTATAATTTCTCACCTGTTACTTAGTTGGCAAGAAGCACTGAAGATTACAAAAACAACACAAAAATGGCATCTAGAATCTCCAATTTTCCATAACCATGGTCTACTGTCTGACTCTCGTCCCTTTGTCTTTCCTTCCTGGACAGACAGAGGAGTCCATACTTTTAAAGACATCTATGGGGAGGAAGGTCTGCGTACTTTTCAAGACATTAAACAGCATTACAATCTACCTGGCACTTCCTTCTTCTTTTATCTGAGACTGAGATCTTCAATGAAAGCTTATGGAGTACCCTGGGACAGAAAACTGGACTCACTGCCTTTCCACTCGGCTATTGTCAAGACTAACAATTCCAGAGGTTTAGCTTCATCACTGTATGAAATACTTCTTAAATCTACATACAACAATCTTACTCTTCAGTCATGTTGGCAGACCGATCTAGCCTGTGATGAATTACCCTGGAAACACATTTTTATCAACTTAAAACTTACCTCGAAAAATCCTAATCACCAGTTTATTCATTTTAACTTTCTGCACAGAACTTACTTAACGCCAAAAAAACAACATGCAATGAATAAAATCAACTCTCCTCTTTGTACTCTTTGTGCAACTAATACTACAGGATCATTCTTTCACATGTTTTGGCAATGCCCACCTGTATTACTATTCTGGCAAAAAGTCAGTTTGAAAATAGCCAATGTAATAGGAAAGGCAGTCCCATGCTCTCCCAGGGTGCTTTTAATTAACGATGATTCCCAGTTAAATCTGTCTCACAAAGAAAAACCTGTTTATCTGGCAGGATTAACAGCTGCTAAAAAAATGCTTGCACTTCGTTGGAAATCACCACATGATTTGTCAATATGTCACTGGTTTAATTTGTTTTTGGAAATTTTACATATGGAACTCTCGGTGGCAAGAATTCACGGGGCGGGACCCAGGACATTAAGAATATGGACACATGCCATTGATAAGCTGAAAGAACTGAACATGGACTGAACATTTATTTATTTACTGACTGTCTATTTATTTATTGTTTTTTTTTTCTTCCTGTTGTTGTTGTTGTTGTGGTTGTTATTGTTGTCGTTGCTGTTGTTGTTGTTGTTTTTTGTCTGTTTTTTTGTCCTGTTTGTTTTCCCTGTTGTTGTCAGTTGCTGTTATTGTCTTGTCGGATCGCCTCAGGGTGGGTGGAGGGGGTGAAAAGGATCTGTTATATAACTGCTACATTGATGACGAATCAAACTGTATGCATCCATAAAATAATAAAAAACAGTTGATCACAAAAAAAAAAGAGTCCCTTCAAAATAAAAGACTTTGTAAAACTCTCTCATTAACAGACATAAGCACGAACACACACACTGACAGCTATTTAATGTCTGGGGGCGACGGGGCCATAGTCAGGCACACTCAAAATTTCTTTAGGAATTTCTAGTTTACATTAACGTTTGAATTGGTGTCCATGTGCGTATGTGCGTGCGTGTGTATGTGTGTTTGGTAATTAGGTGCAGCCAGGATGTCTAAAAAAAGAAAAGTGGACATAAGAGACTTCTTTAGAAGTCAAAGTGTAAGTTACTCAAAGAAATGTGTTACACCCATACTGCAACACCTTCACTGGCTCCCAATAAAGCAGCATATCTACTTCAAGATCCTCCTCATCAATTACAAAGCTCTCAATAATCTTGTAGTGTCTTTGAGTTTTATTGAAAGTGCTGATAAATAAAATGTATTATTATTGTTATTATTATTATTATTATAACTGTAGAGCCTCAACAATGCAAAGATTTAAAAAAAAGCTTATATTTAATGCCAAAGAGATACACTTATTTTCATGTATTATTTTTATGTTGAAAGGCAGCAACTGTTTAATAAAAACACCAACAATGAAAGATTTAGGGAAAAATACAATAAAACCTTGGATTACAAATGTGATTTTATACATCCATACTCATGATAATTGTGAAACTAAGTTGATGATTGTTGCACCCCAAATTGTCCCACTGTTCATGTCATGCATCAATATATTTTTGTCAGGTGACAGATAGTAGAGATGCAGAAGGAGATATAGGAGGAGAGGCTGGAGGAGGGAGAGCAGGAGAGGCTGGAGGAGGGAGAGCAGGAGAGGCTGGAGGAGATGGAGGAGAAGAGGCTGGAGGAGGTAGAGGAGGAGAAGCTGGAGGAGATGTAGGAGAAGAGGCTGGAGGAGGTAGAGGAGGAGAGGCTAGAGGCTCACAGGTGAGTGTCAGGACTCTGAGGGGAACCCAGAAGCAGACCGGAACAAGAGTTGCAGTGTAAACAGTTTATTTGACAACGAGTGAATTTTGTGGGGGAAAAAGGGGAAGCTGGCAGGCGAGAGTGGGAGCCCCAAGGTGGGGGGGGGGGTGTCGGCTGAAAGAGAGTGGTCGGCTGGCAGGCTTGGAGGGTGCGGGTCCACACACCGGCTACATGAGGCGAAGGCTGAGCGGACTGGACTGGTTCCTGAGGCAGACAAACACGGTTAGTGGGAGACGAAAACAGATGGCGACAGATTGGCTCAGGCAGGCAGAAAACAGGTAGAATTTCAGGCAAGAAGGCTGTAGCATACACAATACTTCACAACGATCCGGCGGAGACTGGATGTGTGGCTGCTCCTTAAATACTGTTGATGAGGAGCAGGTGAGGTGATGATCTCAGCCAGGTGTGTGAGTTGATAGGTATCGGCACGCCCCCTCAAGCACTGCCAGGAAAGTGACACAAACACCAGACAACACAAAAACACAACAAGCACCCACACATAAACCAAATCAAATCAAATCAAATCAAATCAAATTTTATTTGTATAGCCCAAAGTCGCAAAATACATTTTGCCTCGGAGGGCTTCACAATCTGTACAGGGAGTGACACCCTCTGTCCTTAGACCCTCGGTTCAAGTGAGGAAAAACTTGCCCACAAAAAACCCTTTTAACAGGGAAAAAAGTGGAAGAAACCTCAGGAAGAGCCACAGAGGAGGGATCCCTCTCCCAGGACGGACAGACGTGCAATAGATGTCACGTGTACAGTCAACAAGTCAACAGAAACATTTTGTGTAATTACAATGAAAAATGACAATGGATTACAATGAATGATAAAATGATTACAGTAGCAGTGGAACCTGTGATAGAGATAGAGAGACACAGATGCACAGCAGCAGCGAATCATTAACTAAGTTACTATAAACTGTAATGGAGATCTGGTAACATTAATGACAGTAATAATATATGTAGTGGACGTCATGCAGGACCACAGCAGCAGTCACGATCCACGAGAACCTGCTGGACGAAAGAGCACAGAAACTCCGGGGAAGAAGTTTAGTTAGTAAGATGCGTTAATGTACATGTATGACAGACATGTATGTTTACAGATGGTGGTGGTGGTAGAGGAGAGAGAGAGAGAGAGAGAGAGAGAGAGAGAGAGAGAGAGAGGGTTTTCAGTAAAGGGAGATGTGACTGCATCTTCAACCAATACCATGCCTGGCTAGGCATAACCCTGAAAGGAGGAGTCCCCCGGCAGTATAGTCCTATAGCAGCATAACTAAGGGATGACCTGAGCCAGCCCTAACTATAAGCTCTATCAAAAAGGAAAGTCTTAAGTTTACTCTTAAAAGTGTTGACCGTGTCTGCCTCCCGAACCCAAAATGGTAGTTTGTTCCACAGAAGAGGAGCTTGATAGCTGAAAGCTCTGGCTGCCAATCTACTTTTGGAAACTATAGGAACTACAAGGAACCCAGCATTCTGAGAGCGCAGTGTTCTAGAGGGGTAGTGTTGTTTATTTGATGGTGATGATGTGAAGATGATGAAGGAAAAAATCTCCGCTGACACCGTCTTTCTTGTATATAAAAAAGGTTTATTACAAAGAAGTTCAGCATCAAAAACACAAGCACCCAGGATTGCTTGGAGAGGATTCAGTGCCAATGCAAATCACTCTGAGCATCACAATCCTAAACCCCAACTTATATAGGGGAGCTGTTATTGTCTAAAACTTAATGTATACCAGCTGGAACAGAGTTCATCTTTCAAGCAATGCAAAACCTAAAGAACACCTCTCCTATGGGGCACATAACCTTTAACCTTAGGCCCCTATGACAAATCTACTCCAGACTTACGGGCACCAAGTAGAACTCCAGATACCTCATTTCCCCCCTTCGAGGGTTTTTTAGCCTCGACAAACAAAAAAATAAAACATACATGTTTATCATTGTTACAGAAATAACAATTCCTCCTGCCGCATAACCTCAACAATATAATAATTTTATGGAGTGTGAGAGTGAAAAACCTGTCAGGCAGCTATTTCTCCTTAAACATCCCTCAAACAATCAAGACAGGAAAACTTCTCTCACGGCCCCTCTGCCCTAGGTGGCCACATATAGTACTCCAGCCCAATCAAACCTTTAATACTATGTTTAAGGATATGACTTAAGCAAATACATATGGAAACCCCAGAACATAAAATCAAAACAATGTCCAAATTCAGGCTGGTCGACCCATCGTACCTTCCAATGGACCTTTCCCTGCCTAATCCCCATGTCCCTAAACATCGAGGAAAAAGAAAGAAAACATCTGAGGTCCCAATATATTTACCCAATAGCAGAAACCATCATTCCTCAAACAATTACAACAAAAATGATACATGTTTATTTGTCATGCAACAGAAGATAATTAAAAACTATTATGACTTACTATGATTATTGCTAATGTACAAACATTCTCTATCAATGTCACAAAATACAATATAACAAATACAATCCCATAATAAACATATATATGAGAAGAAGGTATCCATCCGCAACTCTTCAGCAGCGCTGACTCTCAGTATGGTGTTGCTGATGTGTTGAATCACAGCATCCTTGTTCAGATCCTTCCTATCCCTCTTATTGTCCATGTTTGAATGTATATGAACTCCCCAATCTTGCTTCTAGGAGAAAAGAAAAGAAAAAACCAACCAGTATCGTTTTCGAAAACAAACAAATGAAAATTAAAACAGCAAGAATTCACAATATCATATTGATTACATTCCATTTCCCCCCTTTCATCATAACACTACATAGGAGGAACTACTAGAAAGTAAACAATAACCAAAATATATATGAAAAACTATAATATGATTGGATATCAAAATGGATATTTCTCCACCAATTCACCTTCTAATACCACTTCATCTACGTTAGTTGTATGCAATAATGGCATCTGAGTTTGATCCCCAGGCATCACAACTCCAACCCATCGCAATATCATTGCCTTCGCAAAGGTCAATAACAGCGTACAAAAACAAAACATCACACACAATGATAGTAGAACTGCTACCAAAATTTGTACCAGCACTGCTCCCAGCGGTCCTAATTTGTCCTGCAACCAAGCGTTTGCAGACCATCCAGCTCCTTCTGATGGACCAAATGCATCCCTTATATTTTTCAATGCCTCTATAACACTAGTCATATTATCAGAAGTATCAGGAATCAGAGTATAACAAGCATCACCAGTTAAGTTCAAAGCCACACATAGGCCACCTTGTTTGGCCAATATATAATCTAAAGCCATGTCATGTTTTAGCAATGTCAATCTATGACTCCTTTGAGTATTTGACAGATAATCAAACCCTCTTATGGTTTCATTAGCGAAACCCTGTAGAGTATAAGTGATGTTATCAATATGATCTGCTAAAAATGTTACACCATACCATGGGAACAGTCCTATCCCCCACTTCTCTCCTAGACTTATCCTCCAATGATAGGACTCCAAATTATGGAACTGTGCCAAGTCCCTTCTTATCCTATTTGCAGACACAACATTTGACTGGTTGCTATCAGGTCCTTCTCCCTTCTGTACAGCAAAAACCTCATATGGGAGTTTCAACCTTGCCATGTAACAACATCCTATCCATCCATAAGGCAAAAATATATATGCCTTATCACCACAAACCCACCAAATATCTTTAAAATTCCCTATTGTCACATTTCCAGGCAAGATTTGATTCCTCACCATCAAAGTTCTACTATATTTCTGATATGGCACACGAAACGTCACTTCATACATTTTACTAACATTCCTATCAACATGTTTACCCAAATTCATCAAATAGTCATCACAATCAGATACTCCCATAAACATCCCAGAACCAGTATAAGTTTCATTTGAACAGAAACAACCCGCAGCTCTCACAGGTGTCACTTCCATCGGCTCAGGGACTGCTGTTATCATATTTTCATGTTGATCAAGTAAATTCACATAAGGTACTTCTCCTAACCATGAACAATCATATTTAGGCTTAAACAGATACCTCGACAAAGCCATTACTCTATCGGTTGATGCCTGCTGCTGAAACAACAACCACGATAATGCAAAGGACTGACACCTAGTAGTTAGTGGTTCTGGTACTGTCTCTAAAATTGAAGGCCACGTGCCTGGCGATGAAACTTTCACCACACATGGACAATTCAATTTTCTAATTGACCTAACAGAATGAGTTATCTGCTGGAACCATAAGTTCTTACCTGCCCATGGGTCTGCAATCTGTAACACCGACGAATCAAATCCATATGCCTTCCACTTAGTTTCTCTCTTTTGTAAGGCATGATATTGATCAGACATATAGTCTTGCATTGGATTAGCATCAAAAAACTCACTCTCCATATCTAACACTTCTTTCTGAGCTATCTCAGATGAATCTACAGCATGCTCTTCCATCATCTGTTTCCCAACTTCAAAAATCTCCTCACTATCATTCACTCTAGACTCAGTTTTCAACATCGACTTCTGAGTTACATTTAACACTTCCTTTGACTTCAAGGTCACTAGATCAGGTGTCTGTGTCACATTTACAAATTTCACAGACATCAAAGGTGTCGTCACTGTTGTATTATTATTCTCCTTCTCAGTCCTAACTAAAGCAGTAGTCTGAGTTGATGTATTAACACTCTTAATTGTATCCAGAGCTCCAGTAACAAATTTCCTTTGAGTATCATTCATTCTTGGAGTGGTTACTATAATAAGTTGATTCTGAACCTCTTTAGTATCCGTGAAACCTCCACTAGGTCTCAAATCTTTTATCTCAAGTGTCACCTTACGCGTTATATTATCAGTTACCCAATAATTTTGAATTGGTATAAATTTAAATGCTGGTTCTGAATAAGTGCACGTATATTCGCCTTCATCTTCCCATGTAGCATTACGCAAGACTAATGAACAATCTGTTTGAATTTTCACCAACTTCCTGTCATTATACAAAGAATACTTCTTTTTATTGTGAGGCACACTTCCAGCTTCAGGTCCTGTCAACACCAGATCTTCCCCACGATTATTTTTCCACTTAGGAGGATTATTACCTCCAACATTCCACCTTCCATATTGACAAGGAAGGACAATCGCTTTCCCTAACTTAACTCTAACAACAACCTTCGAAGGAGTTGTAGAAATCTGCTGGGGGACTATAGTCGAACAAGATACATTTACACCCTTATCAGCATCCAACACTGGAAGGACAGATTTCCCTAAGGTCTCCTCAACTCCAGTTTTCATACCGTTTCGGTCTAACTCTTTTCCGAACTGGTCTTGGACTCCTTCTTTCAACTGGCTCTCTGAATTCTCCTGCAGTTGAATCACAGTCCTTCTTGACCTTTGGCGCTTTGCACTCAACTGCCACAGGCTCTGTTGTTTCTGGAACCTGCTGGAAATCAATGTCCCCAAATGTTCTTTCCTGTCTGTTAACTGTAATGTCATCTCCGGCATTATCAACAATGCGCACAGAATCATCAACATTGTCCATATCACAGACAATCTCCCCCTCTGGGTTTTGACCCTGATCATCTTCATGCATCTCCTCTCCTGCTGCATGCTCATCAACACTTTCTCCCAACTCCCTTGAGCCTTCAACATCTTGGCTCTGGGAGCACGGTGCCTCCTCTCTCGGTGCTTTGACACAATGTGATAAATGATACCACGTTGGAGACCCTTTAACCTGGACCGCTGTTCCAGTACTGCGGACAACTTCAAATGGTCCTTCCCGGCGTTCGTTATACCATTTCCTTCTAAAAACTTTCACAAACACCTTGTCTCCAGGTTGCACTGTAGTCCTCTTTTGCTCATCAAGTTTCTGCTGCACCTCGTCTTTCCTCTGCCTGTCAAAGACATATGCGGATATTCGTTTATGTAAGCTAGCCATATATGTTACATAAGCTCGCATTTCGTCTTCTAAAAGGGCTAAACTTGGACCTTTTCCACTGGTACGCAAAAAAGGCGTTGGCATCCGTCTTCCCGTTAGCAACTCATGAGGTGTCATATGCAAATCTCGCAACTCACTTGAGCGACATGCCATCAGCGCCAACGGAAGCGCTGCTACCCAGTTTAAGCCCGTGTGCTGACAAATCTTAACAATGCGATTCTTTAGAACACCATTCATCTTCTCACAAATTCCTTGACTTTGTGGGTGATAAACTGCTCCAAGACGCTGTTTAATTCCCAATTTCTGTAAGATCAGCTTAACTGTCTTATCCACAAATTCTTTCCCATTATCTGAGGATATCCGGTCTGGAAGTCCCCACCTACTTATAACCTCTCTGCACAAAAACTTGGCAACAGACTGAGCATCCTTTCGCTTGGTTGGACAAGCTTCAGGCCAACGTGAAAATCTATCCACGACAACCAACATGTATCTCTTCCCTTCAACTGGTCTTATCATATCAACAAAATCCACAACTAATTCACGCATAGGACCCCTCGGAGTTGGAATGTACCCAGGAGGAACTGATACACCCCTCCGAACATTGTTTTTCAAACAAATAGTGCACCTACCTATGACATAGTCAATCTGTTCCAGCAAACAGGGTGCCCAAAAGCCATATTCCTTCATGATCTTTCTTCTAACTTCCCCCCTTGCAACATGAGCTAACCCATGTGCTTCCTGAATCATCAGACCTAACAGGTCTGGGGGTGCTACTATTAGCCCCTCATGATTTCTCCACAAACCAGTAGAATCCTGAGTGGCACCTCGATCTAGCCACAACTGTCTATCCATGGCAGGAGCAGCTTCCTGCATCAAAATCACATCTCTAAGGGTAATTTTGTCTTCTAAATTCACTTCATGAGTGACCAGAAGAACTTTACCCAATTTGTCCGCTCCTGTGACTGCTTTAGCAGCTTCATCAGCCGCTTTATTTCCTTGAGTGACCCTCGACACATCCATCCTATGTGCTGCACACTTAGCTATTGCTATTTCCTTAGGTTTCATCATAGCATGCAACAATTTCATTATTTGAGCATGATGTTGTATTGGAGAACCATCTGTTTTCTTAAACCCTCGGTTCTTCCACACTGCTCCAAACAAGTGGCACACATTATGTGCATATGCAGAATCAGTATATATTGTCACTCGCTTACCTTCTGCTAGCAGACATGCTTCAGTTAACCCCATAAGTTCTGCAAGCTGTGCAGATGCAGGCTGTGGTACAACTTCAGCCTTTTCAACAACAAAGTCTGCTCCTTGTGCTCTTACTACTGCATAGCCAGCACTCAATTTATCTCCCACACGATAGCAAGACCCATCAGTCCAATACTCCAAGTCTGCCTCACGCAACGGGAGGGCTTGCAAATCTGATCTAAGCCTTGAATATCTCTCTGCTTCCTGAACACAATCATGTGGTTCACCATCCTCTGGAGTTGGCAAGTTTTCAGCTGGGTTCACTGTAACACATCTTACTAGAGTAACATCCTCCTGCTCTAGGAGCCTATGGTAATCTCTAAGCCTAGGCATAGTCAATGTATATTTACCATAATTCAAAAGATTTCTAAGGCTATGATGGGTAAGAATTGTCACCGGATAACCCATTGTGACAGATGACGCTTTAGTATACATTAAGTAAACTCCTACCATTGCCCTGTAACAAAGTGGTAGCCCTTGCTCTACCTCTGAATAGGCAGTGGAATAGTAAGAAATGGGTTGAAGATTTGTCCCAGTACCTGTTGGCTGACAAAGAACTGCACATGCATATTTACCTCCAGTAGAAGTAGACACATACAACAAAAAATTCTTAGAGTAGTCTGGAAACGCTAGCGCTGGGGCCTCTTGCAATCTCTGTTTGATCGTCTCAAATGACAAAAGGCCATCCGGCGTCCAGGTAAGGTTACAATGAAGCTGAGCATTGCCAGTGTCTTTAATCATAGCTCTCAAAGGCCCTGTTAAACTAGCATAATCCTCTACCCATGCTGAGGAATAACCAGCAATACCAAGAAATGTCATCAACTCTCTGACCGTTCTAGGCTTTGGAGCCTTACGAATAGCTTCTAGCTGATTATCAGAAATGCTTCTGTGTCCCTGCGTTATTGTTTGGCCCAAGTACACTACCTTCTCCTGACAATACTGCAGCTTTTTCTGAGAGGCCTTATGCCCCTTTTCTGCCAGTATCTGTAGCAGTTTAATTGAGTCCTTGTGACATGTTTCCTCATCTGGTGAACAAACAATGATATCATCCACGTATTGAACCACAGTACTTTTCAGTACCTGATCTATCCCTGCCAAATCATCCTTCAATACTTTATTGAAAATATGAGGACTATGTTTAAACCCTTGTGGCAATCTCTTGTACTCATAGCTCTGTCCATTGTACGTAAACCCAAACAAGCCTTGACTTTCAACACTGAGTGGAACACTAAAAAATGCCCCACACAAATCCAATACTGTGAAATGCGTCGCATCAGGTGGAATTTGAGCTAACAAAGTATGTGGATCTGGTACTTCTGCTGGAAAATCAGCTACTACATCATTCACCGCTCTCAAATCATGTACCAGGCGATAAGAATTATCAGGTTTCTTCAAAGGCAACAAAGGCGTATTACTCTGTGGATTCTGAGTTATCTTCAAAACACCAGCTTTCAAAAGTCCTTCTATTTGAGGTTCAATCCCTCTGATTGCCTCTTCTTTCAGTGGATACTGATTCTTCCAAGGAGGTCTAACTCCTGGTCTGAGTTCCACTCTCACTGGTTGAGCTGACTTCACAAGTCCAATATCAGTGCTATGTTGAGACCACAAGCATTTCGGAACTTGCTGCAACATCTCCTCTCTCATAGAGTCTGAGTCCATTTTAACATTACAAATTGACTCATGTGTCATCCGCACAGTTTGTGGCTGTCCCAATCCCTGAGCAGAGATCATAATCTTAATAAATCGTTGATCCTCACTCTTCCAGACGGCAGAATTCTCTGTTACCGGTACAAAGACAGCTTTCTCTGCTTCTGCCATCATCTCTCCTACATGCTTCTGCTCATACTCCTCAGCCACCAACAAAGTCACATGTGGGACACTGTTCTCAATATCAAATTCTCTATCCAAGTAATCATCTATATTTACCTTCATAGCTGCTCCTTGTGGTCCCAAAATTATACAACACGAACTGAGTTGAACTTGGTTTGGTTGATAACTCAACCATTCATCTGAACTTGTTTGAACAGCATTCTTAAAATACTTAAGCGTACAATGCAGAGGATATTCTGGAAGTTTTGCATTAGGCATGTTTGCCACAATAAACTTCTCCCACAACTTAGCTGGCTCCAAAAAATCAGCACTGAGATTTCCAATCCAAAATACAGAAGAAGCTTCAGTCTCCATAGTCATCAACAATTGGCGAACAGTATCATTTGGCACTTCCACCAAACAGCCGTCAGGTGTACATTTTATTATGCAATTCAATCTGCACAAAGCATCTCTTCCCAAAAGCGCAATAGGTGTATGTTCTGACACCAGTATAGGTATTTTAGTTTTCAGATTTTTATAGCAGAGCTCAATTGGTTCCGTGAGAGGAATCAGCTGTTTTACTCCCTCAAACCCGATTGTCCGAATCAATTGACCAGACATGGGGAGATGTATAGCATCTTCAGGCCGAATACAGGTGAAAGCAGCTCCGCTATCTGCCATTACTTCCAATGGTTTATTATTTACTTTCACTACTATTGTTGGATCTCTCTCCGGCCCTGATACTACCAGCTGACATCCCCCTTTCGGATCCTCTGGGCACCCCTAAAATCCTGGTTCCGGGCCCCTTAAAGGGTTCACCGGTCCTCCAAATGGCCTCGACTGGCCCCTGAATCCTCCTCTGAAATTCCCTCTGAAATTTCCTCTAAAATTTCCTCCTTGTCTATTACACTCACGGGCAAAATGACCAATCTGTCCACAATTGTAACATGCTTCTGGAGACCATTGAAAGTTTGGATTAAACCTTCCTCCTCTACCTCTTCCAAAAATTCCACGACCTCGTCCTCTCCAGGTCTGCATTTGACCTGGAGCTGGCTGTGGATAAGAAACAACTGGAACCACCGATGGTGGCTGTGGCAATTGAAACTGGACCTGATTCGGCTGCAGTTGTGGCTGATTCACCGGAGGCTGAGCCTGTACAATCACAGCCTGCTTCTTCTCCTTCTTTTTGCTATCCAGCAGCTGTATTTGATTAAGCTTTCTAAGGACTTCCTGATCCTGCTGTTTCTGATCATGCTCCTTCTTCCTATATAACTCCACCTGGTGAGCTATATTATCTATGTACGTACCCTTTGCTGCACTTCCAAGACCAACAACCTCTGCTAGTTTACTCCTCACAGGTAGGGGCAGCCCCTTCTCTATTTTAGCTCTCAAAATTGACTGCTCCATCTGGTTCAAATCCGGATCATTTCCTGTAATACTTCTCCACACCTGATGAGCTCTTGACACATAGGCCCTTGGATTTTCTTCCTGACCCAGTGGCTCAATAAAAATATTATCAGGATGCACATTTGTTGGAAATGTGTCTCTCAACGCTCTCCACACACGACCTCTGTTCGCGGAAAACAACTCTGAATCATTAACAGCAGTACCCACATAGCGATTAAGTCCTGCTTTCTCTAAGATTTCTTCCATACCTGGAACCCCAAGAAGACTAGCCAACAACCTCTTAATATCTCCCATGGCAATTTGTGTTCCCACCATAATCTCTTCCAACTTTGAAATCCAAGGATATGCTCCACTCTGAAGAGTAGGCAATTTTTCAAGTATGTCAGACATATCTGTGTTCTGCCAAGGCTTATACTCCAAATTCTGTCCTCGAATAATCACTGGACACATCTTATCAGATTCCTTCCCTTTGGAACGCAATGCATATTGCTTCTCTGATTTTTGAGAACCTTTCTCCTGCTTCTCTCTCCTCTGTACATGCAATTCCTCCAATTCTCTAGGGGTGATTAGGGGTGAAAAACATTGTTCCATGCTTCTTTCAACTTCTCTCAAAGCCTTATCCCGGTCTTCCTCTATCTCAGAACTAAATTTCTTCGGGTAAAATCCCCTTAAAGACGTAGCACCCTTGCTTTCCAAATCTTCATCACTGTCCCCATTCTCACTATCAGTAGAGCTATCTTCTCTTACAGGCTCTCTCCTCCTTGTTCTACCTCCTTGTCTTTCTGCTCTGGCCAATATGCGCCTGACAGCAGGATCATATCCACCTATTTCCTCAAGTTCACTCTGATCATTATCACCTCTACCTTCCATCCTTCTAACCCTCAGACGACCCCTGGTTTCCAACCGAGATGTTTTCTTCTTACTTTTGGAACTTGGGTACATTTTTATAGTTGTTTCTGCTTGCCCTGTTTCTATTATACGCTCATCCTCGTCTCTGATACAATAACCACCTGCCTGACTAATTACTGGAAGCTGAGGATAAATGTCCTCAAACTTCACCTCTTTCTCATACGGTGGGGGTTTCTTCACTGAGTCCATATGAGAGAAGGGTGCATTAATCTCTGCCATCAACTTTTCTGTCTCTTTCACACTCTTTGCTATGACTTCTACACTTTTATCTCTCTTATCTCTAGCAGTTTTTTGACCATTTCTGTCCCTCACTTTCAAACAGCTTGAGAATACCAAGCTCTGTCTGTCTTTTATCATTACGTTCTTTACCTTTCTTTCCCTTCTTTTGTTCAGCCTTATATGTGGACACAAGCACTTGCATTGTCTTAATTACATCTGGGTTAAAGGTCCCCTCTTTGGGCCATGGTTGCTCAATTTCAGGCCAGCATTTATGCCACTTTCCCATCATCTTTACAATGCCTTTAATTAAAGGATTATTCTTTTGTACTACATCTACAGGAGTAATTATTTTTGACATTATGATAACTTTCTGTATTTTTTTTTTTACGTATAAATTGAAACTAATTACTAAAATTAAAAATTACTTTAAACTAAATTCAGCATAACCCATAGACAAACTATAAAACTTGCATCAACAACTCTTAACCGAGTTCAAACCAAACGATTGTACTCCATTAATTAATCAAACACCACAACTGGTCAGTCCATTGCCAAGCCTCCTTTAAATCACTACAGCACAAGAGATGTACACACAAACAAATGAAATACACTGCGTTACCTCTCAAACTGAAAGCTATCCTTGTAACAGTAAATAAAACACACAGTAACAATAATAGAGATAATTGGGTATACACACATATGTTCAGTATACAAACAAGCGTTTAAAGAGTTCGTGGATAAAACTGCACTGGCCTTAATCAGACTGGAGTCATGAGCTGACCATGCTGTCGTCAGCGTGGCTCAATCCTTGTGACGGTCTGGCCAGCTGTCTCCCCAATTCTCACACACCACAGATAGACAAGAAAAAGCAGACAGGAACTTAGTATCTTTTAGTTCCCAACAAATCCTTTATCATAACACAACATATATAATATAGTATTACCCACAAACCATATATAATAATACCTTTTTACTCCACTTCTTTTATCACTTATTATAGCAATTGCTCATACATATGAACACTAACCACCCTTATAAATTTCTCTATTTGTCTTCAGACTCATAAATGTCCTTCTTGGGAACTCATACTTTTTACTCAATGTTGATGTGTTTTGACTCAGTGTTGACGTGTCCTCAACAGAGGCTCATGAGGTGTTGGCCAATATAAAAATGTTTCCCAAAAAGGCTCATTGTTTTTCTCTTTTTCCTTTTATTAACAGATCAAAGGTCTTCCCGAAGGAAGCTCATAGATTTTAGCAAATTCAGTCCTCTTATTCAGTGTTAGGCTCATGAGATGTACGAGTAGAAGACAAAATATTTTCCTTATAAATCACTAAAACTAACTCCTATTACTGACCATAACCTATGTATGTACTTCTTCAATATATCCGCTCATGCTGCAGCCGTTCACACACAGAGACACACAGACACACAGGAGGAGGGGGGGCTCCACTCACAGCGGAGAGAGCAGCACCGCACACATACACAAATACACAAATACACAAATACACACAGGAACCGCTCCTCTCACACAGAAACGCACACACACAGAAGGACCAATCCCCAACAACCAAAAACTCAGAACAAAATCACAAACAACATCTAATCCCTATAGCATGCTTTTCTGCCGCTCCTTTTTCTCTTTTACTTTTCCTTTTAAATTTATGCTACCTTATGAGATGTAGAAATTCAATGAGAGGCTGCTTCAGACACAGTTCGTCAACTAATGTTCGAGTGGGAACTTCAATTGAATTTTAATTCTACATTTCCAGTTCCTAGAACTGACCTGAAATCCACCTAGTGACTTTCCAGGTTTTACGGCCCATCTAAGATCGCCTCCCTGAGGGCTTTCATCCAAATCTTGCGGCTTCTTCTCTTTAAATCTTATTCTTACTTTCCCTTTTAACTAAATTCAACTATTTCTCAAAACCAACTTTTACCTATCTTCATTAATTTTCTACTATTCACCTTTATACTTTTTACTTCAACTTTTTATTTTCTTCATTTCTCTTTACTTCAACTCTTCTTTTCTATCTTCTCTATTGTACTCCCCCCTTTTGCGTTGCCTGCAACGCAATAAAACCCAATTCAAAACGGAGTATTTCCACCAACATCTACACCACCCGACACACACCCACACACAGTCCAGTACGGTGCGACCAAACAGCACACACACAACAGCCCCAACGGACAAACCAGCGCCCAATCTCGTAAGAAATGCTTACCGTTTCCGCCGGCTCGGTGCGGGAGTAGGTGCGCTGAAGTTGATGGCGACGCCGCAGGTCACAGCACGTCCGGAGTTCGTGACGCCAAAGTTTTGTTGACACCGTCTTTCTTGTATATAAAAAAGGTTTATTACAAAGAAGTTCAGCATCAAAAACACAAGCACCCAGGATTGCTTGGAGAGGATTCAGTGCCAATGCAAATCACTCTGAGCATCACAATCCTAAACCCCAACTTATATAGGGGAGCTGTTATTGTCTAAAACTTAATGTATACCAGCTGGAACAGAGTTCATCTTTCAAGCAATGCAAAACCTAAAGAACACCTCTCCTATGGGGCACATAACCTTTAACCTTAGGCCCCTATGACAAATCTACTCCAGACTTACGGGCACCAAGTAGAACTCCAGATACCTCAGTAGTAAGGTACTATGAGCTCTTTTAGATATGATGGTGCCTGACCATGAAGAGCTTTGTATGTAAGGAGAAGAATTTTAAATTCTATTCTAGATTTAACAGGTAGCCAATGCAAGGAAGCCAAAATGGGAGAGATGTGATCTCTGATCTTGGTTCCTGTCAGAACACGTGCAGCAGCATTCTGAATTAGCTGCAAAGTCCTAAAAGACTTATTGGAGCAGCCTGATAACAATGAGTTACAATAGTCCAGCCTAGAAGTAACAAATGCGTGGACTAGTTTTTCTGCATCTGCTTGAGATACAATGCGTCTGATTTTGGCAATGTTACGTAAATGGAAGAATGCAGTCCTTGAAATTTGTTTTATGTGGACATTAAAGGACAAATCCTGATCAAAAACAACTCCAAGATTCTTTACGGTGGAGCTGGAGGCCAGGGTGATCCCATCTAAGGTAACTAAGTCTCTAGAGAGAGAGTCTCTGATGTTTTTGGGTCCAATTACAAGAACTTCAGTTTTGTCTGAATTTAACATCAGAAAATTGAAGGTCATCCAACTTTTTATATCTTTAAGGCATGCTTGGAGTTTAGTTAATTGATTGGTTTCATCAGGCTTGATCGATAAATATAATTGGGTGTCGTCGGCATAACAATGAAAATTAACGGAGTGATTCCTAATAATGTTCCCTAGAGGAAGCATATATAAACTGAATAGAAGTGGTCCGAGTACAGAACCTTGTGGGACTCCATGACAAACTTTGGTATGCATGGAGGATTCATCATTGACAAGAACAAACTGAGAACGATCTAAAAAATAAGACTTAAACCAGCTTAGGGCGGTTCCTTTGATGCCAATTTGATGTTCCAGTCTCTGTAAAAGAATTTGATGGTCAATGGTGTCAAATGCGGCACTAAGATCCAACAGGACAAGTACAGAGATGAGTCCTTTGTCTGATGCCATTAGGAGGTCGTTTGTAACTTTGACTAGTGCGGTCTCTGTGCTATGATGCACTCTAAATCCTGACTGAAAATCCTCATATAAACTGTTCTTATGGAGAAAGTCACACAGCTGATTGGCTACAGCTTTCTCAAGTATCTTAGAGAGAAAGGGAAGGTTTGATATCGGTCTGTAATTGGCTAAAACCTCTGGATCTAGAGTGGGCTTTTTAAGAAGAGGTTTAATTACAGCTACTTTAAAGGACTGTGGTACATATCCTGATAATAAAGACAGATTAATCATATCCAATAAAGAAGGGCTAACTAGAGGTAAAACATCCTTGACCAGCCTGGTTGGGATGGGATCTAAGAGACAGGTTGACGACTTAGATGAAGAAATTATTGAAGTTATTTGATGAAGGTCGATGGGAGAAAAACAGTCTAAATATATATCAGGTTTTACAGCTGTTTCCAAACTTGCTGTATACCACAGACAAACAAACAAACAGTCATCCTGGCCGGGGATTCGTGACAGTGAGGTTGAAAGAATAAACATGTTAGTCATGAGATTAAGCATTGTGACAAATGTTAGGGTGATGATAATCTGTATCAGAGCTTTCAAAGTTCAAACACCATGCATCTATATATTTTGTCAGATAAAAGAAGCAAACTGGCCAAGTACAGTTTTATATTGAGGCCTGTGTACTAAGAAGTCTGTGTAAATGTGTAAATGTATTATTTTATTGGTAAGAAATAGTAGCAACTAAGCAGTGAGTTCATGAGCTGGGTCAGGAACTCACAGTAGGGAAGGAGTGACATAAACTAGTTTATTTGGCAATATTTTTTGTCATTATTGTAATTAATTAAATTATAAGTTGCTCATAGATATTCCACCTTTTGTTATGTTTATCTTAACCGGATCAGCAGCAGCCAGGGGTCAGTGGATGCTCAGGCAGTAAAGGAGCACAAGATGGAAGAGCAGGGCCAGATCAGATAACTGAGCCATATCAGCCCAATCCAAAAGAAATAGCAGTTCAAAAACTTGCAAACAGAACCCTACATTTCCAAGAGAAATGGTTTAAAGAATTTCCTTGGATTCATTACAGTCATAGTGTGAATGGAGTCCTGTGCTTTTACTGTGTAAAAGCATTTCAACTTGACAAGTCTTCACTGGCGAAAAACACTGATTCAGCATTTGTCTCTGCTGGGTTCAGAAATTGGAAAAAGGCTGTGGAGAAATTTACAGATCATACAAAAAGCAAGTCTCATAAGCTTGAAGTTACTACACATTGTCAAAAAGCAAATCCAATTAATTCTCGGCTTTCTAGTGCATTGGCAGCATCACAGCAAAAGGCTGAAGATCATGAGCTGTGTGCAATTCCTAGGCAGACAAGGCCTGGCTCTCAGAGGCAATGAATCTCAGGAAGGAAATCTTTCTCAGTTACTCAGGTTGAGATCAGATGATGACTCCATGCTGTTCGAGTGGCTTAACCCTTAGCGTCCTGAGCCTATTTTGGCCGTTTTTGAATACTTTTGATTTTGTCTTCATGTACCACATTACAAAATGTTTACCATGCCCATGTTTGGTATCATTTTTTTCAGCACAACATTTCCTATATGATCTGACTATTATTTTTTCACTTTGACATACTGTATCAACACATTTTGCCAAAAAACACACAAAACACATAAAATCCGATTTGAACAATTATATTAATTTTTGCAATAAACAACAGAAACATGCTTAATGAAGCATTTGAAATCTTGAAAATGTCAATAGAGGTTGCAAAGGTGAACATACAAAGGTAAAATTGAGAAAAAAATTAACAATATACAATTATTTACCAATAAGAGCAGGTGTGGCTATAGGCGTTCCCCCCCCCCCCTTTTTAGTAATAAAACTCTGAAATAGTTCATGTACAAATTTGACAGAGCCACATCAAACTTTTGACTTCCCAGAGTTCCAAATAGTACAAATGTAAAATACAAAAGGTAAAATTGAGATAAAATCAAAGAAAATACAGCTATATACAATAAAAAGCAGGTGTGGCTTTAGGCGTTTTTTTCTTTTCCTTTTTAGTAATGACACTGAAATAGTTTATGTACAAAATTTGAGAGCTACATCAATGCTTTGACTTACTTAGTTCCAAATAATGAAAATGTCAAATACAACAGGTAAAATTGAGATACATCAAACAATATACAACTATATGAAATCAAGGCAGGTGTTTGTTTATTTTTTATCTGTGCCACTCCTTGAAACAGTTTCTGTCCATGATGAGACAGAGGGCCACATCACAGCCCTAAATAACTCTCCCTATCTCCACCTCTCTATTTCACTGCCTCCTACTCGTCCACAAACTCTAAACTGCTCAAAAACTCGCTAAATATCGCTGAAAAACTCACTAAATATCACTAACCTACTTTCTCCGTGTCTCTCTCTCTGCTCGCCAAACTCCTCCCGCATTTTTTTCAAATTTCTCCCGCAGTTGACTTCCGATCATACGCAGTCCCCTCCCCCCGACACACAGCCTGTAGAGTATATCTATGCTGTAGAGGACAGCCAGCACATTCTGGCATTTTTTACCGTTTTCTGATATAACGAAAAATGGCGAAGATATTGAAATAAATGCAGCGTCTGTGCCATCCCGTTTCGCGGACCTTAGGCACGTCCGCGATACGATGTATGATTGTTTTTTAAAAAACTTTAAACGATCATATCTCCTGTTTTACTTGGTCTATCGACATCAAACCAAAACTAGGAAAGAGTTTGAAGCCTGCACTTTCCTGCATCGCTCTATGTGCGCTATACACTGTGCAGTGACGTAAAGAGGTGGTCACATGATTTGATCACGCCGGCGTGATCGTCGGCTTCTAAGGGTTAATTCACGTTCTCATGATTACACAAGCCCCCAAATGCAAAATGAGATGTTGAGCATAATGGCAAACTACATTGTCAGAGATATAGCCACTGAAATCAGATCACAACCACAGTTGCAATACTCCATCATTATTGATGGAACACAGGACATTACTGGGACTGAACAGGAATCAATCTGTCTTCGCTATGTTGACCACAACCTAATTCCTCATGAAGTATTTGTTGGTTTATATGAAGTGTCGCTCACAACTGGACAAAACCTAGCAAATGTAGCCAAAGATGTGCTGCTTCGTCTCAATTTGTCTCTCGATGGGCTCCGGGGACAGACATATGATGGAGCAGCAAATATGTCCGGAAAATATGCTGGTGCACAGGCCTTACACAAGCACAACCACTGGCACTGTTCGTACACTGTGGTCCTCACTGTGTTAATTTGATAACACAGGCAACTTGTGCAGCCTCATCTGTCGTCCGTGATGCACTGCAGTGGGTCCATGAATTGGGGCATCTGTTTGGACTTTCAGGAAAGTTCAAGACCATCTTCTGCAACATTGCCACATCTGAACATGGATCATTTACCACACTGAAGCCACTGTGTCCTGCACGGTGGACTGTGCGAGTCGCAGCAGTCCATTCAGTCCTCAAACAGTATGAGGCAGTGTTGCACAGTTTGGAGGAGATGGCTTCAACCGGTGGCTCCGAAACAGCTACTAAGGCAAATGGTCTCCCTGACAGATTCCAGAAAGGGAACACAGTGCTGGGACTCCATCTTGCTTCGGAAGTTCTTGAGGAAATGGAATGCCTCAACAAATCATTACAAAAGCGAACCATCACAGTTTCAGGCATGCAGGCTGCAGTAGATTATGTCAAAACAGTTCTGCAAGAGAAAAGAACAGAGGGGAGATTCCAACAGATCTTTGACAGTGAACCAGAGCTGGTCACCTCACTAAACATCAGCCCAATTGCCTCGTATCCGCAGGCCACCGAAACGCCTAGCTGGTGAAGCTGCAGCACATGCCCCAGCAGCTTCTGTTGATTACTTCAGAAGGGAGTTTTTCAGGATGCTTGACACAGCAGATGTGCAATTCAGAGAGCGGTTTCATCAAACAAGCCTTGAAGTTCTTCAGAAGTTGGAGAATGTGCTTGTAACTGGAAAAAGTGATGCCATTGTGGACCAGTATCCAGAGATCAACAGGAGGATGTTGGATGTGCAGTTAGCCATGTTCAAGTCAAAGAACACCTACATAACAAGCACAGAAGCTGCAGACATCCTGAGAGGCATGCTGCCTGAAGTCAGAGGTCTTTTTGATCAGGTGGAGGTCCTTGTGAGGCTGTTGTTGGTTGTTCCAACATCGTCTGCTGAAGCTGAGAGGAGTTTCAGCGCACTGAGGAGGTTAAAGACCTGGCTTCGCAACTGCATGAAGCAGAAACGCCTGAACAATGTGGCATTTTGTCACATACACCAAGAAATGGTTGATGCCTTGGACAGGAAGAAACTCTGCCAGGAATTTATCTCTGCCAATGAGCGAAGACAACATGTGTTTGGAAGCTTTAGATGACTTGATTATGTTGACCCTTCTGTGGTCTGTGGGTCAAATTGACCCTTCTGTGGTCTTTGGGTCAAATTGACCTTTGTTCACTTTTCATTTACGTCAAAAATAGGATTTTCTTCCATATAACTGACTAAAAATGACAGTGGTTCTCTGTTCTCATTGATTAAAATTAAAATTGATTACTTGACTACTTACACTGAATTATGGACATTGTATTCAATTTCTCCCCACCTGTGATATTCCTGCCAGTTTGCCCTGCCCACCACTGGGTGGTGCTATGTAAATGAGGTCTGTTTACCATATATTCCAAAAATAAGTGTAAAATTGGTGGTACTGAGTTGGAGTGAAGTTGACTAACAAGGTGAAACACAGAATTGGGTGATAATGTTTTGCTACATGCTTTACAACCAGACAAACCAAAAAAGGGAACAGTAAACGTAAAAGTAGCAATATAAAACCAGAAGAACTACTAAAAAACACAATGAACTGAAAGAGTTAGAGTTTTATTCAAAATACTTGTGTCTCCCCCACCTCTGAAATCAAAATTTCGTCCATGTATATAGGTGAGCATATATGACCCTATATGTATGTGTACATACAGTATATGTGCATATAGGTTGCCATCCTGTGTTGTTCTGTGTTCATTGTATTTGTCTCGTCAACAGTGTGGGGATGTCTCCGGTAAAAGTAAAATGAATCCTCCGTTCTTCGGTCCTCTCTGTTGTGGAGAAATTGCTGAAGTCAAAGGTCAATGGTGAGGTCAGGAGGGAAGAAAGTGTTCAGGATCCTCTGATGTCTTATGCTGTAATATTTATTGACGCTTGGCCAAGGAGTATTAGAGACACTCTCATAGTGCATCAGAAGTGCCTGAGTCGGTCTCACATTCTGACCAACTCATCCTGGTGGATAGACTTTAAACCTCAAGATAACACCACAAATACTATACGCCCCGAATTAGCCAAAGAGAATGTTTTTACCCATGCAGGTGTTATTGTCAGCATATTCTAGTCTGGAGACACAGATGTCTGTTTACGCAGATTGGAACGTCAGCGGCCAGCTATCTATTATGTCTAGTTACCGTTGTAAATATCGCTGAAACGACTTGACCAGCAGTATTACGAGGCTTTCCTGATCGTGTAGCTGACGTTTTGTGTGATTTCCGGCACGGAAAGGTCTTCTTTCGCCTGGCAGAGAAACAGGTTTGTCTGCTTGCCTGCAGAAAAATAGCTCCTTTTTAACATGGGTGCTAATGGCAGTGCTGCACGGACAAGCTGGTGATCTGACGCTCAAAATGTTTAATAGTTTGTACAGTATTAATAGTAGAGATCTGTAAAGTAATAGCTCCATAGTCCTGAATGAGCTGCGTCTGGTGATATAATTTTTATGTTTGTAGGACAAAATTTGTGGCCGTAGTTAGATACCAAAAAACTTACGGAAGAAGAAAAATAACTAGAATATTTGTATTTCTTGCAGAAATACGGTGTGGATGCCCTCTGCCAAATTGCCCGATGCATCTGTGGAAGTCTGTATGAAAAGATGGAATTGTGGGATATT